>CM060963.1:113898734-114226234 GCA_030765045.1 Tenodera sinensis | reverse complement strand
CTCTACCCTTCAGCAGTTGCCTTGTATTTCCATTTGCTATTCTTTCCGTTTAAACAAGTCATCCTCCTCTAGGCATCGATCATTCATCATTCTATGAATGTGTCCTCTCCAAGTTGCTCTTGGCCTGTCCTGCTTCCTTCTTTCACGAGGTGAGAATTCTAAAAAGGTCTTGGGCAACCTATTATCCCCCATTCTAACGTGCCTATACCATTGAAGTCCCGCCTTTTAATTCTCTCCACCACTGTTTGCTCCTAATCCGTCACCTGTCTCACCTCTTCATTTCCCCTTCTTTCCAATCTTGATACCCTTGCACTACGTCTTATTCCGTCCATTTTCTCTGCCAAGATATTAGATTTTTGTCTCACTACCAAAATACACGCCTCAGCACGATAGGTCATTATACTTTCCACCACAGTCTTCAAAATCCTTTTATTTTACAGTTCAACATGGTTTTACTCCACAAAATCATATTCAACACTCGTATAGCTCTGTCTACATCCACTTTACAGCTCCCTGATTCATCAATAAACGATCCTAGACATTTAAACCTTTTTATCGGCTTTAATAGTCCCTTGGGGTAGAGAGATGTCTCGTCCACTTTCTCCTACTACCAAATAGGTATTCAGTTGCATGCCAGTTAGATATTTAGTGTCACTAAACGGGGTGCTAACGCGGAGCCCGACCACTAACTGCATGTAGCCTCTCATTAACAAGCCCACCGTCCTTTGCCTTGCATGTTCAGTTTACTAACAGCATGTGCACGGGGAGACGATTAGGCCTCGGAGGATGATCGTCACCGGGGGTGGCGGTTTTGAGGCAGCCCCCTTAAAAAAAGGAAAAACAGAACTTCTTCTGCACTCGTAGGCTTGTAGCCTCTATCATTTTACAACACCCATTTTTTTCCTTGGTCTTCCTATATCTCGCCTTCCTTTAGGTCTATTGTCTGTTACTTGTTCAACTATTCTTTCTGTTCCTCTTCTTACATGTTTCGTTTTCACTTCCCCTATTCTTTCATTCATATCTGATGTGATCCCTTCCATATTTTTGAATTTTTATTTGGTCTCTCAGAGTACATCCTTTTGCTTTCCTTAGGAATTTAATTTCTGCATGTTTCATAGCTATTGTCCAAATCTCACTTTCGTGTGTAAGCATTGGTGTTCCACTACTTTATAGAATTTTGAATTTTATCCTCGTATCTTTCCTGGTTTTGTTTGCTAATGTTCTATTTATCATGCCACATATCATTTGAAACGTATTTAGCTTATTGGAAATGTCATTATCATGTTTATAAGTTATATCACATCCTAGTAAGTGAAAGTGAAATAGGTACCTGTTCTATTCGTTTCCCATCTAGTATTATTTAACAGCGTATTGGGTATTTTCCGTTAAAGGCCATAACGTTTTATTTTCTGATATTTTCAGGTTATATACTTTGCATTTTAATTCCATACAACGTACAACAATTTGTAAATCATCATAGGTATTTTGTATAATTATTTGGTCATTGGCAATGGTGCAGACCTGGAGCGACCCTCCATCTCAAGCGCCCACGGAGAACATCAGGCACACCAGCAGGTCAACCCTCCCAGGGGGTCAGTCATTTGTCCAGGCAACATAGCACCTCCCGAGGGGCCCTCAGACTTCTCGAGTCCAACCTTCACTGCCCAAACACAGTACACAACACCGATCCCAGACCAAACCTCCCACTCAGCCAGCTCCAAGACCACAGAGGGATAGGAAGACCCAGGAACCCAAATCGGCACCCAGGTCGTCGGAGAGGAATAGATCTCCCACCCCACGATGTCAACACGAGGAAGATAGGGCTGAGGCCATTTCACCAGCACCCCCCTTGGCTTCGACTTCACCGACCTGCTATGGCGAGTGTAGCAACTGCTGCGGTCTACTGGTAGAAAATCTCCGAGTTGATTTCCAGATTTTTCTCCACCAGCGATATAGCGGGGAAAAGACTGATCGCCATGGAGGGACTCGCTTTCTTCCCGCGCGCCCAGGATGACCAATCGAACTAGGACTCATACCTCTGTTCGATTCGCGTTCTGGAACACGTGTGGGCTGACCGGCCAGGCGGGGAGTTAGTCCACTTTGCCCGATCTTATGCCCTGGACGTCATCTTAGTCATTGAAACACATCTTCGTCCAAACATCCACTCGCATTCCGCAACGTCTGCCATAGAAGAGATCACCAAGGTCGCCTTGGGCAGTGTTCGTTAGGTAGAATGTGGTCCATCGCCCAATCCAACTCCCACCTCTTCAAACCTTAGAGGCCACGGCCACAAAACTTTTATTTTTACTCTCACCAAGGTGCAGACCTTGCTATATCCTGAAAGACAAGCGTCAATAGACTATACAAACTTCTCTTTGTAAAACAATTATCGAAAATTTAAGAACACCCCACCCTTAAAATCATTTCAAATAAATTATTCCTATCTGCGATTAAACCTTATTGGGGTAGACACGTAACAAAATCAGAAGCATGGTCATGGCAGCTTCATGGCAGAAGATCTAGAGACCCAATGACTAAAGAGAGGGAGAAGAATCTTCAAGATTGCTGCCATGCAGTAAGGTAGTGGATTACTAAAGGCTAAGGGAAGACAACCCTCATAAAAATAACTGGAAGTCATAAACCATAAAACGGTAGTCCGTTCGTATGATACGCCCATTTTATGTGCTGGTAACCCATAATGAGGAAATAATAATTAACCCATATCCTTCAAAAACATTACGAGAGAATATATAACACAAGACACAAATATAATCCTAAAGGAAAGAGATGTGTGGGTAAACCGAGGGAACGACGGCTGGAAAACCTTAAAAGTGAAGCAATTGCTTGACTGCCTATACCAAGAAGTGAAGATGATGGTAATGATGATGATGTGAGAAATAAGGCAGGTTTGGTTTTCGGGCTTGTAGCCCATGGTCTAATTGGATAAAATCTCTCCCTCAGAGTTTCTGATGAGCAAACTGCCACGTCCTACTAAAAATGGATACCACAGCTGCACCGAAACGTCTTCCAGTTAGACCCACAAGCCCACAAGTCCGAAAACTGTGACTTACCATAATGGCATCGGCTAAAAGAGACTTCAGCCTTCAAACCTTGAAGTAAAGATTAAATATTTTGTTCTGCTTGTACAGGCTGTTTGGAGTATAATTATTTTCATAATTGGTATATTAATATGTATTCACTTCGGTGTGTTAGTTTTTTTTTTTTTTTTTTTTTTTTCCTCTTTTTTTTTTTTTTTTTTCCTCACAAATCAATCACATAGTTCACTACCTGATGTTTTTTGCATGACCGTAACTACACCCCGAAATGAGCAAAGCCTTTCACATACACAATCCGTTTTTCTTCAACTTCAACTTCAACTTATTTTACTGACTAATATATTTGCCTGGTGCCGGTACAAAGGGGCCCGGCTTACAGGCTCAAATTTACATTATATACAGTTAACAGTTTTAAATGGGCACTCTGGTTTTCTTTTTTCACAACAAAAACCCACACGGTGGGCAGCCTTAGCTCACCGAGAACAGTTTTAGACTGTATCTTCAGTCTTTATATTTGTCCTTTTTGTTTTAGATAGTTTTTTTTCTTTAATGTACACTGATCCATACGCTCACTCACTCCTGGGCATACCGCACATATGTCCCATCACACGCGCACACAGACACACACACACACGCGCGCGCTCGTATATACATATTTACACTGCACGATATACACTTTACTATTTACAGTTTTTCCGCAGTTTTCCTGTGCGGCCAGGTTGCAGCTCCTGTGGCGTTTCCGAGGCACAGGCCTCTTCCGGAGTGCCCTCATTGGGTGATCTATTGAAGTAGGAATCGCGAGATCATTGGCCTTTCGCATAGCATTCGAACTCGGTTCCGGTACACCATTCGCTATTGTCAGATCGGCCCACTCTGTGTCACACCAACAAACCTGATAGTATATTGCTCTTAATAAGTAATACGTTCCTGGATCTATTCACTACTCTATTGGCAGAAAATCCAGCTTTCCAACTCGCATCAAGAGTCGTCTACCACTGGACCAGTTATCACAGCAAGATCTGATTTAATTTCAACTAATACTGTCAGTGAGGGGCCCAATGGGGTTTACCTCATTTCGATGTTACTTATTATATTTTATTTATTGTTATGTGTGTTTCAACAATGGTCTGTAGAGCGCACATGCGCTGATCGATCCATAAATCATTAAAAAAAAAAGTAATATTATATGTTCGCAAATGAAGCAAATACTGATATAATACTATTCATTATACTGTCCTCAACTACAAATTAAAAAAAATGTTGGAGGACGTTAATTCAAAAAAAAAAAAAAAAAAATACAAATGAAAACATCTGCAACTATACCCCTAACTTTGTGTATCTTAGGTGAATCGTTTTGCTCCTATGTACTAATCATATTCGCCATTTTTATTGTTGGATTATAACACCTGTGTAAGTTACGGATATATAACATTGAAAAATAAATATTTTTCCTAAAAATACGTAAAAGCTATATGTAATGAACTGACAGTAGTGAAGTAGGCAGCTGCAGTTTTCTCGAAGAGAGCATCAAAATTTGTATGCATTGAAAAGAGTTTCAGACAGTATGATAGCTGAAGTCACTGTTTCTACCACACAAGCGTTTGTATAACATGAAATACACTTCACAGAAGTAGGCACCAATGAATATATTCTTAAAAGGTCTAGAGCATATCCCAATGAAATCGTAATTTCAAGCGCAAGACAAACTTAAGGCGTAAGGTGTAATAGGATATATTCCTGATTACGTTGTCCCTTAAACGCAGACGATTGACTCAGTGAGTCAACAGCAACTTGCGAGGAGGGATTTAGCACCTCGACTGAAAGGCGATCTTTTGTGTCTATGCCCCTGACGGAGATCCACGAGGACGATGGTTGAGGTGAATGAATCACACGGGCGGCCGACATAGCAGAGGGCAGGTTTCCTACATTTTCTCAATTGCAAGACCCCGGCGGAAGCTGGCTCATCCCTTTGTTCTCCCACTCCTTCGGATTCGTACTCCTAAGAGAGGCGCAGGACTCGGAAATCGGCTATCTTCTCCCCTCGGGCTTATAACATCCCTTGGGGGGCCGGGAACCAGTTAGCTTGCCTTCCAATCCGGGAACGAGATTTTTAGAGCGTATTTGTCCCCCCTGCTGTTGCTGCCGCGACGCTCGCCGACGCTTCCAACCCTGATAGAAACGTAACGGGATGAAGGGTGAAATGGAATTATTAATGAAACGAAATGGAGGGACAGGAAATTCAGAGGCTAGAGAAACCCTTTCCAGCAGTTGCCTGGGAATCCGGGGAAATCCATGAGTAACATAGGTCGGCCACTGAGATCGAACCCGCGACCTCCCGAATGCGGGTCACAGACTTACCCCTTTGCCATCTCGCTCGGTGACCCAGACAAAAAGCTACTGCATACATAACAACAGCGATGCCAAGGGATGACTCACCTTATCTTCTACGCCACCTGTTTCGTTATGTGTACGAAGCATTTTGCCTTCCCTCGTTCGGGTTACCGAGCACTAGAGAAGTTTGTTTCAAGTCCCTTGAATGCGTCATATCTCCTCAAAAGTAGGTGTAGGAAATCCAGGGATTTGCTACATTGGCAAGATGACGACGCCATTAGCACATTAGACGCAAGGTTGTGCTCCGCTGGTTGATACGGAGTACGGCATGCTAATCTGCAGCGAAGTCCAGACACCTGCTCGTGATACCTTGAGCCATGAAACCTGCTGCTCCACCAAGCATATCTCTTGCGGAAGTCGTGCCTTTGAAACAATGCACACCGGTTTTTATGTATCAAAATATCTTTAGGCGTAATCATACCTAGCGATTTCAACAGCTTCAACTTTAATAAGCGGAATAAGATAATTATCGCAGTAAACAAATTGCCATGCTGTGGTGATAGAACGTAATATATTATATTCCCTTGAATTTGAATGTTATTACCAACAAAACAGCTTTACAAGATGCATGTGTTACATTCACATGACTTCTCTAACCACCATCGTATACTCTACACATCTTCTGCAAAATATTCTTGCAAAAGGTTATTCTTGTATCTACATAAAGTTCTTCTTCTTTTCCTAATTTCTTTTCCCCCATAGGACTTACAAGCCAGTGCTTCGGGTCAGACGCCTGTCGGGGTGCACAGGAATCTATGGACCGGAATGAGTGGCGGGGGAAACAGGAGATCTCGGAGAATACCCGTGCAGAAACCGCTTCGTCCACCCGAATACCACATGTGGGTCCATGGGGTCAAACTTGGCCGTTTCATAGTACTAAGAGGAAAGAAATATTCAAATGTTTGAAGGTGCGTCGTTACATGCTGTGATTTAAATCCTATGCATGCCAGGCATTCCCTCACATGGCAAGAAACAACCGAATAGGGACAGCACTTAAAACAATTTCGTTGCATTCACACGCCTTTTTCTATTCACTGCTCTCCAAATAGTTGTTATTAAAATGGTTTAGCCGTTATTTAATAGTGATGCATCTTAAGACACGCTAAATGTTGATAACCGACTGGCCACCACTTCCAGCAATATGGTTCCTTCGGTCATCCTCATTCACCAACATTTCTCCCACATAGCTGTTGTATCCTATTGGCCAACAATTCCCTTATATGTTGTGGGTATTCTGTGCATTTCTTCCCCTGCATGTTTATTCGTCGGCATTACTCGTCACGTTCTTTTTATCACAATTTTTCCGAGATAATACTGCGTGACTTAGTTAACCCACTTTACCTAATGTTGCGATAGCTAGATGTAAAGCAACGAAAGCTTGCCAACGAGAGCTACGCAATACTTCGGTACTACCCGGATAAATTGCGGTTACCTTGTTTAAAGGCCATATGGTACTTCCACTCCCCCCCCCCCACCTCCCGCGTTATTCCTGTCGTTTCCACTGTCTACTGTCCCTCTGCTCATTCACTGCGATATGAACACCTCGAGACGTTACATACTGGAATCCATAATAGAGATACTGTCGCCCTGTAATAACCGACAAAAATAGTGTGCACATACTGCAGATTACGACGCTTTATTTGCGTCAGTTCTAACAGAAAGATAAAAGTGAGATGGTCCGTAGGTCAATCGGTAGAGCATCTGCCTGCACTACGAGGGACTCCCCGTTGCTCAGAGTCTGAAACTATGAATGAGTGTGTGAATGTATGTGTATATGCGTGTATGCGCGGGTGTGTGTGTCCGTGTGCATGTGTGCGTGCGTGTGTGTATGTGTGTGTGCTTGTGTGATCTAATGTAGAAAATACGAAGGTAGAGCCACCGTTTACGAGTTAACACAATCGCCTTTAGGCAATAGGTTCCAAAGCATCGATATGACCATTGCAGTTAAGGGCAGGATATCAACGGAATAAAAAAAATCGTATGTGTTGCGCTCACAAGATTTTCTCTACTTTTGTACAAACTATTTTTTCCAAACACTTATTTCTTTACTTCTTGTTAATCGAGATGAGCGTTGGTTGAAATTATAGCTAATTTTCTTGTAAGTACAAACGAATATGGACACATTGGTTTTAACCAATAGTCAAATCATTTAAGGATACAGCGGGTCGCTATGTGATACCTTTGAAATTCCATAATCTATACATATCCAAGAGATTAAAACATCTGAAGTGCTCCAACTCACATGACCTTCTCTAACCTTAAAGACGCTATACTTACAAAGCTTTATTCCTCTACTTCGTGTTAATAGTAGCAGTAATGAGGTTTAGGTCCCACAACTGCTTTGATTATTAGCGCCCATTCATGTTAATCGAGACAAACATTATGTTATTACTATTTATGCTACTGATAACTTTCTTGTAGGTGCAAGGACAATATAGAAGCACCGTAGGCTTTAGGCAATAGTGAAATCTTTTAAACCTGGAAGTTACGTATGTCTTTGAAACAACCGTTCTCTTGACAAGCGATAAGAATGAATAGCGACTTGCCATTTGAGAAAACAAGTAACAAAGAATATCTCCAAAATGTCCACTCTACAAATATTTGTGTGTTTTAAAAAGAGTACCTGAGCGACCGAGCTTTTCTTTTCCTTTGTTGTTGTTTTTTTGTTTTTTTAAGCGTGGTTTCTTTTGGGAGAAGATACTTATTTAGATAAGCTTGAAAAGAAAAATGTGAACTAAATAATTATAACTTTTCATCCTAATTGTTGGAGCTATTTCCGTGACGAGAATTTTAGTATCCTGGCTTGTTTGTTGAAATTGGCCCATTAACAGAGAAATTATGGTCAAAATAAGGTTTAGAGTTATTGAGACTGCTGCGTGTAAAATCGCGTTTTTTTTTTTTTTTGTTTTTTTTTTTTTTTTTTTTTTTTTTTTTTTTTTTTTTTTTTTTCCCCTCCTGGAATGACACCTATGTAGATAAACTTAACAAGCAAAACCCTCTCTGACTACAAAATTTTATCGAAATCGTTAGGACCGTTTCCAAGTTGCACGGAATATATATTGTATATCTTAGGTGTATATACGCACATTTCTTGTCAAGCAAAACTATCTTTTACGGTTTACCAGTTATGGAAGTCATCCAGAATGAAGAAGACGTTTAAGCATATTGCCAGAAAATTCAAGATAAACATTTTATTTGTCATGAAAATATCTTAAACCTATTATATTTGAATCTAAATCTTAGAGATATTTTTATTAAAATAAAAATGTTGGGCAAATGTTCAATGAAAAGGATAGCCATGGATGGAAGGAGATTTTCTGAAAAATCTTTGTGTCGCATCCTTGGAAGATGCTGAACTTAAATACCAAGTTTAGTGTTTAATCAACTTTTCATTTTTAACTTTCATTGTTCACAGACACACGGAGGCCTGTTTCTAGAAATGCTTTTTCCCAGGGGACCTCAGAGCGTACATATATTTCCACTGAAATCTCATTATCAATTTTGTTGTGGAATACAATACCTTCTCTACCTACTATTTTATATATTTAAACCAGCAATTCTTGTACACACGCGCGCGTACACACACACACATACACTCTCTCTCTCTCTCTCTCTCTCTCTCTCTCTCTCTCTCTCTCTCTCTCTCTCTCTCTCTCTCACACACACACACACACACACACACAACAATTGCGCGTATACAGGTGCCCCAAAATTAGACCGACAAACTTTGAGAGCTGCTAGATAACATTATTTTAAACATTTTTTATTAAGGAAAAATTTTTGCTGCGTTGCTTTGTTTAAGCGCTAGACGAGTTAATGCCATAGATTACTGCCTCCCATCCAGTTTAAATATTTACGGCAAAATCAACAATGCAAATTAGTATTCCATTTATCTTAGTAAGGCACACAATCTTAATCCAAGAAACAAACACAAAAACAAAACACAAACACCTAATAGTTTACAGTTAATCAGAGCTTTTCTATTCAAAATTAGACCGACAAACTTTTAAACCAGAGAAATGGCTGGTGTGTTTGCGAGAGTACGGCACAATAGAGCACGCCGATGCTGTCTTTGTGTTAATCACAATGGACTTACGGTCCAAAATTTACTTTGAACAGTAAAGATGTGATTAACTGTAAACAATGAGATGTTTGTGTTTTGTTTATGTGTTCTGTGTTTGTTTCTTGGATTAAGATTGTGTGCCTTACTAAGATAAGTGCTATTGCCACTGCTTTTTATGTTTATGTGTATATTTTCTTTGTTACTGGAAATTTTATTTTTGGATTGAAACTTATATCTGGCTATTGTCATGAACTTTTTTAAGGGCGCTGATGGCCATGAAGTTGAGCGCTCTTAAACCTACATTCCTTCCTTCCTTGGCCATATATATTCCGTGCATTTTGGAAACGGCTCTAACGATTTCGATCAAATTTTGTATTTAAATAAGGATTTGCTTTTTAATTATATATATATATATATCATTCCTCAAAAAACTCGATTTTACATAAAAAATAGCATTTTTTATTCCCGCCTCTACAGAGCAATTGAACCTTATTTTGGTTTTTCCTTCTTTTCCAATGGACCAATTTCAACAAACGAAGTAGCGCTTTAAAGTCCTCTTCCAGGGCTATCAAAATACAGTAAGAAAGTTAACCTAGCTATATTAGTTTATGTGTTACAGCTCGTCCCGTCTATATGTTTGAAATAGAAATACAAAGTATTACATTTTAGGGCTGAAATGATGGTGCTTATGAAATATTTATATGTACCTATCTCTGTATCTCTTTTATCTCGGAAATGACTTAACAATTGCGACAAAACTTTATTTAGTTAAAGTTTGGCTTTCAAAGCTTATCTCAATAAGTATCTTCTCCCTAAAAAACAAGATTTTACAAAAAGGGGAGAAAAAACGCCGAGCTAAGATCGGTCAACCAGGTACTCTATACCCGTGTGCAGAAAAAAATGGCCCATTATCCTATGTTGCGGTATGGGAGAATGGACCACTTTCTTTACCCGTCAGTGTACATGGCAGAGAAAGTAAAGAATCTGATGTGTTGCACTCACATGACTTTGTATACTCTTGCACTAATTAACCCTACAATCCCTTATTCCTCTATCTTCCTCATGTTAGTCGAGATAAACATTTACAGAAATTATCTTATTGCTGATTTTCTTGTAGGTCCAAGGGCAATATAGGAAATCAGTGGGCTTTAAACGATAGTGAAATTCTTTAAAGCCTTGAAACTCCGTTCATTTTGCATCCTAAGGGATAAAAAAGTGAATAACGACCTACAATTTGAGAAAAGTATAAGTATTGCAAACCTGACACAAATAAGAAGGAATATCTCCGAAATGGTTCACACCACACAAAAAATGCATTTGAACATAACTTGTGTTTTAACTTGTTCTAGGTCTTTTGTAGAGTAAGATTTGGTCTATCTCTTAGGGTTTACCATTTGCGCAAAAAATCACCAAGAGTAAACAGGACTACCTGGAGTATAGCCAGAAGATTCAAAATATACATTTCATTTGCGATAAAAATGCCTTAAATATATGACATTTAATAAAAATCATTAGAGCCATATTTGAGAAAAGCTAATTCTTCGAAAAATGTTCCATGTAAAGGGAAGTACCAACTTTTTGTTTTTGAGTTCACAGACGCGCACACACACACACACACACACACACACACACACACACACACACACACACACACACACACACACACACACACACAGGATAAGGAACTTTTTTTAAAAAGCTTTTTTTTTCATTCAGGGTGTCTCAAAACATATTTCCGGTGAAATCTCGACATGCGCATATGGATTTGCCGCTCCCATCGGGCGCCTCCCCGCGTGGAGGATAGGGGAAACCTCACCAGATATGGTGGGTACCGGAGAATAGCAGCCTTCGGAGGAATATAGTTAAGGGATTGAAAGAAGTATATGGTAAACAAGAAACAAGCCTAAGAAACAAAGAAAACAATTTAATTATAGGTAGGAAAAATGTATTAGAAGATTGGAAGAAGTATTGTGGGGAGAAGTTTAAGAATAGAATCCCGAAACAGAGTGAACAAGTGAAGTTAAGGATAGAAGAAAAAGATGTTACTGATACAATTACTGAGGTTGTTATTGTAGTGTTTAACGCCCGCTTTTACTACTACGGCACCGCAGGCGGTGACACTGATGATACATGAAGATGGAACACCGGTGGAATGAGATGGCGGGGGAAACCGGAGCACCCGGAGAAAACCCGCCCTGACGCCGCTTCGTCCACCACGAATACCACATGCGAGTCCCTGGGATCGAGTGAGTGAGTGAGTGAGTGGGGTTTAAGGGCCCGTCGACAGCTAGGTCATTTGGGCCCTCCTGGGATCGAACCCGGGCCGCCTAGGTGGTAGGCGAGCGCGCTAACCGCTCGGCCACGGCGCCGCCTAATTACTGAGGCTGAAGTAACAGAGGCCATAAGGAGAATGAGAATGGGGAAAGCAACTGATATACATGAAACAACGCCGGAGTTTATAAAATTGGAAGGACCAAATATGACACGTATACTGACAAATATATATATCTGGAGAACTAGTATCATTCCAGAAGAATGGGAAAAGAATATTGAAGTACCACTCCACAAAAAGGGAGACAATAATTGACAGTTATAGAATAATATGTCTGTCATCTGTTATATATAAGTCATATATAAGAATATTACAAGGAAAATTAAGAAGGGTAATTGAAAGGGAACTGGAAGAAGAACAAGTAGGCTTTAGACCTAACAAACAGATCCAAATTTATATTTCATTCCAAATACAATGATTGGAAAACTAGTAGATAAGAATAAACAAATTTTCTTAGCATTTCTGGAATCAAGGCAGTCTTTAATTCGATGCCTAGAAATACTTATTTTAAGTCCTGTACCGAATCAACTAATTACAGCAATGCAAAATGTATATAATGGACTGAAGGGGATAATCAGAATAGAAGGAGAAACATCTAGGGAATCTAATATGGTAAAATGAATTAAACAGGTTGATAGTCTTAGTCCACTACTCTTTATTAACTTTATGGATGAAATAATTAAGATTTGTAAAAGCCGAACACCGAAAACTATAATATGAGACCAATCCAACTCCAGGTACTGGTATATGCAGACGACATAATATTGAAATAGAGGAAAAGCTACAGAGGTGTATGATAAAATGGGGAGAAGAGCTTGGAAAAAAAGGGAATAGAAATAATTGTTAAGGAAAGTAAAGTTATGTCTATTTCAAAAGAATACGAGCAGGAAATATCCGTCACACATAAGAATGAAAAAATAGAGCAAATAGCTTTGTAATAATATCTTGGAACAATTATAACAAGTGATGGAAGATGGGACGAAGAAATATTAAGAAGGGAAAGGAAAGCAAATAAAATGTATTATGAGTTTAACAAACCTAGTCTTGGAAAGAAAGAAGTGTCTATAAAAACAAAGATTCAATTATATCAATCGGTACTGATGCCGACACTTGTATATGGAATGGAAAGTAAAATTCAATCCTGTGAGATTAAATATTTAAGAAAAGCAGTAAATAAGACTAGGAGAGATAGGGTAAGGAATGACAAGATTAGATGGGAAGTGGGTCAAATATCATTGGAGGAGGTAATTAAACAAAAGCAACTGAAGTGGACGGGACAAGTATTTTGAATAGTGGAAAATAGAAAAGTTAAACAGATATTAGAAGTAAAGATACAAGGAGGGAGAGGGAAAGGAAGACACCAGACAATGTGGGAAGATAGAATGGAAAAGATTGGGAGACGTAAGAATAAGACAGTAGGGGAAATGAGGAATAGGAAGGAATGGAGAAGGTGGATGTAAAGGCAAATTGGAACGTGGAAGATGAAGAAGAAGAAGAAGGAGGAGGAGGAGAAGAAGAAGAAGAAGAAGAAGAAGAAGAAGAAGAAGAAGAAGAAGAAGAAGAAGAAGAAGAAGAAGAAGAAGAAGAAGAACAAATCTCGACATCGAAATTTTGAGTCGAATACAATACTTCACCTACTCACTACACCTAGTAGAGAAAGATACGAGAGATTTACCCTTCGAGATTGCACTTCCTTACAGCTTGTAGGCGGCAAACATAACATGTTCAAGTCTTCAAATTTGCGACCTCGGGAAAGTTTTTTGCGTAATCGTAGAAACTTACAAATTATAATAAATATTTCTGCACATAATAAATGGTAACACACCATAAAAGCATAAACACTAATGTACTTAAGAATTGTTAATTACACTCGGTAATTAATTTATTCTCCGGGACTGACATTTACAGCTTGATCTGCAGAAACTGCAGATAAACTCATCAATCCCGGTATGTAACATGTGTCGGGCCTCTACCAACTGCTGTAGAGGTATTTTGTAAATCTCGTATAATTTAGTTAACGCCTGCCTTCCATAGTGTGCACAGAGGGGTGCTAAGCCTTTCGCCTAAAATTATTTTCATTATCATTATTACTGTTTACTATTACTACTACTACTTCTACTATTATTATTATTATTATTATTATTATTATTATTATTATTATTATTATTATTATTATTATTATTATTATTATTATTATTATTATTATTATTATTATTATTATTATTATTATTATTATTATTATTACTATTACTATTACTATTACTATTACTATTACTATTACTATTACTATTAATATTATTATTATTATTATTATTATTATTATTATTATTATTATTATTATTATTATTATTATTATTATTATTATTATTATTATTATTATTATTATTATTATTATTATTATTATTATTATTATTATTATTATTATTATTATTATTATTATTATTATTATTATTATTATTATTATTATTATTATTATTATTATTATTATTATTATTATTATTATTATTATTATTATTATTATTATTATTATTATTATTATTATTATTATTATTATTATTATTATTATTATTATTATTATTATTATTATTATTATTATTATTATTATTATTATTATTATTATTATTATTATTATTATTATTATTATTATTATTATTATTATTATTATTATTATTATTATTATTATTATTATTATTATTATTATTATTATTATTATATGTACATGAGATGATAATTAGGAAGGAGATGTTCCAGGTCTACGTGTAAGTCATCTCGCCGGCATTAATCAATTACGAGGACAGTGAAAAACTTAGAAAACAGAACCCGTCAGGGAGGGTAATCCTGGCGAGATTTTAATCGTGGAGTACAAGCCTAAAGCCCCTTGAGCACTTGTGGCGGCACATGGCATATGTGTCATCTCATGTTGAAGTAATGAACTATTTACCCAGGCACTTACTTAAGCGCTTCCATTTAAAAATTATCTTTGTTTTCTTTTTTAACTGAGCGAGATGTCCCAGGTGGTAACGTCTGTAGCTGGCATTCGTGAGGTCGCGGGTTCAATACCCGCGACCGAATTTCCTGACCCATGGGTTTTTTCGAAGGTTTCCCGGATCGCCAGGTGAATGCCCGGAAGGATTTCCATACCCTCCGAATTTCCTGCCCTTCCATTTCGTCACATTAGTCATTTCATTTCACCCTTCTACCCGTTTGGTTTCTTTCAAGGTTGGAAGCGTCGGCGAGCGTCGCGGCAGCAGCATACCAGGGGGGAACAAATGCGTTGTAGAAATCTAATCCCCCGGATTGGACAGCGTACCATTGGTTTCCGGTCCTCCATGGGACGGTACAAGCTCAAGGGGAGAGGGGAGCTAACCTGCCTCCACCGGGGTACCTCTACTGATGAAAAGGTAGGGACTCCGCCACCTGCTCTGTCGTGGCAATGCTTTCGTTGCCCTTAGGATCCATTCGCCTCATTCATCTTCCCGGGGGTGCCTCGTCGAGGCATACGCACAAAGATCACCTTTCGGTCGAGGTGCTAAGTCCCGCTAGGCACGTTGTCACTGAGTAATTGTTGTGAACTAAACTTTGTGGTGAAGAACATCATTATAGTAAGCTTTGCTCTTAGTACATTTGGTGTTTCCGGTTTTCAATTAAATATCAAGCGCTGAATATCATCCTGAGTATCATACAAGTCTAACTGGAATTAATAATACATAATGAGCCCCTGGCAGGCAAACAATTTAAGAGTATTTCACTACATCCAACAAACGCCCTATGTAATTCTTATAATAACATTAACTTAATCTTGAACTCCATTTCAAAAAGTATGGCCACCGTTAGTCCATTAATATAATCTCATTTCTTAAGGTTTTTGCAAGCTTTGAGCATGCGGAAGAAGTCTGAACATAAATTTTAATTTGACGCTTAAATATTCCATGAATTATAAATAAGTCAATTACTAGAGCAAATGCATGCAACATATAGCCTGTCAAAACGTGTTTATTTTTTTAGGTCTGTAGAAGTAAAATCCAGTTTTAACAACCTTACTCTTTGTCTTCCCACACATCCTCTGTATTCGTTTTCTCCCCGCTTTCTTCCCAACTACTTTGAACGTTGTAATCCAATACTCCAGTTTCAAATGTATGGGAACACTAAATACAATTTTCACCTGGGCAAACAGATGTGAGCTAATTTTGTTTTTCAAATATATATAGTTTATTTTAACCATTACAATGCTACACGCAAAAGTTTCCATTAAGTGAACTATAACTGAAGTATTACAGAGGGTCTATCTTTGTTGTTGTAAAACATTTTAGGGTCGCCCTTCCAACATCATAACAGTAAAATAGAATATGGACATGCGTCTAATTATTTTGTTAAGAGTAATTATGTACCATTAAAGAATTTGTCCCTTCGTTGACACCAATAATAATTAATTGTATTAAATTGTTGTTGACTGATTTAATGTCTGTTATAGAGAAAATAATTATTATTTAATTTAAGTTGTTCACTGTCTTCTTAGCACGAAAGTAGAAGAAAATTGTGTGAGTGAACAGCTCAATATGCATTACATGTAAAGCATTGCTGAGGTTTATCAGGAGCACAGCAGATTTATACAATAAGAAATACCAGACGAACATTTTCACGAATTCACAACCCCTAAAAGCGAGTGGTTCATTTGAGACGTATTTTGGATGTTGGTAAAACAATAGAGGTACGAAGTACTGACTGTGAAGGAGTTCTTTGTGTTGTGGACGTAAACCCATCAGGTAACACAACATGCGTTGTAGTAAGGGAAGTTTTTAATCACCTGACTTTCAGAACTCTTAATAAAGGTATGTAATCGTTTCACCTTCGGCGGGAGCAAGGCTCATATGTGGTGGACTTTGAGAGAAGAACTTTCTGCCATCACATGTTACACAATTGTGCTATATTGATGAGTTTCTAATCATGCACTCTATTCACAGATCATGCTGGATTTGCTCAAGATGGTATCTTGAATGTTCATAATACTCATAAATGAATGTCTATGAAAACACTCACGGAAAAGACATTAACAGAGGTTGTGCTTAAACACCTGGGGTGGAGTCATTCATGATAGCCGTATTGGTTCACATTTCTTCCTCTGCACCTGAGACGTACCTCATTTCGTAGTAATGAGTTGTACCTTTATTTTTTATGTGCATCTAGATGTCTTCCAATTAATGTGATTTTTACTCGATAGTGCACCAGCTCATTTCAGTGGGATAGTGCCTAATTTCTTCAATTCCCTCACATAGTTAGTGGAGGAGCATTCATTGCATACATAGCTTGCTCGTTCTTCTAATTTGAATGCAACGTAGTTCTTCGTCTGGGGAAATTTTAAATTTACCGGCTTATGAGACTCATGTACCTGGTGCAGGAGAGAGAGTGTATCCACAATGGATTTGATAAAATGCGAAAACCCCAAGCCTTTGCAACAGAGTGTGTGATAGAATGGAACGGAGGTTTAGGGCACATGCCGAAGCAAGAAGAAGCCACTTCAAGCAATTTTTTGTAACCTTCAATTTTGCCTCACAACACAGCAATACATTATTTTCAGATCCATGTTCATGTTAACTTTCTTTGCCGTTTTGATGTTGGGGGAGGAGGGCTCCCAAAACTATTTGACACCAATAAAGATGCAACCTAGATTCATACTGAATGGATCCAAGTATTCTTCAGTCTTCATATTCTGTTTGGTAACGAAATAAACAGTGAATTCACGTGATGACTCAACTCCTTACTATGAACTTCGAGAATAGAGTTTAACATTAGAATGGATACACAATAAAATAGTGTGGTATAAAAATAGAGGATTTTTTCAAATTCACTTCAACATTCAAAGCATTACACTTATTTGGCAAAAAGTGTTACAGATTAACTTTTATGACGATATATAATTACTTATGTGAATTTCGCTTGCGATGTCTTGAAGCTCTTCGATCAGATGATAAAGAGCCCTCCCGCCCCCCCCCCCAAAAAAAAGCCCATTCTTAAGCTGAGCAATCGAAATTGAGATCTAGAAGTTTCAGATGCCAGATTATTCAAATGTTTCCTACTGGATTTTCCACCTGGGGTTCTACGTTGCTGGAGTCCGGTTTGGAGGTCCCATCACCTGCCTATGAGGTTCTGCTTGTATTTCCTTTGGCTAGCTATCTGTGTATAGGGCTTTGGGTTCTTGGACAACGGTAGACTTAGGTCCCTTGGCAAAGAATGTCGGTGGTGTTCAGGGAATGTGATAAAGAATGTCAGTGGTGTTTAGGAAATGTGATAGAAACTGTCACCTCACCGCTGGTAATGTTACTCGAATGCGCACTTTGGTTTCTGTCTAAGTGCACCTGTTGACGTGTTGTTTCATGTTCAACAAGAGGCGACGGAATGTTCTGAACGGGATGACTCAGGTGGTAAAGTCTGTGGCCTGCATTCTGGAGGTCGCGGATTCGATATCCATGGCTGGCCTTCCTAACTCATGGGTTTTTTTTTCGGAGGTTTCCCCTATTCGCCAGGCAAATGCTGAGAGGATTCCCATATGCTTTCTGTCCTTCTCTTTCATTGCGTTAATCATTTCATTTCACTCTTCATCCCATTAGGTTTCTTTCAGGGTTAGAAGCGTCGGTGAGCGTAGCGGCAGGGGGAACAAATGCGCTCTGGAAATCTCATCTCCGGATGTAAGGCAAGGCTGTTGGTTTCCGGGCACCCCATGTGATAGTACAAGAGGGGGGAGGACAGCCGATTTCCGAATCCCGCACCCCCTTGTGAGTAGGAAGCCGAAGGGTATCGAGATGAACCGGGCTGAACCAGCCCCCGCCGGGATACTTCTGAGAAAATGTAGGGGGCCCTGCCCTCTGCCTTGTTATGACAAAGTTTCGGCCACCCTTCGGATCCACTGGCCTCATCCATCCTCCGGGAGTGTCCCGTCAGGAGCAAGGTACAAAAGGTCGTCTTTCGGTAGAGGTGCGAAGTCCCCATCCTCAAGTTATCATAGATAAGTAATTAAACAATTCTTTGCGATAAATTAAGAAAGCGTTGACGTACTTTAAACAGAGTTTTACATTAACATTGCCCGCACACGGCTTGTGTATTTAAAAACACCGGCGGTAAGTTGGTTGGCATACAAAAATAACAATCACCATCTAAAGTTTATTAAAACTCGGGACATAAGGTACTTAATATAGTAAGTCGTCCTTAGGGTATTTATGTCTGATGTGAGATTTTCTTGTGGACTACTGGGAAAATGTGAATCTGTTGAGAACTTTAATGTCATACTGGCAAGTTGGCCATGGTAGCTTAGTGATTAGAGCAGCCGCGCGTGAGGCGGAAGATCCGTAGTTTAAATCCCGGCTAAGGCATTGAATTTTTCAGTCCTGATTCTACTTCTTAGAGCTTTAGATATTTGCTCAACACATATTTTTATCTCGGACGTAACATGTCAGTTACATGAGAATGTCCCGAATCTTCCGTTTCACTCGTCATCTACAGAAATCGTCTCTGACAACTTTCTACTTCCTTATTGGCTAAAACTTTCGCGCTCTTGAGCGGGTTCTGATACTCGTGCATCTATTTTACACATTTACGTCACAAGATTTACTTCTAACACAGCAACGGCACTTCACTTCGCTGGATGTTGGTTTTCTCGACCTAAAATTGCTACTACTGACAGCTTTCCTGCATTAGTACACAAATATTTACACTTATATTGCATTTTATATCCTTGATCACCTTCCTACCCTACAAAATTATAATCCAAAGGTATTAAGATTAATAAACTGCTCTGTCATTATTTACAGATATTTCTCACCTGACACGTAATTATGGACCTGTTTTGTGAGGTAATATTACAGTTTCACAACCGATTACAGAAGGCCTGAACTATAAATGGAATGGAGCATTCTCTTGAATTATTATATGTTGTAAATGCATCATATTTGAAACATAAATGGCCCATTTTGCCCTTTAACAGGACAGGACTAAGTGTTTGCTAATGTTTGGTGCTAAAATATGACTTGCAGTATAAACTCTCTGTAGATATAGTAATAAAGTGGTTGATTTTTAATTAAAATGATAAACACCAAAGATGGTATTAATGAATAGTGAAACCTCATAAATGGTGTGCCACTATATTTTTTCTGTATCGCACATTATTACTTTAACTATGACGTTTTAACCTTTAAATTAAAGATCTGAAATATGATAAAGCATAACGAAGAAATTTGTTTTCAGGTACACTTATTAGAAAATTAAACCCATGTTTTACTATCAGTAATAAAGCTTAAATTTCCCAGTATTGGCATTTCCAAGTACATGTCAGCCATATTAAAAGTTCTATGTACAGAAATTTGAATGAAAAGCTCACCTAGCTTACCAAATCTGATTATTATATACTTTTATCACGATTACTGAAGATTTTCACAAATATAAAGCTTACACTCTCCAGACACAGTTAAAAGATAGACGAAACATACTAAATTCTATCTTTGTTGTGGTAGAGTATGTAGATATGTCTGTCGTGCCTATATGAATGTTGTTACTATTAAACCATTCAGCACATTATTTAATGAATGTAACGAATTTTGATGTAAAATTATATCTTAACTCTTTAATTGCTAGTTCTTGTTTATTTATTTTTTTATTTTTATTTTGTATTTTTATTTATTTATTTATTTTAATTTTCTTTTCATCTTCAATATTATTGCTTGTAATCTACACACCCGCGCTTGTAATACAGTTCAAAATTCTTTTTAGCCCTGTATTATCTACACCACGATCTCTTCTAATAAAGGTGAATGCTTATTTATGTGAACACAAGTCGATACACAACTATACTTTATAAGATAATGGCAGCACCAGTATTGCTATATGGTAGTGAATCGTGGATAATAAGGCAAAACGATTCTAGTCAAAATTCAAGCTGCTGAAATGGAATTTTGAGATCATTCTTAGGAAATACAAGAAAATATAAAATAAGAAACCAGGATATAAGGGAAAAGTTAAATATATTTAAAATGCGTGATAAATTCGAAAAACAGAGGAAGTTGGGAAGAACACTTAAAGAGGATAGACTGCTAAAGAATACCAAGAAACCCTATATTTTCAACGTAAATATAAATGTTTTCTTTAATTTTTATTCAAAAACCTGATGTCCATAATCTCCCAGGGTTCTCTGCCCGTTGCAGTACTCGCCTACACAGCCCCGGGGAAAGAGACGCCGGGGAAATTGCGGATTAGACACGAGTCCAACACCCTGCCTTACCCTCCTTGTTTATCACAGTAGGACAGTCTTTTGAATAGCTTTATTCCTTGCGTAGTATAGTTTTTCTGTTATGTACACTCGCTGTCCTTGTCACACTGTTTCCAAACACATAAGGGTAGCAAATTCCTGTCAGGGTCTTTCTTTCCGTTGGCGAACAGTAACTATATCAGTTGTGTTCTATGGTAATCATAAAAGAAATGATCCTTCTATCCACACTGTTATACAGATGCACTTTAAACTAGAACTTACCTCAAGCTAATTAATTCGCACTTGGCTATTCAAAACATGCGGAGACAGCAGGACAATGTTTTGCAATATAACGGGATGGGCATACATATGTGTGTATGTGTGTATATTTGTGTGGGCAGACAACGGTGTAATGAGGGTGAACATTCTGTGTCGTTCCGTAATGTGGTGTGGGAGCAGTTGCTACCCTCCCTCTCTTTTCCTTATTGGCACGCTTGGTCTAGGGGCCGTAACCGAGGTACTGGGGTAGCACAAGGTACATGAGATGAAACAAGTTTTCCGAAGTCTATTTTTTTCCTCAGGTGGAATACATGGTCATGTCATTTTGACCCCGAGAGCAATTGACAATCGATTTAGTTTCACCATAGCGCATTGCTACGTTCAAGGTGGGGAAAATACGAGAAAATCATGTGACCAAGTTGGAGGATTTCCAAGGTATTGTACTCTTTGACTTTTTGAAACAGGGAACCGTGATAAACCAGGAATGCTATGTGGCAACATGAAGAAGCACAGTGCACGGAAGGATTCAGGCCTATTCTGTACCATGGTAACGCGCACCAGCACCAGGTCATGAAGAGGGACACAGTGCAGAGGCTCTATCACACCTGCCTTACAGCCCCGACCTTGTAGCTTGTCACTTTCACTCCTCGAAGATGAAAGCGCAGCTATCGTTCTGATCACGAACTGAAATCTGACAATAGATCTTGGTGTCGACTAGAATCGCCAAAGTTCTTCCCCAGTGATTCTTCGGGCAACATTGGTATTCCAACTAGACTAGCATAATAGCATATGTTTTCTAATAGGCTTAAGTCCTGATGTATTGAAACTCTACCTTGATCTTTCTCAGAAAACGCTAGAGTTGTTGATTTCTCTGAGCCACATTCTCGTGAGATAAGCACAGTAGTTAATGTAGATAGTTGAGTTATTTATAACATCGTGAGGTGTCGTGTGCTACTGTTCCCCTTTTCCCTTCCAGAGAGCAGCACATCCTCAGACGTTTTCTCGTGAGAGACCTACAATAACTACTGAGTGACATACTCCCTGATTGCCATAAACTCAATACTGCACTTTCGGAGCAGAGAAAAATAAGTCAACCGCATAACCTTGTGTACAACAGCTGCATTATCGCGTTTCCACATCCGCAGTGCAAAAACACCGCGCAGCGGTTTGGATGTTTTTGGGTCTCTTTGTATTTTCGAACACATTTCATGCTTGTGTATCTATCCTTTTTTTAAATCGGTATATAGAACAAAGTTTTTAAAAAAATATGTTTATCACCATTTCTCAGCAAAGTTAAAGAGGAAATACATGTTCAAATAGTTTCAGTTATACAGAATTATAATGTAAGCATTTAGGTGGTGCACTGTTTCTCATATTCTAGTACGTGGTTAGTTTACACCTTTCACTAAGTGGCCGATTAATGCCGCTGGCCTGATTTCCGCCTTCCGTTTCATGACACGTTTCGCCTCGCCCGAAATACAACAATGTTTGTTGTCTCTATATCTGTCTCCTTCCACAGGCTGAATGACGACAGGCGCAGCTAAGTTCTTGTGGATCTGGAATAGCACACTTCGTGTTATCTGCAGTCCGTGGTATTACAGGGATCAGTATGTCCGCCTTTTATCTCGGTAAACGCCGTTCGAATCCATGACGAGGAAGTTCTTTCTGAACAAAGAAAAACAGTTTACACTACACACATGAAATACACAAAGTTTAAGATCCGTAAAGCTTCGGGGTAGGCTATGTCTACGTTAGCTCTCTGTTTATTTGCAACTTGAGAAACATAACGAAGGTTTGTGTGGGGACACCAGTAGCTTGTTACCCTGGTAGGTATATCTAAATACTTTCCCCCGCACAGAATCGTACATACTTCAAACATTTACACAATAGGGGAACGTTAATGCTAATATTTAAATAATGAAATTTCAATTAATACACGCTGAGAAAATTAAATTAGTTTGTTGTTTAACGACGCTGTCAATTGCCAAGATCACATCAGCGTCGCCGGTGTGCCGGGATTTTGTCCCGCAGGAGCTCTTTTACTTCCCAGTAAATCTAGTGACATGGAGCTGTCGTTTTTAAGCACACACAAAAAGCATCAGTCTGGGCCGGATTTGAACCCGTGACCTTGGAATCAGTAGGACAGTGTCCAACCAACTCAGCCACCCCGACCGACTCGCAAAGAGAGAAGGAGGAATAGCAATAAACAGAGGAGTAAGACAAGAGTATAGCCTTTCACCCATTTTATTTAGCATATATATATCGAGGACATTGTTAAACAATGGAAACAAACAAGAAGCTAACTTACGAATAAAATTGATACCTAAAAACACGTGTTTAAACGTATTACTATTTACCGATGACCAAATAATTATGCAAAAGACGAAAGACGATTTGCACTTAAAAGAAAAGTATAGGTATAACCAAAAAATATTGGAAAATAAAACCAAAGTTATGGCCTTTAAAGGAAAATACGTAATAGCTCTAAAATAATACTAGATGGGAACCCAATAGAACAGGTATCTCACTTTCACTAACTAGGATGTGATACAAGTTATCAATATGATAATGACATCTCCAATAAGGTAAATAAGTTTCAAATGATATGTGGTGCGATAAATAGAACATTAGCAAACAAAACCAGGAAATATACAACGATAAAATCTATAAAGTAATGGCAACACCAATGCTTACATACGAAAGTGAGACCTGGAAAATAACTAAGAAAGATGAAAGAAGGACAGAGTTCGCAGAAATAAAATTCATAAGAAAAGCAAAAGGATTTACTCTGGGATACTAAATAAAGAATTCGGAAATAAGGAAAGAACTAAATACTCGTATATATAGTATGAATGAAAGATAGGGGAAGGGAAAACGAGGTGGAGGGATCATGTAGGAACAATGGAAACAGAAAGAATAGTTAGATGAGTAATGGACTATAGGCCTAAAGGAAGAAGAGACAGGAAGACTAAGGAAAAGATGGGTACTGTGAAGTCGGAAGAAGAAGAAGAAGAAGAAGAAGAAGAAGAAGAGGAAGAAGAAGAAGAAGAAGAAGAAGAAGAAGAAGAAGAAGAATGTTAATACTATGAATCTCTGTTCTTTTCATGAAATCCACTTTAAAATGTTTAAATGTAATCTGGAAGTCTCCAATAAAATGATCAGATTTTTCATTGCACCATTAGTGTGTTAATTGCTTGCTCTTCTTCACTAATTGCCTCATTTTTGTGTGGAGGTGGTCACCCCTGTAACATTACTTTGGTTGCGCGCGCACATGGAGAGTTGAGGCGTTACCCGGCTGGCTACCGAGGTAGCGTGGGTCAACATCGTGACTTGGTGCAGGGGCCGTAGCCCCGCGGGTTAGGCGGAGCTCCCCCTTCCCCGGCACAAAACGTTACATCTTCGCTCCATTGTCTGTCCACATTTTTTGGAACTTCTCAACAAATTGCACTGCCTCAAGAAGTTCGCTTTACCATACGCCCGTCCTCGTTAAACACCGCTAAACTTCCAGTAGAGGACTTCGTTCTCGGCCATCAAAGAAGTTCTGACATCAGGAGTTGAGTCTCAGTGTCCAGAAAGAGAAAGCGGAAGATAATGTATAGATGAATGCGAAGGGTCCACGACCGGTGTCAATGCTGTTATTATCCCCTACGCAAACACTTCTTAACGGTACGTCAATTTAAAACATTAATGTTGTCAGCATAATTTGTTTCCTGAATCATGGTCACAAATAAAGAAAAGTAGTAAAATTTAAAACCACTGAAACACTATACAGGGTCTTTATAAGAAAATTTTATATTGGATTAGATGGATTAATAAAGGAAATATTACAATTTTTACAACTGTGTTGGAACATAGTGGACAAAACGAGTTAGTATTGATATAGACCTTTGAAAATAATCAAATTCCACCAAAAATCTCAGGTTGCGACTTTTAAGGTACTTTTAAGAAATTGAGAAAGATGATAATATACAGTGAATTACAAAACCGTTTTGCACCACACCCATCAATTCCTTTGATCTCCCGATTACTTAAACGGTATTGGAAATGTCCGTTGACAATTCATTGAAAATAAAACTCGAAAGAATGCCAATTTGTGGTAGAAATCCCAAATTGCGTTATTCACGCAAAGAGTGCGCTGAAGTTAGTGACACTGCCTTCTTCCTTCCCTCTAGCTATTTGTGTGAGCATGGTTTTTCTGCATTGACAGCAATCAAACGAAACAGGGAAATCGCTCGAATCCAGAATCACCATTGATACTCGCACTAGCGAAGATTCCGCCACGAATAAAGGAGCTGGTGTCCAGAAAACAAGCTCAGTCTCTCATTAACAGACCAGAAACATACACCAGGTGGTTCACCTGTTCCTTATTATTTCGAGAGATAGGCAACACTTCATGCTCTGAAAGCAACAATGTCAGAATTACCATGCTTGTTGACCGTTTGGTAGCCGTGCAAATTAATGAGAACTTTAGACCTTAGCAGCAGTCCATCCCACAAGCATGCGCTTCTAAGGTTTATTTTCCCATGAAGAGCAGGCTTGTAGGCCCAAGGGGAATATGGGAATACAGTAAGCTTTGAGCGATAGTCAAATGTTTTAAAACTTTGAGATTCCGTTCTCTTTGCACGGTTAACTTATAAAAAAATGAACAGAAATCTGCATTAGACGAAACTTTGTTTTCCGAAACTGACACAAATAACAAGGAATATCTCCGAAATGGTGCACTCTACCAAAAAAAAAATTATTTGGACATAAATTGTGTGCTTTAGCAAGGTCTACATTTTTTTGTCTCTTACGGTTTACGAGTTATTCAAAAGTCATCCAGAGTAAACAGGACTACATAAGCTATAGCCAGAAAATTCAAAGTATACATTTCATTTGTCATAAAAATATCTCAAACATATGACATTTTAATCAAAATCATTAGAGCCATTTTCAAGAAAATCAAAATTTTCGAAAAAATGTCCACGTAAAGTATAGCTTAAGGTAGCGCAATTTTCTTCAAAACCTTCTTGTTGCATCTTTGAAAGACATTAAACTTAAATACCAACTTTGGTTTTTAACCGACTTTTCGTTTTTGTATTATGCAGTCCACAGTGTGACAGACACACATACAGACCTTTTTCTTAAAACGTTTTTTTTTTTTTTTTTTTTTCTTTTAAAATTCAGGGGGTCTCTAAGCATATATTTCCGGTGAAATCTCGACATCGAATTTTTTGGTGGAATACAATACTTCCTCTACTTACTAGCAGAGAAAGTAAAAAAGAGGTCCTACCTTGCATCAGAGAATCGAACCTGAAACCTTTGGATTGTAAAGCTGGCCTACTAACCACAAGACTAGAGAACAAAAAGGCCTTGAAGTGTATTTTTTTATGTGATCAATATGATTTCAACTTTATTTCCATTTGCTGATATTTTATTTCACATTAGTCGTGTGTAAGCTAAACACCGGAACATTGAGTCGTATTTGTAAAGTTAAATACTACCACTCACTCCATGAGGTGTGAAACTGAAGTTCCAGGTTCGATTCTCTGCCTCAGCAATGCATTTGCTGGTTGCAATCAGACAGTATAGGTAGGTATAAAGAAACATTTCTCTTAGAACTAAAACAATAAAACTTTAAGAAACCCGGAAGTTAAAACATTCGACTTCTTTGCATACTTTCAAGTAAATTATATCTACAATAATTTGGAACTCCCCAGTAGGCTGTGTCCGACAGAAGATATCATATGGAACAGAGACTATGAATAAACTCAACTGTACGTTGAAAATATCGACTTGTGTAAACCACGCTGCAACACGACGTGAACTTAGAAATATCCTGCTCCCTGCTCAAACATTTTTTCAAACCAATAAACAAAACTTTTCTTCTCAGTTCCTCTTTCTCTATCTTCTTAATCACAATTTTCCCTTGTATTTGCTGTCATTTGGGTTGTTGTAATGAAGAAGAGTGATATTTCTAGTTTTTCTCATGTACCCACCATTGTCAGAAGGAGAATCTCGGGCGTAAAGGTTTGCCTAAACATGTTTCAAAGGGGCCGGGTTATTAAATGATCTTATAAATTAGATGGTTATACCATAAATGATACTGCTATAATTTTATAAATGTACGGATTATTGTACCATAAATATACCCACGATGAAATAAAACAAATATATTTCTGGTTAGAATTTGGACATCGCCATTATTTTTAATTTCTTAGTGTTGTTGCACTAAACAGGTTTAAAATCAAAATAAATATTGCATATGTGTTATGTACATTTATAATCACTCCACTGTTAGATCCGCACTTGATGTAAACACAAGCCATCATCAACGAACTCGCAATACGCCGAAACCAAAGCACACCATAAAATATAGTACCTTAAATATCGGCGATTATCTTTGAGTTTTCAAGATGTACGATAACCCTGGTAAAGACTACTTAAATGTAACGCGATATTTCTAATATTCCTGAATAAATATCGTTCTGTTGCAACATAAATACGAGGTAGGTCCACGTGGTGTTTGTTCTGTGTTAGTCACAAGTGATAACATCAGGTTATCGCGGAGTGATACAAGGGGTGGATCTAAGGCTGGATGAAGTATAAGATGGTGGTGTATGGTGTATTGTGTAGTATATTGTTGTAGTTCACACAGTTTTCATTATGGAGGCGATTAAAGATTTCTATTTTAAACGCAGTGAATTCATGTTGAATATAACTAACTCTATTGAACTAAGTCTGGAAAATAGTAAGATAAAATTATTCTTAAAATCATCTTGATTGAAAGTCCGAGCTTTTTGTCTTGGTATTCAGTCGCTTCCCTTTGTTCCGTTCTAGAAAAGGATCTAGATATTATAACTTGCAAGTTTCATGTTGCATTCGCCGTGGATTTAGTGGAACAAAAATTCAAACAAATGTTATACATACGCTGACGACACATTCACAAAATAAACGACAATCTCCAGAAACATTTATATTATATCTACCATAACTATACACGTAGTACAACTTAGTGTTGCTGGTTCTGACTTTTCAAAAGGGAAAAGAATTGAAATTGTGGACACCATATTGACAAACTACAAATAATAAGAGCTGCTGTTAGCAATGTGTAAAGTTCAATTATAATGAAATCTATACGTAGTGTATAGTTGCAGTGGTTTAGCTTGTCTCTAGGACCATAAAAGTGAAATGTCACTTCCACCACGCAAGTTAGGGGAAGTGGGTAGAGAATATGTTCTGCGGACAGAAACGTGGTCCATTGATACCTGCCTATTCAGTCCAGTACTGATTCGATATTTGGAGACATCTAGCTTCTTGACGAATGGATATAAATGGTTTGTTATTTCAATAACTGCTGCGCAAACATTTTGTGAGCAATGCTGTAACGCATTTCTACCTTAATTTGAATGAATTTAGTCACAATTTAATCTCAATGTGACGTTACCAAATCTCTCTTAGAGGTTAAACTTTGCGTGACACTAACATAAAATTTTAAAACTTCGAAATGAAATAAAAAATACATTACAGCATACACGTATATTACATATATACTTATATATATAATATACCCATTTTAAATACCTATAGTTGCCTATTTTAATGGTGTGTACCATTTTCATAGGCCCATAAACTATGATCTATAGCATTTTGTTTGCAATGAGAATTTTATCGATGTTTTCGCCTACCTAATTTCATTGTTTTTATTATTAGCGGTTATTTATTAATATTGCATATCGACGAATGCGATATTAATCTTAATATTGCAATTATTTTTAAGCACTTTGAGCTAATGAGCCATTGTTTACAAGAAGCCTGAGGATATTATGTAATACCCGCATTTCTCATTTCCCAACGTCCGCATTGCACTATTTTGTACAATAATACAATAGTGGCTACTTATCATAATAAAGCGTACGGTAAATGATCACTTACTAAAAGGTATTGATTTACGACTGGAAAATCGATTACTTTGTATCAATTCTAAGTGTCCAAAATCATCGAGCTGATTTAAATTACAAACCATCTCTGATTAATAATAATACCTAATGGACTAATTATATGCTTATCACTGCCGAGTGTCTACATTGGTGCCTATTTTTAACTTCTTGTGGTGGCTATTTTCTTGACATTTTAAGTTTTTAGCGCTATTGCGCCGAGCTTTAACCATAAACACGCACGATGTTCAATGGATAACAGCAGAAGAAAAACTTTTTTGAAGCAAACCCGTGAATGAATCAAAAGAAATATAAATAATGGGAGAAGCTTTTTTATTAAGCTCTACTACACAGTGTTTTACCAAGCAGGATGGCTCAGGAGGTAACGTCTGTGGCCCAAATTCCGGAGGTCACGATTTTAACTCCCCCGGCGAACCTTCCTCACCTTGGGTTTTTTCAAGGGCTTTTCCAGTCACTAAAGTGAGTGATAGAAATAATGTTTACCTTACATCCCCGTTTCACTTCGTTTCATTTCATTCTCTTTATCTGGCCTTTCAGGTTGTAGGAGTCAGCGGGGTTGCAGGTGGGCTGCGCTACAATGGTGCTTGCGCTCTGGAAATACAGTGCTTGGCTGAAGGGAGGTGCTGTAGTCATGGGGACTGATTCATCAGTCGGATCTGACTGACTAGCGGTGGGCTCTCTGTGGCGACGTGGAACTCCGTCGAGCTGAAGAACTGCATTCACCTGTTAGGGACCCATCGTCGCTGTCGTTCCTCCTTTGATGCGTTCTGGGCGCCTGTAGGGTACTTTCATCTCATTCTTCTTCCCGTGATCTGAAGCGCAATAAGCCATCGGCTGACGTGCCGGAATCCTTGCCGTGACAGACTGACAGTCACATTGTTTTTTTTTTTTTTTTTTTTTTTTTTTTTTTAATTCAGATGTTTTTCAATTGTTAAGGAAACATTGAAGGATATTAAATGAGAAAGGTCTGCTTAGTCTATGTGCACATTTGCTGAATCTTTATTTAGATAATTATTTCAGAATAAAGATGGCCCTACATATACGTTTCTCTCTCCTTAGCGAGCTTGGAGGAATCGAGGGACGTAAGTGGTTCCCAGGGCTCCAAGGGGATGTGTAAGCCCGCAAGGAGGGATGGAAGTCGATTGTATGCGAACCACCATCGTGGAGTTTCAATCTGAAGCTATTAGGGACCCTGCCCTCTGCTCCTCAGGTTCAACCATCCTTAGTATCCTCTCCAGGGGACGCTCCATCAGAGACATAGCCACAAAAAGTCGAGGTCGAGAAGCTGAGTCCCTCCCCTACCCTCCGAGACCTTATCATAGTGCCTCTTCTTTTTCTGTTATAATTGCTTAGGCATACGACATTAAGGAACAGCAAAATACACAAAGAAGTAGACTCAGTTATTCCTGGGAGTAATGAATTCGCATGTTGCTATGAACGCAATTAATTTGAAGTATATTCCATTTTTATAAATTTTTCTTGTTTGTAAGCTTTCTGTCTGACAGAAAATTGTTACATCATTCGTTGGCACAGCACATTTGTTTTTGTATCTTGTCTTCCGCACTGGATTACCTTCTAGACACATCCAGAATCCAGCCTCACCTCTCTGACCTAGAGTCCTCTGCACATTCTCTTTCTTGATGCATTGCAAGAGGGCGATTAACATTCTGCAAACATTTGTGATCATATACTTGACGTTATTACTGCATTGCTGGATGTGGCAATGAGGAGTACTTTATTACGGATTTACTCAATATCTCATGTATAACAATACTCTAATAAAGAAATAAAAGGAAACAATTGCAGCTATTGTAATAAAGGTGTTCAACGCACCACTCCTCTTATTAATCTAGCGCATTAAACGCAATTCGCACTTAGGGGCTACACCGCATAGACACCCTGCATAGAGTCTAACAGTATGAATGTGCGCGTGAAAATAAGTTAAAATCCACAACAGCCTACAGTAACCTAACCTAAAAGTTCAATTGTTTCAGTCAAAGCCCTCATATGACCATAGAGTTAAAGGAGCTATAGGTAAAAACGAACAAAAAAAAAATAACATGTACACTCACAAGACTATTTCTGCTCACTGGTATTGAACTAGTTCTAAAAACTGTTATTCTTCTATCTACTTCATGTGATCCGATATACTCGCGTGTTTGTGCGAATTGAAATGGCTTTATTACATATTTTCTTATGGGTATGGTGCGAATAGGAGAATACAGTAAGCACAAGAGATGATAAAATCGTATAAGAAGTGGCCACTATGTCGTGCCTTTGACATTTCATTCTCTTTACATGACCAAGACATAAAAAACAAATAACGACTTCCAATTTGAGAAAAGTTAGAAATATTTGAAAATCCAAACCAACAAAGAATACCTGGAAAATGGTTCTGTCAAAAATACTAGACGTAAATTCATCTGCATTTGTTTGTGTAATAAGATTTTCTCTTTCTCTTACGGTTTGCTAGTCATCCAGAGGACTTCAGAGGGTATATCCGGAAAATTCAATATATACTTTTGATTTTTCAATATCTTACACATATGGTATTGCAATCAAAATCAAATATTTCAAAAATTTGTCCAAGTTAAGGGCATTTAGTTTAGTGTGCGAGGGGGAGGGGAAGCTTCTTAAAAATCTTCATGTCACATTCTTGGAACATGCTGTACTTAAATGCCAATTTTTTTATTTAAGTGACTTTTCATTTTTGACTGCTGACGTTTTTTTCTACAAAATGTTTCTTCCCCCCCCCCCCCCTATTCTGGAGACATAAAACTTGTATTTTCTATAAAATCTCGGTATCAAATTGTTGGGTATAAAGCAGATCTTACCTTCCTACTATGCACGTAATAGACAAAATAAAAGCATATAGATAACGTTTGGTATAACGCGGCAGGAATAAATAGATCAGGTATGTAGAACGGACAGATGTGATAATTACCGGCCAGAAGATAGTTCAAAAAATCACAAGTTTTGTATACATAGGTTCTACGGTTGTTACTCGCACATATGCACAGCTACATGCATCTGCTAGAGGTCTACAAGGGCTCGGACCAAGCCCTCGGACCGGGTTAGGGCTTAATTTGAAAAATGTTTGCCGGGATAGGGCCGGGGTCGGACTTGATTGAGGTCGGGCCGAGCCGCGTCAAACTTATGAATATCGACCCATGCAGGTCTCTAGCGCGTGCATATACGACAGCTGTGCGGTACCGGTTACGTCATTCATTCTCCGTCGTGTCCAACCAACCCGTACCTAATATGGTCGTATGCCGTTCCGGGCTGTAGTGACAATCAAGTTTACTCTCAGGATTAGCTACGGTAACAAGCACTAGCATGAAATACACCAAGGAAATATTTCAATGTCATTACTAAAGACGAGACTTTCATGCAAATGCATGTTTTTATAGGAATATGTGGCGTTGCTCAAAGTTAGTACACACCCATTTCATCACTTTACCATCTCAAATATGTGTCCTTTTCCCATGCATATTTGTGTTTAGGCATTTTGGGGATAAAAACTTGCATAATGCATATTTAAGGAATTTTTGTCTTTGTCGTGCATATAATATACATTATACTCATTTTAAATACATGTTTTAATTTTGGAGTGAACACCTCAACTTCTCGATTTTTGTGACAGTTAATTTACTCATGTTCCTCAGTTTAATATATATCGTTGCATAATTTTCCATTCTCCGAATTTTATTTCCAGGCTCTTTTGTGAATTGAGATGTGCTTTCAGAAGTCCAGCGCGAACCTGTTATGTGGGAGGGACGAGGAATTTGACGTTTTAAAGCAGGGAAACGCACCCAGTTGACTCATTGTTACAGCTCGGGCTGGTCAGTGTCCTTTAGAGTGTGACAAAGCTTGAAGTGGTTAATAACCATGAGCTGCTATTCTTAATATGCCTATGCTTTGTTTGTTTTCATTTTATAACTTGAAAGAACCTGCAGGAACGTAGAGCATACAATCGTAAACATCATGATCCTTATAATTCTTAAAATCACGAAGGCAACAATTATTACACAATAGTTATTAACACTTGAGTAACTAAATTACAGAAACATTCTAAAATATGGACGTGAAGATTAGAGAACCATGAACCTTGTTCTTCTAAAGTAGCAACAGCAGTTATGTGACAGGAACGTATTATTTAACAATCCCGTAAAGAAGCTTTGTCAAAACGCAAACGCTCCTATGCAATATAGGGAGTGAGTATGGAAAAATAAAAGTTCATAAGCTCTGTTTTCTTAAATTTAAATATTCAGTGGCATTTTCTATATTGCGCATTGTAATTAAGCGATAATTCTCCGGTCCCAGAGCAGAAATACACACAGAGGCTCTGGTCATCATATAATATGCTGCATTACTAAAGATTATCCAGTAATATATAACATCACTACGAGCACGTTAAGAAAATCAACTTTGGATGACACAACATATAATGACGGATTATTCAATACAACATCCAATCAGAAGCTTGTCACGCCTTGCAGTGTTGTATAGTTAAACACGCGGTGAAATCACGTTGAAAAGTAGGTGATAATATAACATTTGCACCCATAAAATGTATTTGTACAACCGGAAAGAGAACAGTATTGGTCAGGTATAAACCACCATTAAATTTTGTCTCTGACATAATCTTACTGTGTCACCGTTCCCGGCGCAAACTAGTGCTGCGGCAGGGGCAGTTACCACGTGTTCCTTAAAACAATAACACGTCTATGCTAAATGTGCATAGTTATACTGCTCCTAGCTGTGCATTTTAATATAATATTCCTCCTTTTCCCCCCTTGCAAATCAATACATTTCAACATGGTGTGGAAAAAATGTCTAAATATTAATTAAAATATGTTTAAAAGAAATTCGTATGATGTTACCATTGCGAACGAAAGAGAACTTCAAACATAAATTTAAAGTTAAAATAAAGTTCCTTATTTTATTTTTCTCCTCCGCATTATTGTCGTACGTCAGCACTCGAAGTAGAAACGCTCATTCATGCATCTGTAATCAAAGTAACCTTTATTGCAACTTCAGTATTTCTTAAATCTCTGTTAAATTTCTCTCTTCTCCTACTCTCCATTCTCCGTCAGTATAAACTGATGTTTAGAAAGAAAGAAATCTTCAGCGACAACGATTTGCATGTCTCTAGTGAACGTCCAAACTTGTACACTAGACCGTCAACAGGTGTCAGCAGTGTCTGGTATATGCGTGACGGATTAAACCACCGTGTTGAAGCTCTAGTAGTTATCAAAACGGATAACAGATGGCGGACATCATCATAAACCAGAGAATGCAAACGAAAGAAAGACTTCATTGTCTAAAACATTTAAATCGAATGTTCAAAGCGTTGTTTGGATACATGCTTTTTTTTCTAGCTTTTAGTTTGTGAACTAAAACAAGTGATACTTTGTGGGAAAGGTTGGAAGGTTCTGATATACAGTAATATGAACTGTGTTGGAATTAACAGGTTCTTTTTTTCTAAACTTTATTTTATATTGACAGAGGACGGTGACTAGATAGAGGGAGAACGAGTGAGTGTGAGTGAAATTCTAGATTTCCCATTCTTATCTTTGAATTGCGAAGTGCTGACGTTCCAATAAGGCAAGCATGGAGGATTGTCGGGCCCTAATGACCAAGTTGCGCAGCCAGGGGGATCGAACCCGCGACCTCCGAAATGCGGACCACAGAGGTTACCTTCTGAACCATCCCGTTCGGTTACAGGACTCCATGTTTGTATTGAATTAATTCGGTTAAGTTTAGTCATGACTTTGAGCCACAATTATTCTTAGTCACCTTACCGTGTGCATGGAACTGTTTCGTTCAGTGCTAATGCCTGGCCTCTCTGTCTGGGCGAACACACTCACGGCATAACTGACACTCCTACACACGATGCAGTACTAAAATTTGTGGCTTTAGTCATGACAAAACATAACATCTATCTTACAGATGCTGCATTATTTTCTCTAGGTATTACGTATAGTAAAGTACAGGAAGTATTGTATTCCACCCAAAAATTTGATCTCGAGATTTCAAAATACCTGTTTTGAGGCGCTGAATCCAAAAAGAGCACTTTTAGAAAAAGGTCCGTGCGTGGTGTGTGTGTATGTGTGTGTGTGTGTGTGTGTTTGTGTGTGTGTGTTTGTCTGTGGACAGCACAACTCAAAAACGAAGAGCCAGTTAGTATTTCTATTTTATGGAAAACAACCGTAACAATTTCTATAAAAATATAACATGTTTAAGATAGGTACTTGAGGAAAATATAAAATGTGTATCTTGAAATTTCTTGGAATAGCCTATGAAGCCTTCTTCATTCGGTAAAAAAATGTGGAGATACCTGTGTGTTTGCTTTTGAACTTTCAGCTCCTTGGTTATTTGTATTTTCTCCACTACCTGCTTACAGTAAGTGGAGGAAGTATTACATTCCACACAAAAGTTAATACCAAAATTTCAGATACAGGATTTTAGACTCCCTGAATTCAGATAACGCATATCTTTGTGATTGTGTGTGTGTGTGTGTGTGTGTGTGTGTGTGTGTGTGTGTGTGTGTGTGAATGACAACGCATAACCTAAGCTACAAGGAAAATATTAATTTATCTTCATAAAAGCTGTTTTAAATAAAATATTTAATAAATAACCCCTAGCGCAACAGCCCTTCGCAGGCCAAGGCATCCCACCCGACTGCTGCGTACCCTTCCACCCACTACAGGAGTCATGAATGGAGTGCAGTACTGGAAGGTGGAACGTGCTCAGTGTCCCCGAGCTCTCCCTGCTGATTATGTGGCCTTCGCAAACAAGGGTCACTACTTATTTATCAAGTAGCTCGTCTATTGGCCCCTTTAGGACATAATGAGGCTGAGTGAACCCCGTGCCAGACCTCGCAGCGAGGGAAAAATTCCCACACTGGTGCAGGGAATGGAACCTGAGTCCTCCGTGACAGAGGCAGGCGCGGTAACACTGCGCTACCCATGTCGTCAGAATATTTTATGGAAATTTCTGAAGTTTCTTGGAATAGCCTCTGGAATTTTCTTCGATCGGAAAGAAATTTATCTAACTTTGTTTAGCTGCGTAAATTTTGACATTCGCATTTCATGTCTCCGATAATGTCAGGCAGCATTACTTCCGGCTTAAAAAGGATATTGTGGCTTTCGATATCAGCTAAGGAAATGAATGTTCCGAGGGTTGGCTTGTGCGCTTAAGTAGCAAGGCAGTCTGGAACTCTCCTCTCAGTAGCGAGCTGAATATTACTGCAGACTTTCACTAGTATGTTCCCTGAGGGAAGCAGATCTGTCTAAAATAGTGTTTTAAAAACAATATTTTACAGGAGCAATACAACACTATTTTCGTATTTCTGTGGTGTAGCAGCCAGCGTTCTCGTTTATATGTACCCTTGAGGTAAGTAGATATGTTTAAAATATTACTGTTTTAGGAAACCCAGGTAACGGTGACAATACAGCAACAATATTATGTGGTGTAGTGGTCAGAGTTCTTGCTTCACAAGTTAGAGTTTTCGTGTGCATCTGCCACATAGTTTGGGGAATTATTTTTCTTTGAGGAAATTCATTCTCCAGTTCAAGATGGCCCCCATTAGAAAAATGTTTAAAGACAATGCTAAAACCACCTAAGAAAAATGTATACAGCCTACCATATAAATGACTACATTAAATAAAACTAAGTTTTTTTTTAATTAGGAAACTAGACAGCAATGTATTTTCTCCTTAAAAACAGAAATTTGTATATACTGAATGACATTACTTTCTAGATAACAATCTGACCCTGTGATGTTGGTCATGCTTAACCCCAAAACTGCTCAGAGTTGTATATACAAGTGTCCCAAAAACACCGACAGCCCTTAGTATGTTGTGCTGAATTGCAAACTGATCGGTTTTCAAGAAGGAGCTCCGATCCGGAAATGCACAGCCTGGGCGCTGGAGAGTCTCGAAGTTTGAGAACGAACGATTGTGACAATTTTTTAAAGATTCGTTTGGATAACTTAATACGGAAGGTATGCAACCCTTTAGGCATCTGTGTACTGCGGATGAGCGACCTGAGTCTAATAACATTCCTGCTATGCGTTACATTCCTCCACAGAGTCCTTGGTGCACATTCTACTGCGTTACTTGTGTGGTTTCCAGTACAGTAACGTTTTTTAACATCAGTTCGACACGTACCAGTACACAGCTACTGAAATAGCCGACACGAACTCCAGCACACTTTGGTGTAAATCAGAATCTGCTCAACTTCGCATATGTAAATCGATGGATTGGTAGAGGTGGACCAGTGCCATGGCCAGCGCGGTCGCCAGATCTGGCACCTCTCGACTATTTTCTGTGGAGTTGCAAGGAAAGTATTGTGTATGGCACTCCTGTAACGTCAGCGGAGGACCTCATTGCTCGAGTCCACGGAGTGAGACAACCGCACGTATTGGGTCATATGCGCAAGGCTCAGCACCACCAATATAGGCTCTGTAATGGCGTAGGAAGTACACAGTTCAAAGCCCGTTTGTAATGTAGACAGCTCAATGTGCTGCTCATATTGGGTTTATTGACGAAATGTGAATGCACACTAATTTCACACTTCGATGCGCTACAGCGTCCAAACCGTGCGTTTCCGGACAGGGATTCCTTCTTGAAAACCGATCAGTTTGTCATGCTGCACAGCATACTACGAGTTATAGGTGCTATTTGGGACACCTGTATATAGGATGAGCCGAGCCGACAGGAAACTTCCTTACCGACTTGCCCTGAGCATTCTGGCTTGTGTTGGTGTCAGGGTTGCCAACATTTAAAAGTAAAATTATCGTACCAGCCACTAAAAATTATAGATTTGGATCCAAAATTATCGTACATCATAAGCCAAATGCTACAACAATAAAAATATCAATATAACACTTATAAAAATGTATTTGTAATTATGTTTATGATATCCACTAACAAGATTGATGACCTCAACCAGTCTACAACTTTAGCACTTATGTTTCTCGCACTATTCATGTGAAAGTTCATCTTTCCTCAACCGTTGTAGCATTATACAAATTTGCTGTTGAGATAAACCTTAATATCTTCTCGGCGGCTTGCAGTTTTTTTCGAATCTACCACATTCTTTCATAAGCTGAGACGACATAATAAATCCATTTACCGTATCTAGCGCCAATGTTTCTAATTTTGGTTTTTACTAAACCCAGTTTAGAAAAAAAAACACTTTCACAAGAAGCGCTTCAGTGGGGCAACGAAATAACTGATAATGCAAATGCCGCTAGTTCTCTGAAATCAGTACTTCCACCAGTGGCGGCTCGCAGTCAAAATTTTAGGGTAGGCAAAGTGTAACAGTAACAACAAACAACAACAACAGCAATAATAATAATAATAATAATAATAATAATAATAATAATAATAATAATAATAATAATAATAATAATAATAATAATAATGATAATGATAATGATAATGATAATGATAATGATAATGATAATGATAATGATAATGATAATGATAATGATAATGATAATGATAATGATAATGATAATGATAATGATAATAATAATAATAATAATAATAATAATAATAATAATAATAATAATAATAATAATAATAATAATAATAATAATAATAATAATAATAATAATAATAATAATAATAATAATAATAAACTCCGTTTATCCGAAATATAGGGGGCGAAGTCATTGCGGATAACGCAAACAATATATTGTTTGGTTGTTTAATAAGGGCAGAGTGAATGAGTGTGACTTACGGACGAATTACCGCCAAAACTAAAATCACGAGTGTCGGCAGACTTTTTTCCAGGGGGGGCGGGCACATGTTGGAAATTTGCAATCATATAATATTAAATCATTATTTTACTGTCAAAATTTATAGTATTTGTTGCAGATAACCGTATTAATTTGTGCTAAACAAAAATTGTTCTTTACATCAAAATTAAAATAATAGTTTAAAAGTCAGTAACTGACTGCACATTAAGTTCACCAACTTCCAAGGGGGGGCCGTGGCCCCCCTTGCCCCCGTTTCGCGACGCCCATGACTAAAATAGATTAAGAAATTGAAAAATTGTCTGACTGCAGCTTTCTGTTAAATAGCTAAAACACTCCTCTTTTCATTGTTAGTGCGCCGCGAAAGCGAAATTTGTAATAGTTCACTAATGAAGTCGGTCATACTGGTATTACACAGAGATAACGACAGATTCAGATCTCTCAGATCTTCGTTCGTGGAGTATGGCTGTTCGGAAAATGTCGCATAAATTCGGGTTTGGGTAGGCAAGTGTTCAGACTGCTGGCAGACGCATCTACGCATGCTCGGAGTGCATATACAGACCGAATGTTTCCTTATCCCTGTTCAAGGACCTCGTGCTGAGGAAATGGGGCCGGGCAGGCAGAGGTTAAGCTAGCCTGCTCTCCACTACCCAGGTTCCATGCGTATCATTTCTGCCGCGCGTTTCAAACGCGCAGCGCAGTTTTGATGAATCGGAATTGAGATTAATGGATTTGACCATGCGCTGGTCATTATAACCGAGAAAACTTTTCTTGAACTGCAATTTAGGGGAAAATGACGGTTCAAATGATAAAATGCAGAATCATAGTTAAACATTATTTGTTTATGTATTACAATAGGGTAGGCAATGCCTACCCTGCCTACCCTGAGGAGCCGCGCCTGACTTCCACCAAGGAACATGTGTTTAACAGCACTCCAGAGACTGCCGGGTTCAGGCATGTTCTCTATTTCACACGGAAAATCACTTATTCTGAGTTTTTTCTGAACAGTGCCTTCTTCATTGAGATTACCAGATCTGGGCACACTGGTAATAAAAGGTTAAATGGTAGGAGGTTAGTAGGATATAAAATGGTTGCCTTAGAGGCGTGGAGACAGGCCATGAGGGCAAAAGTGATGTCACTATTTATAATTACATTTCGCTGGTGTGGCAAACCGGTGAAAATGATATTTCGCCGGTATCGAACTATCATACATTCAAATATCGTATACCCTCATAATTATCATGCGCGTTGGCAACCCTGGTGTTGAGCGACGCCTCTGGTTCCTAATTTTGCACTAGGGGCATGGCACTCACACTGACCTTAGCTGTGCGGTTTTTATGTGGTTAAGTTGCAGTTGTAGTTTGCACTGAGTTCTTTGATAAGCATCTCTCTTGGGGTTTATCACCATTTATTTGTCTGTTCTTTACTTTCCATGCCACGTACATAGTAAGTAAAGAATCTACTTTGCATTTAGGTTCAGTTTCTTCCAAGGATGTGACACGAAGATATTCAGGGAAATCTTCAAACTACGTTTACATGGAACAGTTTTTAAGATTCACATTTTGTAAAAACGTTTTTATTGAAATACCGTATCTTTAAGGCAAGTTTTGACTAATGAAATTAATATCTTCAATTTTCTGCGATAGTCTCTGATGTTCTTGTTCTCAATGACTTTTGCTTGACTGGTAAGCCGTAAGAGATGACCAAATCTTACTACACAAAAATGTTTATCTCGTTAAAACATAGCATTCATGTCAAATACATTTTTTGATTGAACCATTTCAAGGATATTAAGTTCTTTTAAGATATTAAGATACTCAAGGTGTGAAATTACAAGCAGTACTTACTCTTAAAACCAGTAAGGTGTATATACTTATTGACGTCACTTCCAATCATCAACCTCGACCTATTTTGTGAATTAGTGGTGTTCTATGGCCATGATCCCAACACTTGTCAGAGGGTAAGGAGGGAGCATTAAACTGCATGTGTTAGAGAAGTACAAAGTGAATCATAACCTCACTATTCCCAGCTTACATTACCTTGCAACTTAGTGACGTTCATTTCTGTATTGAGGACCATTTTCTGTTTCCGTCTCACAGAAATTCTACAAGAAAACACACAATTTTATAAAACACAATGATCTATCCAGAATAGGAAATTATTCCACAGATACACTAACGTTAGACATTGTCACTTTCATTTGTTCACATAAGCTGCATTCTCTGATTACTAATGAGCGATGCGTTTCTTTTATATTTTACATCTGCTTAATGTGGTGTTGGACCGCCTCCGTAGCGCAGTGGTAGCGGGCCTGGCTCTGGCGCTAAGCACCAGGGTTCGATCCCCGGTACCAGCGTGGTGATTTTCCCCCGATGGGAGGTCTGGCACATGGTGCTCTCAGCCTCGTTAGGTCCCGGAGGGGACACTGCAGGAGCTACTTGACAAAGAAGTGAACCGGCCGGGTGGGCTCGGGTCGCTGACCACGTCTCACCCTCCAGTTCTGCACCTCACGCCTATAATGGGCAGAGGTGGGGTACACAGTGACCCAGCGGTAAGCCTTGGCCCGCTAAGGTATTTCCTTTAATGTGGTTTAGTGTTAGGTGCACACTTTCTTTACCACATCGCAGGTAGAGAAGATATTGAATTCCATTTAAAGACTCGATACTGAGACTTCATGGAAATACACGTTTTGAGGCACCTACCTGAATCAAGAAAAATCATTTTTAAAATATGTGTGCACTTCCATAAATTTCTATACTCTTATATAAACTCTTACTGTAAACCTTATTCTCAGATATTCGACATCATCACACTCCCCAGATTTCTCATTGGTCCCCCAATGCCACACACAAACGCCCCAAGTCGTAGGTCAATGTCAGGGCATCCGCCATGATATTAGACCTGCCTCCATGCACCATCCATCATAATATGCACCCACAATCATCCGGTTAGCTTCGGCGGTACCAGACCTCATGTCACCCCTTGTTAAAAATAAACTGTATCACCACAGAATAGCTTTTGTATAGGAAAAAAAAACTTATTCTTTTATCTACTTCATGTTAATCAAGATAAACATTTGTAGAAATTGTCTTATTGTAGGTACAAAGGGGAATACAGTGGGCTTTAAGCCTTTCTTATATCTTTTAAGAGCTGATTGCTATGTAACACTTTTTAAATAACGTATATCTACATAACAAAAAACCCAAAAAATCTTATGTGTTGCACCCACATGACTTTCTCATCCTTGTAATACCTGTTCTTACAAACTGTTATTCGTCTATCTTCATGTAATTGGAGATTAACCTTTACAGAAGTTATTGCTAACTTTGTTGTAGGTGCAAGGGGAATATGGGAACACGGTAGGCTTTGAGCGATATCCTAATATTTTAAAACTAGTCGCCGTATGAAGGCTTTGAAATTCCGTTCCCTTTGTACGGCCACGAGATAAACAAGTGAAAAACGAGCTTCTATTTGAGAAAATTATAAGTAACTCACCAAATAACAAGGAGCAGCTACGAAATGGTTCGTTCCACAAAAATATTCATTTGGGTATATCCTGTGTGCTTTAAAGCGGTCTACATTTTCATATAGTAAAAATTGGTCTACCTCTTATGGTTTACCAGTTATGCAAGTCTTTAAGAATAAACAGGACTACATGGACTATAACCAGAAAATTCAAAATATAGGTGTATTTCATTTGCCATAAAAGTATCTTAAAGAAATGGCATCTTAATCAAAATCGTTCGAAATATTTTGAGAAAATCAAAATTTTCGAAAAATTTTCAATTTAAAGGTTAGTTTAGGGCGGAGGAATTTTCTTCAAAATCTTCGTGTTATATCCTTGAAAGATAGTAAATTTTTCGTTTTTGTGTTATCTAGTTCACACAGATACACAAACACGCGCGCACACACACAGACACACACACACACACACACACACGTACGTGTTTTTCTGAAATTACTTTTTTGGATTCAGGGGTCCTCAAAACATCTGTTTTCGGTGAAAAATCGATATTGAATTCTTGGGTCGAATAAATATACTTCCCCTACTTACTATACCTACGTAGTAGAGGAAGTAAAAGTGAAGAACGGCTTCTTGAGTACGAAAAGTATAAGTATTTGAAACTTTAAGCAATTACAAGGAATATCTGAATATCTCCGTAAGACATTTATTGATATAAAGAGACTTAAATTTTTGTGCAGCAAGATTTTGTCTATGTCTTATAGTTTACCAGTTATGCAAAAGTATTTCAGAATGAAGAAGACTTCAGAAGCTATTGCCAGAAAATTCGATGTATGCATTTCAAGTCATTTTTGAGAAAATGAAATATTTGTAAATTGTACAAATTATTTGGCCTATATATCAATATATCAAATAGCAGCTTCCCAATGGCTTGGCTGTGTCCACAATGTTATGTACATGTACCCCCCCCCCCCCCTTATAACTTCTACCAAGGCTTGTTTGTAATTCAGTAAAAGCATTTCTGTTTGCTCCAATAAGCGTACTGTTCATATTGTCAGCAGATAAACACACATATCTATTTAGATTGAAGCCGGTGATAAGGCGAACCGAATTCACATTTTTGGATATTACATTAGAAGCTTCATTTGCAGTAGAAATGAGTTGTAATATATTTTATGCACCCTGCATTCTGAATTGAAATATGTAGCTAATATTGGATAAACTTAGAAAGTCTACACGTTCAAGATGTTCTTTGAAAAGCTGCTCCACCTCATTAGCAATAGTTTCACCTCGGTTCGTGTTGTATTAAACTGAAATCATAGATCTTTTTAATGACTTCGCTTCATTAATTTTGTTCTGATTATTTTAAAGTACAAGAATAATTGAAAGCGATTGCTATGTTTGTTACAGATGTATACATTTATTGTGCTGTGTCTGGTGGTTGGTTTTGTGCCAGCTGGCGCTTTATCAGCAGTTCTTCCTGCGAACTCTCCACGCTGATAGGCCCTGTGAGACTGCATCTGGACCAGCAGTCAGCTGCTTCGAGGAACTCTATCATCGTGTGATGCTCATAGCAAAATTGAGAAAGAGACGATATAAGTTGAAAGCTAGTAATATTTCATCGTATGATAGAATAAAAGTAGCCCTCCAATTATCATATTGTCACGTATGTGATCGAGAAATACCTATTTTAGGTGGCGATCGGTCGCCATCCGATGGGTCAACTATGTTGACTGGTCCTCTCCACCTCATCAACGCAACTTGACATCGCCCGTAACGGGTAAGCCTATTCAACCCTAGAGTGTAAGTCCAAACGATAATTGGCAGAACCCCCTAAATTGTAAACCAACACTGCTTTACTGTTGTTGCAATAATAATAGGAATTAAATATGTTTCAAGCCAAATAGTGTCTTTCTGCTCTACCATCTGATTACCAAAGCTATGTACCCCAGTTACAACCTAGTTGTGACAATATGATCTTAAAAGTGCAATCGATAACGTGATACTCGCTCTAGGGCAAAATGTTTCCAATGAGAGGTGCATCGCAATTGATACGTGGACCCAAAGAGCTAACAAAGCGGCGAGAAAGTTCTAGAGTGCGTTGGATGAATTTTTATTTTCCAATATTTGGTAAGATCATTTTTATATTCGGAATGATGGCCAATGTCATGATTGTGGTGATGTACTTCAGACACGACGATTTGCAAACACCGCCCAACAAGGTGGTAGTAAATCTCACCATAGCTGATGTGTTCTGTCTGATATACAGTATTCCTCTATATTATATCCAACTTAGATTGTCGAGTGCCGAAACATTCTCAAAAACCAAATGGCTGCCAAATTACATTCGTTATCTATGTACTTGTGCTGCACCTCAGTTTGCTGAAGTATCTGGCCACATCCTCTACTCCCGGAAGTACATCACAGAAATTTGTACATAACAGTGTTTATATTGTGATTTGGATTTTCGCAGAAGTCATTGCCTCTAATAAAAGTAAGATTAAACTTGTATATCTCCTAGGATCCCTGAGTGTGCTGCCCCTAGTTGTGTTCAGTGTGTGTTCTGTTGGTACCTCGAGGATATTAAGGAGAAGTATTCCTGGAGCAATGTTACGTGAAACACGAGCGCGGAAGAGGAGCAAACGTAATTCTCTCTTTTGTTATCATTTTCTGTCTAACGTACCTTCCTTACGGTATTCTCGAGTTCATTCCAGGAACCCGCGACCCTGATTACTAGGGCTCGGATGTTCATGACCTAAGAAAACACTGAAATATACATGCCAATATGCTCTTAAAAACCTGAAAATATGCCAAGAAATACGCACTATTGAATTAAAACAATTAATGTCCCTTTGCAGTATACAAGACAAGTTAGTATAAATAATAAAGTTACCTTATTCCTTAGAGGTTGAAGCAGAAGTGGTCCCGCTGCTAGTATTAACTGCTAAATTGCAGTTCACAACCAACACTACACAAATTTTCAACAGTAAAACATCGTCTGTTGTCTCGCAAAACACTTTTGTAACGTGAAAAACTTCTCTCCACGCCCCAAGATGTTATCGAGGCATATTTAAATGACATTAACTGCTTCACAGAGGGAGTCAAGTCTCTTGGAGTGATAGATGGTTTCCTTTTGAAGATATCTCGAATATCGCACATCTGTTTATAACCAGAATTATTTTAAATTACATAATTCACTTTTTCTTTCACTTTTTATCCTATGCTACCAGGAACCGAACTTAGATCACATTGTTTTTCAAAGACAGTAAGTGATTCATGCAAAGGAGATCCTACAGCTTCCAATGCCGTTATGGCTGTTGGTAAGTAAGGAAAATGGGCAGATATGAAACTAAGAGCCTCTTTTAATCCAGTGCCTGACAGAATATTTTGCACAGTTTCTATTGATGAAGCATCTTTTGAGTCCAATGCATTAATAACTTCTTCGACTATTTCTATGTGCTCAGCATAATATAAAACCTCATCAACCCATGTTCCCCATCGAGTTAACACTGGTGCAGGAGGAAGTCGGATATTAGGTGCTATTGATCTAAACAACTTAACTCTTTTAGGAGATTTAACAAAAATTATCTTTGTACTGGACACACTCTACCAATACGAAAGAATCACGTATTGTCTCAGAAATGCGTGTGCCAAGCAAGTTATATGAATTAAGTTAAGAAAAACACCTTTCAGAGTTTGTCCTGATTTTACCATATAAGGACCTGCATCAGTAACAAATAAAAATAACCGGTCGTATTGGATTGCACACGGCCATAGTAATTTCAAAGAGTCCATCACAAACTGGATCACAGTTACATTGTCAGTGGCCGACAATTCGCACCCATTAAGAATATAAGGTGTAGTCTTTTGTTTATTATTTAAAGCACCCACGATTATATTCGCAATAGAATGGTGCTGAAAATCAGGGGTTTCCTCAACAGAAAACCATACAAACTGAACCGCTAAATCATTTCGTATATTCCACAATACGTTATTGTAACAATGTACCACATAAGTCTTACGCAGTGTACTTTTTTCAGGCACATGTTGTCAAGTGTACTTGACAAGAAGGTTGATATAGGTTTTTAAATGTCGGTTTATTAATTTTGAACAAGGGAACATCAGCAGCTAAAAATACTTGGCACAAGTCATAGGAAAATTCAGTAACCCTACTTCCTAAACACTCTACTAGCTGTTTTTGAACAGGTTCTTTGCAAATTTTCTGATTAAATTCTACTTATGCTTTGCTGGTTTATGTGCTGAACTGTTTGAAATCTTTTCTCACTTCCTACATTTTACTCACACGCTCCAGTTCACAACACTTACGTTTGAAAACCATGGCGCAAAACTGGTGGGCAGGCAAGCAGTGACCTGCACTTTATCTTTGTTAATATAAACGTCTCAGATAACACACTGATTATTCTCTACGCACCTGTATAAATAATGAAAGAATGGAAACAGGGGTTTCACTTTATGACAACATGACTCAACATTAGTTCTCGCCACCTCGCGAGCTGTATCATCATGTGCACTACTACCAATATGAAAAATATTATACAGATGGGAAAAAATAATAAAAAACATGAAAATCATTAAATATACAAGATAGGGACTATAATATTGAAATCTTTGTGAGTTGTATCATCATGTGCAATACTACCAATATGATAAATACTATCCAGATGGAAAAAAATAATAAAAAACCATAAAAACCATTAAAATGTGCAATATAGGGGCTATAATATTGAAATATTATGCATTTATCAAAATCAAGAAAATATGCAGTTATAAAATCACGTCCAAATAACTGATTCCATTATTCGTGCACATAATGTAAAATCATACAGTTTTAACCCCTATGAAAAAACATGCAAATGCATGAACTTCCTAGCCCTACTGATTACATATTTACTATTCACTTGTTTGGAAACGTTAATCTCGTGCCTCAACCCTGTAGGGCTGTTCATCGGCGGCAGAAATTTACGAAATAATTTGAAGAGATATTTCACTATAAACAAGCCCAAGAATTCTGAACTCACTCACCCACTCACACTTAATCGCTCTACTCTTAGAAACCAACTTGATGCAAACACATGACATCATTAAGTAGCCCGCAATCCATGGCACACTAACAGTGGGTACACAGGAGCGTAACCTTTGCTTTTACACACGTAATAGTTGCGCACGTATGAGATCTAAACACACAAGGTTGAAACACTCGTTCAGTTCCCCAAGATGGAAGCTGATGAAGTTATTGCAGTAGTGGGTCTTGCCTATCTCGTATTAAAATAAGAAAAAATGGAAGAAGGTGGGGGGTACACACAATTAACAGCGAGAGGCATTTGCACGGCAAGTTTTACACATTGTATCCTCCATTCTCTGAAGATAGTGACATTTTAATTATTTTCAAATGTCAGTTACTTCATTTAATGAACTTCTTTCAAATATAAAGGGACGCTTGTCCTAGTATACATCACAAGCGGTATTTGTAACACAGAACGAATGTCAACCTCACTTATCCATATTTGCAATTGCAGAGTCTCCTGGAGAAGCGGAACGCAAACAAAATACGCTGAATGTGAAGTGGTTGTTCTCTGGTTATGCTAGTGAACTGAATACGCACGCAGCTTGGAGATCACGCGCGTTCTAGCATTTCAATTCTACTCCCCGCTAAGACACACGCTTACGCGCGCTTTGATTCCGTGACCTTGATTACGCGCAGAACATGTGTGGTGTTCCATAGACGCTTAGTGAAGCTAAACTGTGCGCATATTGCGTGCCTAAAGCACAAGTAAAATAAACGCTCGTGTGTCCTCACGGTAAAGCACACCATTATACCTAAACCTGTGAGTGAGTGGTGAGTGAGTGGCTGGGTCTGTGACGCCGGTTAGAAATATTTCCTTAATTTCCTCTGACATGGCGTAAGCTGTCGATCTGTGCCTTATTGTACCTTCCTGTCCGAACATCTTCAGCAGCAGTGTAGACCGGGAAGAGATTAGCTGCTTGTGTGTATTCTCTAGTGTGTGCTGTGAATCTGTAGTATCCGACCCATATAATCATGTAATTTTTGTATGCTTTATCTCCCCTTTGTTATAATTAAATATTATTCTTACAAACTGTCTTAAGAATTAAATATTTTACAGCTATATTATAATAACATGAAAATACATAAATATAAATTTATTTATAATAGTGATTTAAGGTTCATAATATTTTATAAGTTTTTGTTTTCTTCTTTTGGAAAAAGTTGTCGCATCGGCTTTTTATGTATTTATTTATATATACAAATTACATGTGTATTTTATTCGTAAATTATTTTCGTATTCCCAACCAAAGAAGATCCAAATAAAAGTAGAAGATGTATTTATTGCGAAGACAGAAAAACAAGATACCCGTGCAAACAGTGTAACAAATGACTATTAGAAATGTTTAGTTATTCCGGGCTTATAGGCCGTGGTCTAGAAGGCATAGTAGATACCAACGTTTCGCCAAGTTGGTTTGAATTCAAATTCTGACCAGTGCAGACGGAGGATCGTGTTACCCACGTAGACCACGGCCTACAAGCCCGGAAGAACTAAACATTTCTAATAGTCAAGACACCGGCCGTGAAAGCCTAAGTACATATAATGTAACAAATATTTGGTTTGGAACATTCTATTTTTGTGTGTAAGATTATGAAGAATAATAATTACCGTATTTTCCTTGTTTGTATGTTTTTGATCACATTTAGGTACTTGAGTTCCATTTTTTATAAATTTTTATAGTTAGAGAGCTGGAATCAGGACTGAAAAATTCAATGCCATAGCCGGAATTTAAATCACGGATCTCATCGAGTGGCTGCTCTAACCACTAAGCTATCATGGCCAACTAACCAGTATGACATTATTATGACCGATTCGTACTTCCCCGGTTAGACCGCAAGGGAATCTTACATCAGAGATAAATACCACAAGGGCGACTTACAATTGTAAGTACTTTATGTCCCGGATTTAAGTAAGCTTTAGATGGTAACTATTATTTATTTATGCCAACACGAATCGGTTGGGGAATTTAATGTTATACTGGCAAGTTGGCCATAGTACCTTATTGGTTAGAGCAGCCGCTCGATAAGCGAAAGATCCGTGGTTCAAATCCCGGCTATGCCATTGAATTTTTCAGTCCTGATTCCACCTCTTAAACATTGCCCACACACGGCATTAAGTTTGTCGGCATAAATAAATAATAATTGTATAGTTAGAGTTCCTCATCATGGTTAAAGTTTGTTGTATTTCCAATCAGTAAGAATAGTCAAAACAATGACCCTCATCCGTCTTATTATTACTTTATGTGTATTATAGCATATAAGAGAAAAAAAATGAAGTACAAATTGTGTTCTGTTCTTTTCTTCTTTATCTAATTACCCTCCCTTTATGTAGCACTTACACTCCCTAGGACTCACAAGCCAGTGCCTAGGGTCGGGGAGCAGAGGAACCCATGACCGGACAGAGTGAAGACCTGGAAGCGGGGGTGGGGTCAGCCAAGCACCAGGTATGAGAGTGAGGAAGAGGATGATCTGAAATGCAGGCGAAATAGATGAATGGAAAGATGAGATGGAGCAACTGATGGAATGAGTGGTGGGGGAAACCAGAGAACCCGGAGAAAACCCGCCCAGACGCCACTTCGTCCACCACAAACACCACATGCGGGTCCCTGGGTTCAAACCTGGGTGGTAGGTGATCCGTCTAACCGCTTTGTCACGGCTCCGCCTACAAATGTGTTCTCATGTTTTAAAATAAAAGCAAACCATGTACTTCTCAGGCCTAAAATGTCTATTTATGAAACTTTTTTTTTTTTTCACCCGTGCACTGGCGGGAAGTGCGGATTATCTGTCAGTGTCGGTTTTCAAAACAAAAATGTTAAATCAGAGCAGCAACAAGTTTATCATTCATGACACTAATGCGTTGCAGCGCTTATAACTGAATCGTCTATTTCAGAATTCACTCAAGCGTCAAAGTTGTCAGTTGTGGGAAGACAAAATCAAAACCAAAAATGTCTAGCACCAGAATAAATGTTGTGACTGTGACTTTTGTTTTCTTTTGCTTGTCTTTTTTTTTTCTTCTTTTTTCTTTTCTTTTTCTTTTTTTTTTTTTTTTTTTTTTTTTTTTTTTTTTTTTTTTTTTCCCTTCCATCATGTGGTATAAATTTCTAAGTTTTATCAAAGAAAACTATTATGGAAAAATTCTCGATTTTGTTAAGATTTTGTAATGACAACCATATTTTAGAAACGCACAAATTTTTAATGCGATTCCAACTACATTTCAAATACAAGAAAGGTAAATACATGAATTAACCAGCTATGCAGACTCACTAAACAAAAGAACCGTTGAATAGGGGTTCCAGCTGAGTATTTTTGAACCAGGGGTAAAGAAATAATGTAATGAAATACACGGACAGAGCGAAACAATTAGGCTTATTTTGTTTCATTTAAGTTAGATTGCTCTGAAAACTGGCATGAAATCCAGAGTGATGTCCGAAACCTGTTAAGTGTGTTTATAGACTCCTGCTGCTTGGTGTAGCGCTTTGTGTTACGTTTATCAGTGAGAGATAACGCTTCGTTTGCTGCCCATTTCGGAAATCGAAAGGTTGGTCAGCCTTATTAATGCTTAATTGGTTGCAACTCTGTTAAAGGACATTACTAAACTTTTTTAAACGCATTGAATTGAAACTTAAAAGAGCCAGATTGACCAAGTAGCCTTTATCTTAAAAGAATACCAGAGTCATTGAAAGTAAATAAAGCGTTGGAGAAATTCATGGATTTAAGAAGTATTCTCATACATAACAACAAAATCCCATAAAGTAAGTGAATTTGCAAAACACATACTGATGTAGACAATGAAGCAATATTATATCGGCTATGTTGGCATATTTTAAACGACAAAAATAAGCAACGGTGATAAGTTAAGAACGTCATAAACTTCTAACTAAATGTTCATGGGTATAGGTTGTTAAAATTCTATAGTACCTTCATAAAAGATTTTTAAAGAGTATGCTCAAAGTGTACCATATTTTGCGTTATTTCCTAAAATTTATACTAAAACTTTCTGGACGGGACACAGAATGCTGAAAACACTCTTAAAATGTAACTATGTGTATATTTATCATCTTATCCGTCATCATTGCAGTTTCCCAGTATCAGTCTGGGTTTCATATCTGCTGTAAGTTAACTATTTTTTACTTTCTCTACTGGTAGGTAGGGGAAGTATTGTATTCCACCCAAAAATTCGATGTCGAGATTTCACCGGAAATACATGTTTTGAGGCCCCCTGAATAAAACAAAAAGCATTTTTAGAAAAAGGTCCGTGTGTGTGCCCGTGTGTGTGTCTGTGTGTCAGTCTGTGTGTCTGTCTGTCTGTCAGTCTGTCAGTCTGTGGACAGCACAATTCAAAAACGAAAAGCCGGTTAAAAACCAAAGTTGGTATTTAAGTTTAACGTCTTTCAAGGATGCGACACGAAGATTTTGAAGAAAATAGCCCCACCCTAAACTACCCTTTACATGGAAAATTTTTGGAAAATTTTGATTTTCTTGAAAATGGCTCTAATGATTTTGATTAAAATATCATATGTTTGAGATATTTTTATGACAAATGAAATGTATATCTTGAATTTTCTGGCCATAGCCCCTGTAGTCGTATTTACTCTGGATGACTTGCATAACTGGTAAACCGTTAGAGATAGACCAAATTATACTATACAAAAATGTAGGTCTTGCTAAAATACACAATTTATGTCTCAATAAATATTCTTGTAGGGTGAACCATTTCGGAGATATTCCTTGTTATGTGTATGAGTTTCGGAAAACTTAGAACTTTTCGTGAAATGGATCATTGTTGTTCATTTTTACTTTCTCTACTGGTAAGTAGGGGAAGTATTGTATTCCACCCAAAAATTCAAAGTCGAGATTTCACCCGAAATACATGTTTTGAGGTCCCCTGAATCCAAAAACAGCATTTTTAGAAAAAGGTCCGTGTGTGTGTCTGTGTGTCTGTGTCTGTGTCTGTGTGTCTGTATGTCTGTCAGTCTGTCAGTCTGTCTGTCAGTCTGTGGACAGCATAGCTCAAAAACGAAAAGTCGGTTAAAAACCAAAGTTGGTATTTAAGTTTAACGTCTTTCAAGGATGCGTCAGGAAGATTTTGAAGAAAATAGCCCCACCCTAAACTACCCTTTACATGGAAAATTTTTGGAAAATTTTGATTTTCTTGAAAATGGCTCTAATGATTTTGATTAAAATATCATATGTTTGAGATATTTTATGACAAATGAAATGTATATCTTGAATTTTCTGGCCATAGCCCCTGTAGTCGTATTTACTCTGGATGACTTGCATAACTGGTAAACCGTTAGAGATAGACCAAATTATACTATACAAAAATGTAGGTCTTGCTAAAATACACAATTTATGTCTCAATAAATATTCTTGTAGGGTGAACCATTTCGGAGATATTCCTTGTTATGTGTATGAGTTTCGGAAAACTTAGAACTTTTCGTGAAATGGATCATTGTTGTTCATTTTTACTTTCTCTACTGGTAAGTAGGGGAAGTATTGTATTCCACCCAAAAATTCAAAGTCGAGATTTCACCCGAAATACATGTTTTGAGGTCCCCTGAATCCAAAAACAGCATTTTTAGAAAAAGGTCCGTGTGTGTGTCTGTGTCTGTGTGTCTGTATGTCTGTCAGTCTGTCAGTCTGTCAGTCTGTCTGTCAGTCTGTGGACAGTATAGCTCAAAAACGAAAAGTCGGTTAAAAACCAAAGTTGGTATTTAAGTTTAATGTCGTTCAAGGATGTGACACGAAGATTTTGTAGAAAATAGCCCCACCCTAAACTACCCTTTACATGGAAAATTTTTCGAAAATTTTGATTTTCTTGAAAATGGCTCTAACGATTTTGATTAAAATGTCATATGTTTGAGACATTTTTATGACAAATAAAATGTATATCTTGAATTTTCTGGCCATAGCCCCTGTAGTCGTATTTACTCTGGACGACTTTTGCATAACTGGTAAAGCATTAGAGATAGACCAAATTATACTATACAAAAAATGTAGATCTTGCTAAAATACACAATTTATGTCTCAATAAATTTTCTTGTAGGGTGAACCATTTCGGAGATATACCTTGTTATGTGTGTGAGTTTCGGAAAACTTGGAACTTTCATGAAATGGGTCATCGTTGTTAATTTTTTTATATGTTACGTGTACAAAGAGAACGGAATCTCAAAGCTTTAAAAGATTTGACTATCGCACAAAGCCTACTGTATTCCAATATTCCCCTTGCACCTACAAGGAAATAAACAATAAGATAATTTGTACAAATGTTTATTTTAACTAACACGAAGAAGATATAGGAATAAGAGTTTGTAAGAATGGTTAGTACAAGAGTAGAGAAAGTCATGTGAGTGCAACACATCAGATTTTTTTTTATATGTGAAGTGTGCAAACACAACAGAATTTCAAAGCTTTAAAACATTTGACTATTGCACAAAGCCTACTGTATTCTAACATTCTCCTTGCACCTGCAAGGAAATAAGCAATAAGATAATTTGTGCAAATGTTTATCTCAACACAAAGAAGATAGAGGTATAAGAGTTTGTAAGAATGGTTAGTACAAGAGTAGAGAAAGTCATGTGAATGCAACACATCAGATTTTTGTAGTGTGTGTTAATTCTTTTCTTCATTTGTTTTCATTCATCAGTGTCCCTGTTTTCCTTCCGTATCTCCTTTTATTAAATAGTCTTTATTAAAATTTTCTCCTACAATATTGTGCAGATATCAGCTATTGCTCTATGGAATCAATTTTCAATGCTGTATTTCTCTCTGACAAAAATACCCTAGCACTAATTTTGTAAAGTTCTGAAGCCATTTATTTAAGAGCGTCTTGTACACGACATTATCAGATATAATCAGTTTCAGTAGCACCTACCTAGAAAACTGCCTTCGTGTGCCATTCGCCTTATGTGTACATTTAGAAGCTGAAATTCTGAATTTTCCGATAACCTGGAAGTATTCTACTCGTGCGTGGCATTTGTAGAAAACAAGGTTTGCTGTAATAATGTAACTTAATACATCATAAAACAATATGCCACGCATTAAACTGAAATTTAGGTATCATTTATAAAAGCGTACAAAAGACCAGCAACTTTCAAATTTGCGTTATATAATTTATATGAAATTATTAACCACAATGCGTTTTTGTCTATAAATTAACTCCCACTAAACTAAAAGGGCACGTTACACGCAATATGTAGAAACACATTGATGTTTTCTTTTTTCCGCACTCACAAGTCAGTTTTTGTTTGTAATGAACACATATGGAAATAAGAGTGAGAAGGGCTTCAAGTTACCATTATTTAGAGAAAATTCAAGATGTGTATTTTATTTCTCATATCAGTACTTCAGACACTCGTGTACGATACTATCATCAAAATCGTTAGACCATTTATATAGAACATATAGCTGTAAGTAGAGATCTACACGGACTGTAGACAATATTTTTAAAATCTTCGCCTTACATTCTTTATAGATATATCTCAAAATATACGAAAATTGGTATTAACCAAAATTTTCGTTTTTGTTATTCTGTTTGCACCTTGTATACATACTTTCCAAAAATGTTACTCTAATGCGAAAGGGGTGTTCAGGAAAGTGTGTGTTCGGTAAAATCTCAATATCGAATGTTTGGGTTGCATACAGTACGTCTCCAAGAAACCATTGATAAGCTGAAGTAAATATATACTTTTATGAAGTAATACAATTTAAATCATACATTTTAGTAAAGATGCGGACTCCCTTATTAGTCATATTGCAAGGTTGTGTATTTAATTAACGTCATGTTAATTGGGAGGTAGAATCAGAACTGAAGCATTCAATGCCATAGCCAGAATTTGAACCACGGATCGTCCATTCTATGCGCGGTTACTCTAACCATTGAGCTACAGTGGTACACAACATGCTGGTGCGACATTAAATTCCCCTACTGAATCGTATTCTTCACATGGACCACAAAGGAACCTCAAATTTGAGATTGCATACCACAAGGACTCCTTAAAATCCTAAATACCTACCTTAAATCCCGGATTTTTACTTTCTCTACTGGTAAGGAAAATATTGTATTCCTTCCAAAAATTCGATGTCGAGATTTGTCGAGAATCCAAAAAAAAAAAAAAAAAAAAAAAAAAAAAAAAAAAAAAGGCAGGCCCGCGCGCGCGTCTATATATGTGTGTGTGTGTGTGTGTGTGTGTGTGTGTGTGTGTGTGTGTGTGTGTGTCATTCTATGGAAGCTCAATCATTTCGGAAATTTAATGACGTACCGGCATGTTGTCAAAGTTGCTCAATGATTAGAGCAGCCGGAGTAGAGCGGAAGATCCTTGGTTCCAATCCCAGCTACTATATTGAATTTTTCAGTTCTATAGATACTGTCTCATAAGTAATCTTTTTTAAGAAAAACAATTATTTGAAATGTGTCTGACAAGCAATTAACTAATCTTCAAAGTACAGACCATTAGATTCTATGGTCTTGAGCCATATTTCAGCGAGGTTTACTATTCCACGATGGTACTAGTGATTGTTTTTGATGCGAAGAATTCGGTGAGACCCATTTGCACTTCTTCAATGTTATCAAAATTTCTTCCCCATAGAAAATGGGCCATGGATCGAAAAAGATGATAACCTGATGTTGCAAGATCAGGACTGTATGCTGAGTGTGATAGCAGTTCGATTCCTCCCAACTGCTGAATTTTTTCCATGGTTGTTCGTGCACTATGTGGTTTTGCATTGTTTTGTTACAATAGAACTCTATTTCAGTTAACTGCATCTCCGTCTCAAAATTTCATGAACTCGTTCCAGTTGTTGAGAATAAAGATTCGTATCAATCGCCCGTCCATTTGGAACAAACTCCCAGTAAATCACACCTTCAAAATTCCACCAGACACGCAACATTACTTTGGGACCTAATCGATATTTTTAACGATGACTTTGGCAGGTTGGCGGGGATCAAGCCACTGTTTCTAGGCATCAGGCTTTCGGTAAGATACCCATTTTTCATCACAAGTGGCAATTCTCCTGACAAATCTGTCATCCATGGGATTACGGATAAGCTGACGACAGATATCCACTCTACGTTGAGCCAGTTGAGATGTCAGTTCATGAGATACAGATCTACAGCTTCTGTATGATTTTCCAAATGTCTTAATGTGCCGATGTATGGTATCTTTTGATGCACCAAGTTCTTCTGAAAGCCTACGGGTACTTTTTCATGGATTTTCTGCAAAACTTGGCATGTACCCTCAATATTCCATACTTTAGGTTTTCCAGAACGTGGTAAATCTTTAGTATTTTCGTCTCCATTGATGAAACGTTGGAACCATCGTTCTGCTACATGCTCACTAACGACGTCACATTTTCTTCGAGCTGCGGCAGCGGCTTTGTAATCTTGTTTCCAGTAGTGCATTAGAAGGACTCTAAGTTCAAACATTGTTATCCCAATATTGTGATTGTTTATTAACAACTGTTGAATGATACATGCTCGCAATGTACACAACACTAGCCATGGCATCCTGTAAATAGCATTGCCAAACCAAAGAAATCCAATAAATTTTCGAAAACATAAAATAAAAAATACCGACATTACTTATGAGACAACCTGAAATAATGCCGTTCAAACTTTGCCCACATACGTCTTGCGTGTGTAAGAACAATAAATTATTCGGTAACAGTAGCAGTAATAATAATAATAATAATAATAATAATAATAATAATAATAATAATAATAATAATAATAATAATAATAATAATAATAATAATAATAATAATAATAATAATAATAATAATAATAATAATAATAATAATAATAATAATAATAATAATAATAATAATAATAATAATAATAATAATAATAATAATAATAATAATAATAATAATAATAATAATAATAATAATAATAATAATAATAATAATAATAATAATAATAATAATAATAATAATAATAATAATAATAATAATAATAATAATAATAATAATAATAATAATAATAATAATAATAATTCTCAAAACCTGTTCAAATGAGTTTTATTTCGTGTAAAATAATATTCTTGAAAATAATATATTGCTGATAATTTTGAACACTCATTTTGTTGGCCGCATGTTACTTGAATTTATTATTGCAGCAATGTCGTCTTCTTCTCTCTCAGTATTTGGTCAGCAACGCCAAGGAAATGCCCGATACCGGAAAAATGATAAGGTTACGAGGAAAGCGGGGACCTTGCGTACTATACAGCTACTAGAATATATCAGCTGAAGTAACACACAGGCATGGCATTCAACGGGTCTCTTCTCTTAAGACCGTAAGTGCAGCTTCATTCTTCTTGCTTGAGTAGGATCTACAGAGATTAATCAAGTAGAGCTTGTAAAGCTTAGCTAATTTTAATACATTAATAATTTTAGTGTGTGTGCGTGTGTGTGTGTGCGTGTGGGTGCGTGCGCGCGTGCGTACATTGCCCTAATGTCACGGCTCATACATATAAAAGTTTAAGCATATTTATGAATGACAGCACCTTTCAAGGATACAAGAGGGAGATATTGACAAACCTCCCTTCACTCCGAACAACACTTTACAGTCTAGAGGATCGCTGGGTTACTCTACCTCCGAGTTTTCACGCAGGTACAATAAACTATTACGTATATTTTGTGTCATCTGTTGTATTCTCACATTTAAGTGAATTTATTACAATTTATACTTTATCCATGTTTTACGCACACTTCATACAGAAATTATTGTATTCATACTCAAATTTGGAATCCTTGATTTACAGTAAATTCATTCTTTGAAATTCTTTGTATAAAAAACAGAACATTTCAGAAAATATTCGTTTGTGTTTGTGTGTAACAGACAGAGAATGAGTTCAGTCACTTTAAAAGACGTTAAACCTAAGATGTTCCTTAATTCAGAATTCATAAGCTCATAGTAAGATGTGCATATGTTTATTTACTCGTGTCAATAAAGGCTGGAAGAGGAGGAAAAGCAATAAGTACAGTGTAAACTTCAATTTTAATAATAGCACTTAATGGTTACCCGAGAGTGACTGTTTAACTGACTGAACAGACAGGTAGGCGTACGGTTGTTTACTTTTGCGCGTTGTTGTTGCATGAGGGAGCAGAGCTACAACTATGAATAATGTGAACATCAGTATCATAGTGAATTTCATGCTTCGGTTTCCACCACGATGTTCAGCTGGACGTCTTCTGTCTGTAAATTCAAATGTGAAACATTCGGTAGGCCATTGATATTAAATCCTTTTTTTCCGGTCCACTGTCTTAGATGTTTGATAGTAAATGACAATGTTTAAGTGTGTCGAATCAGACTAATCTGAACAAACCAGCCACGCTTCAGAAATACCATACCAAGCACCATCCTGTTCCAGATAGTTAAGTTGAATGTCGTTTTTTTTTTTTTTTTTTTTCAGTTTCAGTTTTAAACCTAATATTTTAATAGGAAAAATATTATTCATCTTAGAGTTATCATTCCTAATTGTTACATTTTTTCTTATACTTATGACTACTATAATTTTAAGAATAACAATTCAAACAATACATACATATATAACATTATTTATAATTTTATCACGTTACATTTCCGTTTCTTTTTCTAATAAGAGAAGAATTAAATTATGATTCTGCCCTTTAAAATAGATTGAAATAGCATATGTATTGCGTCCGAGGCCGCTGGAAGGCAGCATCTAAAGAGGTATAGGCAAAATTGGCTCAAAAGGACCACTCCACTGAAACGAGTTCTTGTCTCACTCCACCAGCCATCCCTCCCCTTCACTGCTGTTCAGGTTCCAACACGCCTCATTCAGTGGCGAATATAGTTTCATCAGGACTCTGATTCTTGAAAAGTGGCAGAGAGAATATTTTGTAAGTTATAAAACAGAAAACTTGCTGTTTAATTATTTAATACGAGATTTCAATTTATAATCTGCAATATCAAACGCTACTATAATCTGAAACATAAAGCAAGCCTTGGTGATCTTACAGGTATTTATTTACAATTTCAAAAGGTGCTTCCTGAATACTCGTATTTGTAAACGTATAAAAGGCACGATATGATTCCGCTTTTAGGGCTTTAGTTTCCTATTAGTGTATTTAATATGAGCTGTGGTATTTCGTGTTTCAAAGTTTAAACATAAACATAATATTGAGTTTAAAATATTTTAAGGCTATGTAGCAATGAAACTTTGCTGCTTTATTTGTGAAAGAGAAACAATTTGGTATGATAATCACAAGGTGGCGTAAAAATATTACGTGTATAAGATAAAGAAAAGTTATAAACTTGAAGATTATGCAATTTGCCGAACCACAGTAGGTGACTGTAATAATTAATTATTGTATGCAAAAATGTTCAATATAAACAAAATAGTTAATACCAGTGAAGAAATTATTACTTTCGCACAGGTGGAAGAAGCCACCACTGCGCTGGTTTTATCAAAACAACCTTCGTCACTCGGCAAAAGAAAATAGTTCACTCTACCAAAATAAAAAAAATAAAAAAAAAAAAAAATCGACATAAATTGTATGTTTTAGCAAATCTACATTGTTTGTACAGTAAGATTTTGTCTATCTCTTACGGTTTACGAGTTATTCAAAAGACATCCAGAGTAAATAGGACTACTTAGGTTATAGCGAGAAAATTCATAATATACGTTTCATTTGTAAACAATGGCATTTTAATCAAAATCATGAGAGCCATTTTCAAGAAAATCAAAATTTTCGAAAAATGTTCCATGTAAAGGGTAGTTTAGGTCGAATCTATTTTCTTCTAAACCTTCGTGTCGTATCTTTGAAAGACAGTAAACTTAAATACCAAATGTGGTTTTTAACCGACTTTTCGTTTTTGAGTTATGCTGTCCACAGACTGACACACAGACACACACTCACACACACACAGACACACACACGCGCGCGCGCGGAGCTTTTTCTGAGACTGCTTTTTTGGATTCAGGGGGTTTCAAAACGTATATTTCCGGTGAAATCTCGACATCGAATTTTTGGGCGGAATACAATACTTGCTCTGCTTATGAGTAGAGAAAGTAAAAATGAATGGCGGTGTTCTATTTGACAGAAATATAAGTTCTCCAAAACTTACACAGATAACGAAGAATACCTCCGAAATGGTCCACTCTACAAAAAATTTATTTAGACATAAATTGTGTATTTTTGCTTTCTCTACTGGCAAGTATAGGAAGTATTGTGTTCCACGCAAAAGTTTTATGTCGAGATTGACCGGAAATATATGTTTTGAGGCCCCCTGAATCAAAAAAAAAAAAAAAAAAAAAAAAACATTTTTAGAAAAAGTTCCGTGTGTGGGGCTGTCAGTTTGTGGAAAGCATTACTCAAAAACAAACAGTCGGTTAAAAAGCACATTTGGTATTTAACTTTAATGTCTTTCAAAGATGCGACACGAAAGTTGAGAAGAAAATAGCCTCGACCTAAACTACCCTTTACATGGATCATTTTTCGAACATTTTGATTTTCTTGAAAGTGGCTCTAATGTTTTTGACTAAAATGTCTAATGTTTAAGATATTTTTATGGAAAATGAAATGTATATTTTGAATTTTCTGGCTATAGCCTATGTAGTCCTGTTTATTCTGGATTACTGTTGAATAAGTCGTAAACCGTAGGAGATAAAGCAAATCTTATTAATCAAAAATGTAGATCTCGTTAAAACACACAATTTATGCCCAAATGAATTTTTTGCAGAGTGACCCATTTCGAAAATATTTCTTGTTATTTGTGTCAGTTTTGGAAAACCATAACTTTCGTCAAATGCAAAATCGTTGTTCATTTTTTTATATGTTAGCCGGAATCTCAAAGCTTTAAAAGATTTGACTACCGCACAAAGCCTAGTGTATTCTAATATTCCCCTCGCACCTATAAGGAAATAAGCAATAAGATAATTTCTGCGAATGTTTATCTCAACTAACACGAAGAAGATATAGGAATAAGAGTTTATAAGAATGATTAGTACAGAATAGAGAAAGTCATGTGAGTACAACACATCGGATTTTTTTATTTTTATGTTCTGTACATATGGAAAACTTATTGCTGTTAGGAAATTTTGGAACTCAGTTTACTACTTCAATAGATTCCAAATTTTATTACGGCTAAAAGCTTTTTAAAATGTATAAATAGCGTGAAAATTGGTACATTATGCTTCTCAATTTCTCTGTGCTTCTCAATTATATTGTTAACAGTAAATATGCAATATGAATAGCATCTGGCATTTCTGAATCCATTTTGGACATCTGGAGCATTTTTTATTTCATTTTTACTTCGTATAAGAATTACTGTGTTCCATTCAGCAATTTGATATCGATATTTCACCACATGTAGTTGTTTTGATGTCCGTTGAGTCCAAAAAATCACTTTTATAAAAAGGTCGGTGTGTATGTGTGCATGTGTTTTATATGTGTGAATGTGCGTGTGTATGGGCACAACGTATTCGCGAAAGTAAAAATGTATTAAACATCATACTTGGTAAATTAAGTAAAAATTGAAGCTATTAACAGTGAAGCAACAAGATTCTAAAATAAGAACAAATTAGAAACTAAAAACTTCACTTATCTTAGTATGTTGATATCCTTTTTCTATTTTTCTGACCCAGGGGTTTCAAGCTATATCCAGCTCATTCTCAAAGTCATATAAACAAAATCGTTGCCAAGCTACAATCTTTTATTTTTGTGAAAAACAATTATTCATATTCAATTTTTTATTTACCAATCTCTGGAAACAAAAATTTAAAAACACAATCCATAGATGGCAATTCAAAGTTCATGACATGGTTCATATTTTTTAAAATAAAAATTTTTTCCCAAACCATTAAATCTATCGGATTACTTAACTGTTTTAATAATTTAACCTCTGAATTAATTTCATGATTAAATGACCAAAAATGATCTGCCACAGCTGATTTATCAGTTTGTTTATATTTAATATTTCTAAAATGTTCTTTTATTCTGGTTTCTAGATGACGTTTAGTTTTACCAATATAAACTTTATCACAATCTGAACAGCTAAATTGATAAATGCCAGATTTTTTATAATTTGGTATTTTATCTTTTTTTGAAAAATTAAGTAAATTTTGTATATTAAATTTATTTTGAGGGACCAAATTTATTCCATATTCTTTAAAAATCCTTGTAAATTTTTTATTAGCCCATGGATGGTAAGTAAACTTTTTAAAAATATAATTATCTTTTATTTTTTTAAGGGTTGAAACTTCTTTGACAGCTTTTTGATATTTAAATGAAATTGAATATAAATGAACCAAATAATCGAAAAAATAATGTAATTAATTTATCAAATTGTAACTTTAACGAGAAAGAAATAAATTTTCTAAACAAAGGTATGAAAACTTGTGTAAGTTTTTCAAAAAACATAGATGATTTTGTTGCAGATATTGAAATTGCCAGTCAAGATTTAAATGACATTAATAAATCTTTGATTAAAGTGAGATGCACTAAAATTTTGAAAGATATAAATAAAAATCATCCTAAAAGTAATTATAATAATCAGGTTATTAAATCATTGAAAGAAAAGGATGTAATTTATACTAAAGCCGACAAAGGCAACAAAATTGTAATTTTAGATCAAGCTGATTATATTAATAGAGTAGAACTTTTGCTTGAAAGTAAAGATTATTTAAAAATTGATAATGATCCTTTAAAATTATGTATTTTAACTTTTAATAAAACTCTTAATGAATTAAAAAAGAAAAAAGTATTTTAAAAGTCAATAATCCTGTTTTACCCAGGTTATATGCACTTCCAAAAATACATAAACCAGGAAATAAAATGAGACCCATAATAAATTCAATTAATTCACCTACATATAATTTAGCTAAATGGTTAACCAAAAAATTTAGTAATTTTGAAACATTTGAGAGTTTAATTATTAAAAATTCTTTTGAACTAGTAAAAAAGATTAATAACCTAATATTATCTGAAAATGATAAATTAGTTTCTTTTGATGTAGTTTCTTTATTTCCTAGCATTCCTAGAAAAAAGCTTTTGATTTTTTTAAAAAAATGGTTAAATTCTTTAGAATTAGATAATGACTTAGTAGATGATTTTGTAAAACTTACAAATCTTTGTTTAGATCAAAATTTCTTTAGTTTTAATGGTAATTTTTTTCAACAAACTTCTGGCTTGGCAATGGGTAGTCCACTTTCGCCATTTCTTGCTAATCTTTTCATGAGTTGTTTTGAAACTCAAATTACAAAATCATTCCCTTTAATTTTTAAAATATGGTATAGATATGTGGATGATATTTTTGCTGTTGTCCCTAATAAACAGATAAATGATTCTTTAAAAATTTTAAATGTACAAGATAAAGGTATACAATTCACTTTGGAAACTGAGAATAATGGATTCCTTTCATTTTTTGGATTTAAAAATTAAAAGACATAAAAATAAATTGAAATTTGATATTTACAGAAAATCTACTCACACTGATAATTACATAAAATATAAAAGTTTTAATCCTTTTGCACATAAATTTGCTGTTTTTAATAGTTTAATTTATAGATTAATAAATATACCCCTTAATAAAGATGAATTTGACATAGAATATAAACATATTATTAACACTGCAGTAATTAATGGTTTTAATACAGATTTTATACATAAAAGGATAGGGGAATTTAAATATCAAAAAGCTGTCAAAGAAGTTTCAACCCTTAAAAACATAAAAGATAATTATATTTTTAAAAAGTTTACTCACCATCCATGGGCTAATAAAAAATTTACAAGGATTTTTAAAGAATATGGAATAAATTTGGTCCCTCAAAATAAATTTAATATACAAAATTTACTTAATTTTTCAAAAAAAAGATAAAATACCAAATTATAAAAAATCTGGCATTTATCAATTTAGCTGTTCAGATTGTGATAAAGTTTATATTGGTAAAACTAAACGTCATCTAGAAACCAGAATAAAAGAACATTTTAGAAATATTAAATATAAACAAACTGATAAATCAGCTGTGGCAGATCATTTTTGGTCATTTAATCATGAAATTAATTCAGAGGTTAAATTATTAAAACAGTTAAGTAATCCGATAGATTTAATGGTTTGGGAAAAAATTTTTATTTTAAAAAACAGGAACCATGTCATGTACTTTGAATTGCCATCTATGGATTGTATTTTTAAATTTTTGTTTTCAGAGATTGGTAAATAAAAAATTGAATATGAATAATTGTTTTTCACAAAAATAAAAGATTGTAGCTTGGCAACGATTTTGTTTATATGACTTTGAGAATGAGCTGGATATAGCTTGAAACCCCTGGGTCAGAAAAATAGAAAAAGGATATCAACATACTAAGATAAGTGAAGTTTTTAGTTTCTAATTTGTTCTTATTTTAGAATCATACTTGGTATTTAATTTCTATATCACCCAAGGTCAGAAACATGTATCTACATTAGATATAACTGGTAACTGTCTACATAATAATTTGGAAGTGCTGAATTGAATTTCTTCTTCATCTGATTACTCACTCTCTAAGACTTACAAATATGTGCCTAGGGTCAGAAGCCCGCCTCTGTAGCATGGTGGTAGCGCGTCTGCATCACGTTCAAGGGGTCACGAGTTCGAATCTCGCTTAGGGTGATTTATCCGGGTAAGGTTTTTGCGAGGTTTCCCTTATTTTGAGAAGATGAATGTCGGGTAACTTAAAACTCTATGGACTTCGGGCTCAATTGAGCATCATTTCATTCATTCACCATCCAACATGACACTACGTTGGATGACGTTAATTTAAAACAAAAAAACTAAGGTCAGATGTCTGTCGGGGAGCATAGGAGCCTATGGACCAGACAGAGCGAAGACCTTGAAGCGAGTGGTCAGCCCAGTACCAGGTATGATAGTGAGAAAGGGGATGGATGATATGAAATGCAGGCGAAATGGATGAAGAGAAAGGTGATGATGAGGTAGTTGAAGTGAGTGGTGGGGAAACCGGAGAACCCGGAGAAACCCCACCCAGTCGCCGCTTCGTTCACCATAATATCACATGCGGGTCCCCGGATCGAACCCAGGCCACCTTAGTGAAAGGAGAGCGATCTAACCGCTCGGCCAATGATGCAAATTGCCTGGGTAAATCCCTCTGCCCTATGATTTGCACTTATTCTGCAAGAGACAAACATTCAGTAACTCTTTTAGGACCCCTTCTCGCCTCGTCTATCATCTCTGCAGAATAAATTTAATAATTGTCGTAAGGGAGATTAAATTAAAAGTCAAAAATATTAATCCAACCATACTTTATGTGCTGTTTTTAATTTCTGAAATTAAAATTTACATATTAGGTTTAAGATTAAGTTTAGTGTTAAGTTTCCTTGAATTTTACGACTCAACCTATTGTACTTAAACCAATTTGATCTGCTTTTCTGCAGGGCTACGAAGGACTTGATTATTTTCAAAGAAGGAAAGAGTATGAAAGAGTGGCTTTTGATATTACTGGCTTACCTATTGGTAACTGATGTTTCGTACTGTGCCAGCTCAGTATCCGGACTAGAGCAGGAAACTGAAGATATAGCATCTCAAAATATTACGGTAAGCAACAATAACCGACTGAGGAGAATATTGTGGTACTCAAGGCGTTCTTTAGTTTCAAAACATGTTCGCCACTAAATAAAGTTTAACAGCCCTTTGTCTGTTTCATATTAAAGTATACATAAGTGTGCTACACACGTGGGAACTTGGTTGTGGTAAATGTTCTTGTCATTAGAATACTGGAATTCTAGGCATTTAAGCCAGAAAGAAAGGAGACAAGATTGAACTGCTACTGGACTTTAGTCAGTGAGATAGTCTCTTGGCATTTGCAAGCAACATTCACAGATTGTGTTTACCTGCCTTTTAGCCTTGGCCGATTTTATTTACTACTTGACAAAGCCATGAGGCGTATCGGAAAGAATGTGAAACTACCTAGCTGTTTACACGAGCTTATCGCACAAACAAGGCGAGACACTCTATGTACGCTCTGTTCAGATGCAATCATATCTTCAGGACAACAACGTCTCGTATATCGGCAGGCGCGAGAGATCGCCTATTTGTGTTTTATCACTGACTGTACCCAAGTTACTTTTATTTCGCTGTTCTAATAAATAGATAAGAAGCGATCGACTGCCAAAGTCAATACACCTCGTCGCTTTGCCAAGTAGTAAACTTTTCCTATTGACAGCTGTTTTGCCTGTCGGCTATCCGTGTGGTCACATTTTCATTGGGTGGAGTAGACGTCATTGCTACCCCACTTTCATCCAGTAGGATCGATTCATATCTAATTTTAGCCAATCAGAGACATCAGAATATCTTCCCCACCCGGAATAAATCACGTGATAGACATTGGCTTCGTTTTACCGTCGTTTTCTCGAAGTTTCAGCTCCGTCTGAAGCGTTGAGAGAGAGAGAGAGAGAGCAGCTGTACTTGACACTGCAGACCACGCCTCCCTATCTTTTGCCACCTCAATGTTAATTTTCTCTGGCCTAGAATGGGTAGTAGAAGTAGAAACGTTAGTTAGGGTTGGCTGATGGGTGAGAGGGTTTCTAGCCCTCTAGGATGTCTTCATCGTGCTTGGATCTAGGATATATGTTGAGTGGTAGGAGATTGCTGTGGGTAAGTTGTAGATTGCTACAACGTAGTACATGGCTGGGACGTTTGAAATGTTCGGAATGGTCCAGCTCTAGCCACGTTAACTGTAACTGGAGGGGAGTTTGTTGAATTGTTTGAGAGGATATGAATGTAATGTGACGGTATATGAGGGTCGTTTTGGTTGGAATATACCAGGGGGAGTTTGTGGATAGCAGAACTGTAGGGTTTCCAGCTGATAGAGTTCTGTACAAAGAACGCCAAGATAATCTCACTGCCCCTCACGTCTATATCACATTATTTATCGTAATACGAAGCCGCGACCATTCCATTGGTTGCCTTAGGCACGGCGCAAGGATGTGCCACTCCTTTTGCTAAATAACCTTAACAAATATCCAAAACAAAGGATACAAAATGATGTAGAAACGAAATACATGTTTACGCTTTCGACCATACTGGCTAAAAGAGAAAGAGGTAGTGAGTGCATTTAGTTGTCATACACACCTATTATTATGATTGTTAGGCATACCTTATCGGTTAAAGAAGGACACGCATTGAAGGGGTTCAAATCTAAGAGGAAAACTTGATAAGCGCTCAGGTTAGCAAAACCTGTATATGTATGCGAGAGAAGATTTTCAGGGGATGCAAATTAAAGCTTCAATGGCATTTATTAAACACATAGAGTGGCAGAACTTCATAACAAATAGTAAACAGAACTGTATTTCACAGAAATACCAATGTTTGTTGCTGCATAGAAGCAAAAGTAAATAAATAAATAAATACTTATGAATGAATGAATGAATGAATGAATGAATGAATGAATGAATGAATGAATGAATGAATGAATGAATGAATGAATAAATAAATAAAGCAGCATGTTTTCCCTCTAACTCACACTATAATTGGTTAACTTACCTTTACTAACCTATTTCTGATCACAGGAGTAGAACAGGAATAGAGGCAAAAATATAAAAAAAAAAATATATATATATTGCCATGATATGTCTGCCATATTAACGTAAGCCACATAATATACAGAATGGAAGGTACTGCTTCAGCCACATGTTAACTAGGGATTGTACATCATAAGTGTAACAAATATGTCCAATACAATTTTTGTCAACAAAGAACCGTTTCACTGGAAAAAAAAATAGTTGTGACAAACATTTGGAGCCACCTAGCTTCTTGATGAATGGATATAAATGGTTTATTATTTCACTAACTGTCGGGCAAACATTATGTGAACAATGCTGTAATGCCTTTTTATCTTAATTCGAATGAATTTAGCCACAATTTAATGTTAGAGTCATGAAAAGTTTAATTTCTACGTGAAATATGGCAACGTCGTGGGCCAGCCGAAACTTACTGGTCGCGTGTCCTCACAAGTTCGGGCGTGTGGTGGTGAGAGAGTTATCGCTTGGCGTTTGGTGTGAATTTTGCCGGGAGGAGAAGCAAGGGTTAAAGTACAATTGTCTGCAACACGATAGAAATTACCTTACCCATTCGCGTCAAGAGCATCATGAACCCCTTCACGTTAAGGGAGTACTTAGACATGGTACTACTAATTTAAGGGAGAAATTACCCTGAATAATAAAAGAATAAATAAAGAGATACAACAATAAAAAAAATAAATAAAAACATAACATTGAGATCATGTAAATAAAGGCAGATGTTTCCATTCCCGTCATCCCTTATCTAGCCAAATAAGCCACTCTTTATGTCCAACTCTTCTTCTGTTTTCCCCCTCTTAAAAAATAACGAACAAAAACAACATAAAATTAATGTCGTCTCTTGTGAACGGAAATGCGACTCAATATTAAGAACTTTAAGTAATAATAAAACCTAAACATACGCCACATAATCGGCATAAACGACATAAATTTTTGTATTTCTTGTTGTAAATTGCTTATAAATGTATTTAGACAGGCTTATGCAATTTATTTCAAAATGCTGACTGGTATTTGTGTTCTTTGTTAAATAGTACTTATAAACGTAGCATTATCTTTTAGGGTACATTAACTGAGATTTAATCCCGTATTAGATACGAATTTGGTTTGGCATAAGTATAGAGAAACTCCATATTATGTACCTATACTGTCTTTTGTGCTCTACTGTGGATTATCGGGCTGAAAGAAAACTTTATCTCGTCGTAACTTGCAGCTGTCGTCGCGACGGCGCCTAAATAAGACAAGTAAGATTACATTGTTCTCTACAAGTAAACATGAAAGTGATACTATACTTATAGGTTGCGCGTTCGTTCTTGACGAATGACCTTGAGCAGAAATCCAATGAGTGAGCCTACCCTTAATAAACAGGTCAGCAAATGTTTATGCTACGATAACAGACACCTCTGTTTTCCTCTGTCGCGTTTGTGTATACAGTCGACTGCAAAAGTTTTGTGCGGTACGGATGTATGTATGCATGCAACGAAAATAGCAATTCAGACGAGGGAGAGATGTCGGGAATAGAATAAATGCAAGAAAGTTAAGTGGAAACAGTTATAGAGGTATAGTGTATAATACGTGTGGCTGATATTACTGCAAGTGTCATAAATTGATTTGTAGTGTTGTACTACTTCAGCTCAGAAGCATGCGCGTCATCTCACTGCAGACTGTACCTCCTCTCTCTCGTTCCCGCAAAAGCTGAGTAGAGACTCGCATTCAACCTTTCATATAAAATTTTCATTCGTCAAGAAGTAACGCGCGACCTATAAAAGACCTGTCATTCGAGACTGCTAATATTTTACTATGGAACTGACATTGTAATCATGATCATAGTAATATTCGCCAGCTTTTATTATGCATGTGGTTTCTGTTACAGACTCGCCCCAATACCACAGAGTCAGCAACGGGTGATACTATCTCATCAACAAAAGATTTAATATGGATGTGCGTTATCACACTTGGTGTGGTGCTGCTGCTAAGCGCTGCAGTCTCCATGTTGATGATTGTTGCCAATCAACAAGATGAAGCCCATGGAGATTACGATACTGAATACGAAGACGAAATTGACTGCATTGACTCAGCAGAAATAGCTGTAAGGTGCAGCGATAACGGAACGTTACAGCATATGAATGTTTTATCTATGTGATGCGTGTATATTAAACACAATGTGTTTAAGATCGAGACTTCTGATGTGTGACAGTCAAAGGCTTTCTCAACACTATTACTTCTATAAGCTATATACAAATTGTAAATAATACATAAAACTATAAATAAACTATAAGCTATTATTTATAACACAATTCTTTCATATAAGATCCATAACAAAGCCCGGTATGAAATATTTTCAATTAGGTGTAACTAAAGCGCGTCTCACCCTTAAAAGACAGTACACGTTAAATGGAGCGCAGTGTTGCAACATGTACTAGTTGCGAATCTTTCTCCGCGAGCGACTCGAGGTGGCCTGAGTCCTGTACTTAGTCCTTCAATTGCTGCTTGACGAGACGGACACTTTTAACTTTGGTATCCCTCCACGCCTTTGTTACTGTATGACCTAAATTTACAAATGACTCGTCTGTATAAACAATTGATTTCCCCTGGTCCCTAAATCTTTTACGTCTTTTAGATATTTATGTCGCCATCTGATGATATCGATATCGTCTCTTTCTATTAATATGCACTTGTTACCCTTTCTTTCATATTCGAACCCCAAATCAGAGTGGCCCTTGAGAAATTTGGTAGGGTCTCATCACTGTTGAACTGTGACAAAATTATATTCAGCATGGGTGGAATATTTGCAAACTGTAAAGAATGAACAATTCGCCGCACTCCACCTTGCACTATTCAATCATATTGCGTTAACCTAGCGTTTTGTGTAGTCCCGCCCCTTTTGCTTTCTTTTTCGATGGCGTTCTTAGAGGTCCTTTCATTAGTTCCTTTTTAATCATACACACTACTGCTTCTGAACACCCGATAACCTTAGCTGTTTCTTTTACCGCCTTACACGCATTTTACTTAAAAAATAATCTAACACATTGATAATTATTTGGCGTTCCTTACTTCTTTATTTACCAACATATCGTCCCTTCCTAGCTTCACCCTCCATAACTACAAATATTTACAAAAATATTAAACAAATAATGCAATAACAGCTCACAGTTACACACACGGCTTCTTTCGAACTAATGCTAGTGCTGCTCCTTATACTATCTTCTGTGTCAGGCCTGACGCTGAATAGATGAATACCTTTTGTTCGCCTTACTGGATAAAAGAAAGAGGTTACTGCCTTTTGGTTTATTTTAAAAACTTTCTCCAACCTTTCCTCAACATTTGTTCTCGCTGGTTCCCTGATGTAAACTCAATAACAAAAAAGTTTCACACTGCGTAACTTTTGCAGTGCACATATATAAAATTTTCCGAAAACATTTAATTTAAAAAATTATAACACTTACCTGGGTAAACATAGAGAATTCAAAGTAGGCAGGTAGTAGCACTATAGTTGACTCTACCTAAGAAAAAAATATAGATGCATTCTAGCAGTTAGTTTGTTAGTTAGTGCGTGATGAGTGTAGAAACAGCAAATATCGGACTTCTATTGAAAAAAAAACGTTTTCTGAAGAAATTTGGACCTATAGAAATGTATAATGACTCTGAAAAGGATATAACCTGATAGAGAAAAAAATTCTGCATAGGATAATGTGTTCAAACCTGAAATTTATAACAAATGAATATTTATACCATGCTATTAGGAATCTGGCAACAGAGCGAGGGTAGAAAAGGACGCGGCTAATGGCAACTTGTATGCGCTAGATAGAGGCAGAGATGTCCCATTTAACCCCATACTGTCTTCTAAGAGTGAAACGCTATATAGATTTTCACATTTCGTATTAAAAGTTAATGTGTGTTAGTATGTTAGTGGAAAACATGCTTTGCATGGTTGTTAATGGCAGAGTATGCTTCTTACGTTCGCAACGCGAATATATTTCCAGTTTCTGTCTGTCTGTCTGTCTGTCTGTCTGTCTGTCTGTCTGTCTGTCTGTCTGTGTGTCTCTCTCTCTTTCTTTCTTTGTCTTTCTGTCTTTCTTTCTTTTTTTCTTTCTTTCCTGTAGATAATACCAAACTGTCTTGTTTAATAATGTAGTAGTTTTTCAAGAGGATGTTCGTTATTACTTTTATTTTCCTCGTCAAAATAGCAGACCGTTAACTCGCAATCACTAGCATTACAGTCAGCACCGATATTATTACTGTTACATGTCTGAGCACCTAAATGTAGAATTAAGTTTCTCTGGTTTTCTACTTTAAGAAATTCTTGTTCAGATGTCTCAACAAATGTAGGACTACTTTATAGTGATCGCCAAGCATTTTTATCTTCTCTGATAAATATTTTAAATGCAAGAGTTACTATCAGGACTGAGGGGTTGAGAAAGTTGTCTGAGATAATCAGGATAGGGTAAAGAAAGAACATTGGAATCACGTAACTGTCTGTAAGCTGCTGGGTGAGAAAAATAAATTGAGCACGTCCATACCAGGGTATCGGGCGTATACTTAATTTACTTTTGACTGACCAATTTTACCTGCTCTTCTAGGAATTTAGTTTTTAGATGTTCTGTGGAATCTTCATTCATGTCCTCCCAACATTCCTTTAAAATGTTGGCAGCCTGAAGTAGTTTATGTTCTGTTTGTTCACTTGCTATTGTGAACCAAAAGAGCATCAAATTTAGATCATTTATCCAATATCATTTGTTTACCGAGAATCCATTTAAACTTACTATTGGGTATTACAATTTTACCCTATAGAAACTAAATAATAAAATTGGAATTAATTTTTAATGCTGCTACAATTTTAGGAATTTCTTCAGTATTAATTTTCACAAAATTACATTGTTTTCTTTTATGATGACGGTGAATCCCTCTAATTTCATGTCAGTAATTCTATTTTTAAAGCTCTGAAAATCAACAAATTTTTCATCTTCGAGCCATTTACGAAATGCTATGGATTTTCAGTAAGTTTAGGAGTTGTTCTGGGTGCTACAAAACGCTTCCATCATTTCGCGTAGCAGTAAATTCCTTCACTATGTGCTGTTCAGAAAAATGTTTAATACATACACACCTGGTTCATAATTATCCCTGTGAATAGCACGTACCCACTGGTTTCTCCTGTGTGGATCGTTTGGAAACGAAAACACTGTAACATACTGTTCTACACCTGTTTTATAGTTTGAGGTATAACCAGGCACACAACACTTCCTAGGCATTTTGTATTGAAAAATACACCACTTTGTAATTTAATTTTTCGCTCACTTAATTGTTTACTGACACGTTGTAAGGCACAAGCAACTTCTTAGCGTTCCAACCACGTACTGATGTGTTGCGTTCCCGTAATAAACAAATAGGTGATCAACATAAGCCTCCCGTGATGACGTCATTAACGTAATCTGTTTCCGTATACAGGCCTGTTAGATAAAGATGGCCTTGGGTGTACTCCTCACCACTCGCAGATCGTCCATGTAGGCCAAGCTTTGAAGATTGTTGAACCTCTGTTTCGGTCCCAATCACAGTATAACACAGTTTATCGGCAATTCCCAAGAGTTCAACATGGCCGACATCACACTAAGCAGCAGACGAAAGTAACACAAAAAGCAGTCCTGCCAACGCACATAATAAAGGCGTTTGTAATCTGAAATATCACAGGGTTAAAGTATCACGGTTTCAAACGATAATAATGTTTGAACATTATTTCATAAAATCACTTCGGAGCGCTAAATATCATAATATATATTTAATGCATTACTGTGTAACGAACACAAAAATAGCAACTAACTATAACTGCATATACTGCTCTAAAAGAATTCAAGACAAAATCACGCAAACACTAGCAGTACGTCCACAGATTGATTGATTGATTATTTAATTAATACGGCATGTAAACAGAATCTTGTTTTAAAATCTATCCGTTGGCCTCTCTGCAACGCGTCCATAAACAAGGGCTTCTGTGGCAACATAACAGATGCAATAACACCAGCTATGGCTGTAGCTTTACCATGACAGCACTAATGCAACCTAACGGATGGAATATCACCAAATATAACCAAACTGCACTATGATTGGGGGGGGGGGGGCGAATGTCACGGTTGTTTTTTGGGGTATCTCAATAAGCTGTGCCTGCATACTGAGAGCCTGACAACTGAGCCAGCTGAACATACTCGGCCTTAAAAGCCCTACCTCGTGCCAATTACTCTCCTGCAGGCAAGAGTCCAAGGGCTTTTGTCACCTTGTTTGGCTTGATATTGCTGCGTTGCGTAGGAATGGAAGATGTATATTCACTCTCATTTCTGCCGTCCGCACAACTTCGGCAGGTCACTGTCACAAGTAGTGCATGTATAGCAAGGAGAAGGTGTGTGCATCTGTTTGCCTTTTTAACGCATTCAGTGGCGTTCTGTTTCAGTTGCACAGTTCTAGCTTATTTACAAACGAATACATAACTTCGAACAATGTGTTGAATATTCCCATATACCCGCAATTCTTCCTCATTACATCTCCGCAATATTTGCACACATCGCGTCAGCTACAGTTAAGGGAAACTGGGAGTAAATGTTCTTTTTTCAATGTTACACCCATTCACTTAAAAATTAGCACACTTAATATGAATTAATAAGGAAATGACTATGCAAAAGCTCAATGTTTTAGCTCATTTTCTAAGTACTTTTAACTAACGAGAAAATGCATTTTTTAAAAAATGTGTTCATATTTTTTAGAGAAATATACTAACGGCATTTTCTGATAGTTAAGTAAACTAAAAATAAATTAAAGTATTTGATTGATATAATTAGTTGCAGAGAAATACCTCTTGTTTTTATGAAGCTATTGGTCTTAAAATTAATTTTCTTTTCAGCATAAATTATTTTTGTGAGGCAATGAATAATGCAATCATCAAATTCATATTTCAATCTTTAGATAACACGTTTGAGATTATGCTACAAATTTACATACAAATGAGAGCAAAACTGAAACGCAAAGAATAAATATAATACAAAATACAAAACTGAGAGAAAAAAGCACCATTATGGCGTGCCCCAGTAAAACGAAGCGAACGGGTGACTTAAACATGTCGCTGGACTTTTAAAAATCGCAGGCTGGGGAAGGCGTTTGGTCTAATAGAATACATTAATGTTATGATTCATTTTCACCTAAAAATTTAGTCCTGGGGTTCCTATGCTTGGTGAGCAGCAAAGACAGAACGCTCCCTGCTATTACGAGCCGACTGAGAAGGTTGCCAAAATGCCCCCCCCCCCCCCTGAAGTAATAGAGACGGCATAAGTGGAACCCAGTGTACCAATGGACCGGGCTGGTCTTATCAAATTCGATGCATTAAGAAGTTGCTTTCCCATATGAGTACAAATTTGAAGGATAATTTTGCATTGGTAACCACAACTATTAGATATTTATCTCACGGATAACAAAAAATGTGATTTTCTGTGTCTTAACATGAAGCAAGTGGAGATATACCGGAACAAAAATCTAGTAGTAACATCACAACGACTTTCTCTCTTTATTACAACTTCACAAAATTCCATATGTTTTGGAATTCATATTAAAACTGGTTATTTTGTTCACGTAACGTTACGATAACTTTTGTAACAGAAATGATCACATAGTAAGCAATATGAACTTGATTTCATGTACGACACCAAAGCAAAACATAGGTTATATTATCTTGTAAGTCAATTTTTGTTAGTAATGAATCAACAGGGGGGAAAGGCTGGAGGAAAGTTTAGATGTAATAACAAATATTTGCAAACGGCTAATACTACAATACTAGCCTAAACTGCATACTTCAATAAATTTTACATTTGTTGTAAAGAAACGTTTCTGCCTCTTATGATTTATCAACTAAAAGAAATTCATGAGATAAAATAATTTCAAGTGTATTCACAGAAAACACAAGATCTACATTTTATTAGTTATGCAAATATTTTGAATGTGTATTTGTAGTTACCTATAAAATCTTTCGATCAATTTTTAAGATAGTAAAACATAATTACAAGTGGTATTTTGTACTGGAAGAACTTTCTTATAATATTCGCGTGTCATGCTCAAACACTATAGTAACCAAATATAAAAACTGATAAATGGTGGAAAAAATAGATATCCATTAATGTGAAACTGACGTAAAAAGACTAAGAATCTAAATATAGTGTTGCAAAATATTTTGCGCATGAGAAAATTAAAGGAGAAGTGCACCTAAGTACAATCACTACACTCTTGCTGCTTAAAATAAATTCCTGCAGGAAAGAATGTCTAAATTTACTGCTACAAAAGGTTTTCTTTCCTAAATAGAAATAATATGTGGCCATGGAAACCCACTAACGAAAATAGATTTACCAAATGACTAACTTTACGACTCTAAGCGTTTATAACTATCTATTTAAAATCCCAGCTGCTAACAGTTATCGATTTATTCTTTTTAAATAGCACATTTAATCAATGAAGAAGAAAGCTCATTTTCAGTATCTCGCCTCTATTTTATGATGATAGAAAAGCTACACCGTGAAGAGAGAGAGAGAGAGAGAGAGAGAGAGAGAGAGAGAGAGAATGTCGGTTATAAAAGAAGAACTTCCTTCTTGTGCGGCACCAACATGATTTTACTAATGTTTGTATCCGGCGTCGCTTTCATCTCTGCGACGGCAGGTAATGTATTGGTTTGGACAGAGATTATCAGCTGTTTGCTTAGAATTATAAAGCTTTGCATATTGTGTAATAGAACTGGTAGATACAAAAACATGCATTAATATATGAGGTTATTCTTAACTCTAATGGCCGAGTTATTTTCCTTTAAATGCCGTTTTTTCCTCTGATTCCTAAATCAGTTTTCACATCCCTTTCGGAGGCACTTCAGCCGAATCAATTCGAATAGCCGTGATTGTTAGAATGGCACGCAAAGAACTAGCTTTCCATTTAAAGTGGAACGTCTCTAGTTCAAATCCCAGCACCTGCACTCAAATGTTCATGTGGTGTAATGGCATGCTTGGATGTTGATGGCGTTACATTTGACTGCAGTTTCATGAATTTCGTTTCTTATTCTTAAAGAAATAACTACACTTTTATTGAAAAAAAAATTAATATTTTTACAATATAAGTCAGCTGCAAATACTTCAATTCTATTTATTTATATTACCATAACAAGAAATTAGAAAACAAGAGCCAATAAAACATCTCAAAATTTAAAAAAAGAATATGTTGCTTATTAGTCACGCGTCGATTAAAGGGTTAAGTTAAGTTCCCAGTTTAAAATTGTAATAAATTTGTCAAATTTTTACATTCCAACGAAACAGAAACACCAATTTTTTCGTAAAAAGATGATATTTTATTAAAACAAGGTTGGATTAAATACGGTCACCTAATAGTCTTTCTTCTATGCTATGCAATAGCAAGGATGTTCCTAGGGATGTTCTCATTGGCATCCGATATTGACTGTGTAGTGGGCCCGGTAAGAAATACGCTTTCTTTTAGATGATCCCTAACCTGTAGTCATGGATTTATGTCCAGGGACCTAGAAGAACAACTGTTTGGAAATTGTCGACTAATTACGTACAATTTGATGTTGTAGTGTTTAACGCCCGCTTTTTCTACTACGGCACCGCAGGTGGTGACACTGATGACACATGGAATGAAGATGGAGCACCGGTGGAATGAGATGGCGGGGGAAACCGGAACACCCGGAGAAAACCCGCCCTGACGCCGCTTCGTCCACCGCGAATACCACATGCGGGTCCCTGGGATCGAGCCCGGGCCACCTAGGTGGTAGGTGAGCGCACTAACCGCTTGGCCACGGCGTCGCCTACGTACACGATCACTAAATGTGTTGTGTAATAGAGTTTTTACAGTATTGTGTAAGTGGGGAGGAACAAAATGATTTTACAGATCAGGGTCCTCTTCTCAATCCCTATAATGTTGAATATCTTCTCATTGGATGTGCATATTGTCTGTTACACTCGTAATAACATTGCAAGAAGCCAATTAGAAGTGGCATAGGTAAAGCCGTTGCTCCTACAACTGCTGTCTGTATTCCTTTGTTTATACAAACATGGCACAGTTACCATAGCAACGAAAAACAAAATCAAACGTTCTAAATAGCAGTGAGAAACTAAAGTGATAATATGTCAAGAAGATCAGCTGTTTCAAAGTGGAAACTTACTTTAGAATAACCTGATACAATAATCTAACGTGTTTTACACTGATGCTCAATGGCTGTCTAAAGAAAACTTGTATCGGTGGCTCTTAGTGCTGTCTAATAGCAGACGATTCGGTGCTTAAGTTACCTACTAATACTATCTTCCTTCTTTCTTCTATACATGTTATCGAATATAAAAAGCATGCGCTGCATTCATATAATTTTCTCTACTCATTCTTTCATTAGGTATTCTTAGGAAAACTTACTTTTCTAACTTCTTTTCATCGAGATAAACATTCCTTACATTGTTTCCATATATCAGGTCAATTAAAGATATAGGTCGCGCGTTACTTCTTGACGAATGAAAATTTTATATGAAAGGTTGAATGCGAGTCTCTACTCAGCTTTAGCGGGAACGAGAGAGAGGAGGTACAGTCTGCAGTGAGATGACGCACATGCTTCTGAGCTGAAGTAGTACAACACTACAAATCAATTTATGACACTTGCAGTATTATCAGCCACACGTATTATACACTATACCTCTATAACTGTTTCCACTTAACTTTCTTGCATTTATTCTATTCCCGACATCTCTCCCTCGTCTGAATTGCTATTTTCGTTGCATGCATACATACATCCGTACCGCACAAAACTTCTGCAGTCGACTGTATACACACACGTGACAGAGGAAAACAGAGGTGTCTGTTATCGTAGCATAAACATTTGCTGACCTGTTTATTAAGGGTAGGCTCACTCATTGGATTTCTGCTCAAGGTCATTCGTCAAGAACAAACGCGCAACCTATAACTAATTCTTCTAACACACAAAACCGTGCGTAAGTAAACTTTGAAAGGTAGAAACAGACATAAAAAATTCAATGTCATAGCCGGGATTTGAACCACGGATCTTCCGCTCTATGCGCGACTACTTTCAACCACTAAGTTACAGAGCAAAATGCCAACACTGCCTTAAATGTTCAAACTATCCCTCATTTTCCTTGTAGAGCACAAAGGAATCTCATATTCCATACACTTATAGCAATGGTGATTTACAATCCTTAAGTACTTGCTTTAAGGTTTTTATGTAGTAGTTTGCATATACCAGGCGAATCAACGATAATCACTTCTTCTAACACACAAAAGCGACGTCTACTCTGCGCGTGTAGCGGAAGATTCATGGTTCAAACCCGGTTATGGCATTGAACTTTTCAATTTTCGAGTCTATCTTTCAAATTTCACTACATGCTTAAACATTCCATTATACGCATAAAAGGATACACCAAACTAAAGCAATAGCCATATTTTTACAAATCTGTCAGTATATATTGACTTTGAAATTCCGTGCTCCTTGCATGACCAAGAGAAAATACAAATGGCATATAGTGGGGGACAATTGGCAGGCCTATCTTATTCCTAGATTAATTACTACCAATTTTAATGTATGACTAATATTAGATATGCTGAGTATTCTTTGTTTCAGAATATAATTCGAATAATTATCCCTTCCAATGTAGGTGGATTGCTTTTGTGGAAAGTTTTATTTATTAAACGAACAAAATGAAAGTCTTAACATTAAACATTCAAATTATTTGATGTAGAATAAATATTCTCTGCATGATTTTCCCAGTCGAAATCTCTCTTGCATCACTTATATTTTATCGTTTATTGAGGTCCAGAGGGATGTGATTGAAGTTTATCTCATTTCCTGTTGACTTTTGTTCCACTGATTTTATTTTTGTTACCGGCCTTGATTACATTGTTGAACCATGGTTAGTATGTGTCAATGGCCGCTACTTCAAAATCTAGACTTTGTTTTGTATATTAACATCCTTCATCGTGATGTCATCTGACAATGAATGAATGAATGGAGTTAGTGAAACGGTAGTCAGATGAACCCGAGGTCCATAGAGCTTAAAGCTACCTGACATTCGTCTTCTCAGGGTAAGAGAAAACCTCGGGGAATAAAATCTTATCCAGATAACTCACCGTGACCGAGATTAGAACTAGGAGCCTCTTGAATCTGACATACTACCACCATACCACAGAGATGAGCTCAAAATCTAGAATTATTATATAACACACTTTGGCATATGATGGCAAATGAGGTTACTTTGGTTTTTCAATTTTACCAAGCCAAACTGAGAACATGTATACATGAACGCAGGGCAGCTTTACTTTCTCTACTTAGTGTAGGGGAAGAATTGTGTTCGACCCAAAATTCTTATGTGGGAATTTCACCGAAGATATGTTATGAGGCCACCGAATCAAACAAAAATTTTTAGAAAAAGGGAGGCACGCGCGTGTTCATATGTGTGTGCGCACGCGCACCTGTGCCTGTGCCTGTGTGTGGACTGTCTATGAACAGCATAACTCAAAAACGAAAAGTCGGTTAAAAATTAAAGTTAATTAAAGAAAATTCCCCCATTCATCCTAAATTACTTTTACATGGAAATTTTACTCTTGATGGTTTTTGCATAACTGGTAAACCTTGAGAGATAAACCAAATTTTCTTCTACTGTTGCTGCTGATTACCCTCCTTGTATAGATGATTTACACTCCCTAGGACTTACAAGCCTGTGTCTAGGGTCAGATGCCTGTTGGGAAGCAGACGAAACTATGAACCAGAGTAAAGACCTGAAAGCGGGTGGTCAGCCCAGCACCAGATATGATAGTGAGGAAGAAGATGATACGAAATGCAGGCGAAATTGGAGATTGGAAAGATGATGATGGAGCAGATGGTAGAATGAGTGGCGGGGGAAACGGGATGACCCGGAGAAAGCCTGCCTAAACACCGCTTCGTCCTCCACGAATACCACATGCGGGTCCCTGCTATTGAACCCGGGCCGCTTCGGTGATAGAAAACAGTCTAACAGCTCACCACGGCGCCACCTAGAGCAAATGTTACTGTACAAAAAAAAACGTTGCTCTCGTTAAAACGCTCAAGTTATGTTGCATGCAATTTTTTTTTTTTTTTTTTTTTTTTTTTTTTTTTTTTTGAGTGAACCATTTTGGAGATACTTCTTGTTATTTGTGTGAGTTTTGCAATCTTTTTCTCAAATGGAAGGTTGTTATTCACTTTTTAATCTCTTGGCCGTGCAAAGAGAACGGAATTTCAAAGCCTTCATGTAGCGATTTGACTATTGCTCAAAGCCTACTGTACTCCCTCAGTCCTCTTGCACCTACAAGAAAACATGCAATAAGATAGTTTCTGCAAATGTTTATCTCGACTTACATGAGGAACGCATAGGAATAAGAGTTTGTAAGAATAGTTAGTACAGGAATAGAGAAAGTCATGTGAGTGCAACACATAAGATTTTACTTACTCTACTGGTAAGTAGAAGGAAGTATTATATTCCACCCAAAACTTTGATGTCGAGATTTCACCGGAAATATATGTTTTGAGACTCCTGAATCATAAAAAACAAAAACAAAATTTTAGAAAAATGTTTGTTTGTGTGTGTGTGTGTGTGTGTGTGTGTGTGTGTATGTGTGTGTGTGTGTGTGTGTGTGTGTGTGTGTGTGTGTGTGACTATGTCAGTCTGTGTGTCTGTCAGTCTGTGGACAGCATAACCTAAAAATGAAAAGTCAGTTAAAAACCAAAGTCGGCATTTAAGTTTAATGTCTTTCAAGGATGCGACACGAAGATTTTGAAGAAAATAGTCGCACTCTACACTACCCTTCACATGAAAAATTTTTCGAAAGTTTTGATTTTCTTGAAAATGGCTCTAACGATTTTGATTAAAATGTCATATGTTTAAGAATTTTGTATGACAAATGTAATGTATATTTTGAATTTTCTGGCTATAGCATATGTAGTCCCGTTTACTCTGGATGACTTTTGAATAACTCGTAAACCGTAAGAAATAGACAAATTCTTAATACACAAAAAACGTAGATCTCACTAAAACACGCAATTTATGTCTGAATACATTTTTATAGGGTGAACCATTTTGGAGATATTCCTTGTCATTTGTGTCAGTTTCGGAAAACTTGAAACTTTCGTGAAATGGACCATCGTTGTTCATTTCTTTATATGTTAAGCGTGCAAAGAGAGGCTTTAAAAGATTTAACTATCGCTCAAAGCCTACTGCATTCTAATATTCCCCTTGCACCTACAAGGAAATAAGCAGTAAGATAATTTGTACGAATGCTTATCTCAACTAACACTAAGAAGATATAGGTATGAGTTTGTAAGAATGTTTAGTACAAGAATAGAGAAGGTCATGTGAGTGCAACACTTCAGATTTTTGTAAATGTATACCAAGAACTTGAATCAAAGCCTGCTTTGATTTCTCAACTTTGAGCACATACTTTAACATAAATTGAACACTTATTTTGAGAATACATTTTGAGTTAGATTACCCATTATTAAGCTTAGGTGTATATGTGGTGGGCATGTAAATATTTCTAAGAGTCAGCTCCTTCCCACAAACGAGAGCGATGTGTATTTTTTCAAACAGCACTAGGCCTCTCGAGGCAGACACTTGATGTATGCTTCAAGAGTTGCTGTGTTACAACACATTACATTGTGAATAATTTATTCACTAAATATGTTTTAAGATGAACGCAAAAGTTAAAGGCATGTGAACGCTGGCCAATGCTCAAGCAGAGCGCTGTTGCCAAGCGTAGTGCGTGTACCGGCAGAGGGTCTGTACACAAGGTTGTGTGAGATGCATGCACCACATTCGGCAGCGCTGGTAGAAGGGGCAAGCGTAGGATTCGCTGGAGTCCGCAGTACGCCCCGCCTCCATATGCCTTTAAGTTTTGCGAAGATTATAAAGGATATTGCTCCCCTAGGTGAGTGGTAAGCCTATGAATGAATTTTGAATTGAGTCACCCGCCATCAAATTTTGCAACAGCTATAGGTTGCATTCGTTGTATAGTTTCTGTGGGTTTTGAGACTTGAATCATATTCTCAATCATGTTCCTTCTAAACTTCGGGGAGGATATAAAATACTACTACTATTAAATATGGTTCGTCCCAGGCGAACTCGGCACCACTGAACTGAGAAGTCAGAACACTGAAGGCGCATGCCATTAGCGCAAAACTGACGTGGGATAACCGCAAAAATGCAGGCTGGAGTACTGGAAATTAATGTGGCACATAAACAATCGAGTGAAAGTGACTACGTTAATTTAGGAAATCTATGAGAGCCATTTTGTTCAAGGTCCGATCGGTTCTGAAGCCAAAGCCACAATTTAAACAAACAATATTTTGTTTGTAATATTTAGCCACACCTACATGCTACTTCTGTGTTTAGTCCCCGTGCCGACGTAGCGTGGTACAATCACTCATAAAAGAAACTGGGGTCACGCTTAGAAAACACGAGTCGCGTTGCTGGAGGGAGCAAACGATGTGTGAGGTCAAAGGCCTTGTCTACCTAAGCAGCAGGTGAGCGACCGGTTTTTGAATAATTGAGGGAGGATCGCTGCACCTTTAGCATAGGGCATTTATACAATTGAAATACTTATGTCAGACGATACGTTTGCTAATTTATTTAAGGATAATAATTGCTACTAGAATGCTTATTTTTTCTAGCAATTATTACAAATAAATTGTGTTTAAATATCTATAAAATTAAATTACCTAATGGTCATATTGGCTTTTTTCTCTTGACAAACAAATGTTATGACCAAAACTTAAACTAATGGTAGAAGTAATGGAAGTAGTTTAACATCATACTACTCTAGCACAACAGGTTAATAGCAACAATTTTAACTTCCTACGCTTGCAACTGTGGAAATACAATGAAGCACGGGATACACGTAAAAGCAATGTTTTGCTTACATTTGTTATAACCAGCTATTCAATTGCAAATAAATATTAACTGGTTTATACCTGTAAAATGAAAAAGTTTCAGTTAACTAAACGATTGTAACCTATACCTTTGGAATGTTGTAAAAAAATGAAGAGTCTGGAAAGCAAACTTTTCCGTTTTAGATAGAATCCGGAAAGAAAGAAAGAAAAACACAACAAACATCCGCTGGTATTTGAACCTGCGTATTTCAGTTTTAGAAGCCGGCATTCTAACACAATGCTACTGCGGTATACAGCTCTGGTAATTCACATTAATCCATCTCACGCCCGGAAGACGTGCTTTTAGGTTATCTCAGGTGTTCGAAAATCATGTGCTTGAAACATCCGAGTGTCTCCTTTCGAGAACTACATCCATCTACTAGAAATGCCAGGATCTGTAAATTAATATTTGGGATGTTCCCAAATTCCCACCTCCCTCTTTTATACTTCTTGTGCACTAGGTATATATTTAGGAGCCACTCAAGCAAACTATGCTCTATATTGTTTGTTCACTGTCAAATTAAGGAAACCACGTGCTTTAGTCTTTCGTTCAAAGAGAATCTGTTTGTGCTTGTTTTTAATTTTTCATTACTCTTCGGAGAAAAAGAAAAGAAATGACATTATAATAATGCTAACAATAACAATAACAATAATAATAATAATAATAATAATAATAATAATAATAATAATAATAATAATAATAATAATAATAATAATAATAATAATAATAATAATAATAATAATAATAATAATAATGATGATGATGAAATGAATGAATGAATGAATGAATGAATGAGTGAATGAAATGAATGAATGAATGAATGAATGAATGAGTGAATGAATGAAAATAGCCTGTGATGTCCCAATGAGGGCAAAGGCCTCCTACAAGTAGGGGTAGCTGCTTTAAAACACTCACGCGGTGAGCTAGTCCGCGTAAGAGGGTACCGTACATAATACACTAAACATGGTCACTTAATTGTTGTTCTAGTTCTTTCCACTCCTGTCTGCTTCTGACTATGGTGGTCCACTGTCTTCCTACTTGTTTTCTGAACAAGTCCGACCATTTGTGTCTTGGTCTTCCTGGGAGTCTCTTGCCGATGTAAGGGTTCCATGTGGTAGCTCGTGCTGTCCATCTGTCATCTTGCAGCCTCACCACGTGGCCGCCCCATTTCCACTTGGTCTTCGTAGCCTATTGTGCTATATCTACCGTTGCTGACATCTTGTGTATCAAGGTGTTTGATATTCTATCTTTCAGAAAGATGCCAAGGATCTTCCTCTGCATTTTCCTTTGGCATATCTGTAGAGTGTTTCTCTCTTTGTCTTTGAGAGCCCATATCTGACAACCCTTTTTTTTTGCAAAAGTGAAATCGTGCTTGTTTTCCACTGATCGGGAATGTCTTCGGTTTGTATGATTTTGTTGAACACTTCTGTGATGATTGGTGTTAGGAGATCTTGGGCTTCTTTTAAGAGCTCATTGTACATGTTGTCTTCTCCAGGTGACTTTCCATTTTTCAATTCAGTGATGGTTGTTCTAACCTCACTGTGAATTATAGCCGATATGGTCTCAGTGGTGTTTGGGACTGCATCGACAGGTTTATGGTCTGTGGCTTTGTTTGGTAGAGAACTTGCGTATATTGCTTTGTAGAGTTCCATTGCTGATTTGATTATATCCTCTCTTCTGTTTAGAAGTTCTTCCGCCCGATTCTTCGTTCCTAGTATCCATTGTTTCCCGCCCTGGACGTTTAACCTCGCTTTTCTAATTGAGTTGTTTGTTTCTAGTACTTGTCTCGTTGTTGCTGATCGGTATTCGCGGATATCTTTCCGTATTTCCCTTTTCGTTATTTTGTCTAGTTTTGCGTATTCTTCTTTATTCTTGTCTGAGACATCTCTAGTTTTTAACATTTTCGTACTGTGTGGTACTCTGAGTTAATTTGCTTCGACTTTTCTTCATTTGTTCGTCGTTACTTGTGTCCTTATGAGCTTGGCATATGCATTTTTCTAGTGCGTTATACACTTCTTGAGTGCTTTGTTTTGCATTGACATTTGCTTGTTGTAGTTGCTTCTGTAATTCTTGTTTAAATTTGTCTCTGTTCAGTTTTTCTATTTCTGGTTTGCTTGCTTTTCCTACGTTTCCCCGTTTCTTTGGAATTTTTATTTTTGCTCTCACCATTCTATGGCCTATGCTAAATTTTAATTGTGAGATTACTTGGATATTCTTTATTGTGTTTTGTTTGTCCGTTAGAATGTAATCTATTTCGTTTTTAGTGTTGCCATCTGGCGAGCGCCAAGTCTAGCTTAAGTTTTGATTTTTCCTGAAGAAGGTATTGGTTATTTTCAGGTTGTGTTCCTGAGCAAATTGTACCATTCTTTCTCCTCTTCTATTCCTTGTTCCAAAGCCGTATGATCCGACTGGGTCTTCGTCATCGTTACTACGGGGGCCGACTTTACTGTTGAAATCCCCAATTATTAGGTTTATTGGTGACTGATATCTCTCTAAGGTGTCATCTAGTTTCTCACTGAAATCTTCTAATTCCTCGTCGGTACTTGTTTCTGTTGGGGCGTATATTTGTATGATTGTTATTTGGTGACTTTGTGTGGTAAGTTTCAAAGCTGCTATTCTTTCTGGCACTCCCACTATTTCTTGTATGGATGATTTGAAGTCGCTTTTGATGATGAAGCCTATCCCTCTTTGACCTGGGGTTGTTCCCTTGTAATACAGCAAATCGCCGTTTGAATTCTCTATAATGGCTTTCCCTTTTTTCCTTACTTCGCATAGTCCAAGTATATCGAATTTTATTTTTAGTGCATTTTCAAGCATAATAATAATAATAATAATAATAATAATAATAATAATAATAATAATAATAATAATAATAATAATAATAATAATAATAATAACGATAACGATAACGATAACGATAACGATAACGATAACGATAACGATAACGATAACGATAACGATAACGATAACGATAACGATAACGATAACGATAACGATAACGATAACGATAACGATAACGATAACGATAACGATAACGATAACGATAACGATAACGATAACAATAATAATAATAATAATAATAATAATAATAATAATAATAATAATAATAATAATAATAATAATAATAATAATAATAATAATAATAATAATAATAATAATAATAATAATAATAATAATAATAATAATAATAATAATAATAATAATAATAATAATAATAATAATAATTAATAATAATAATAATAATAATAATAATAATGAATATCAATATTGGGATTCAAACAACCTTTGGTTTACCACGCCGACGTTTTGGTACTGAGCAGTGGTGGCGCCTGTAGTACGACCCAATCCATTACATAGACTGCTTCTATCGGTCGGTCAGTCGATCTGCTGGTAGGCTGAGAACAGCCCGAGGTGTGTCATGCGTGTACCTACCCTTTTAGGGCTTAACCAGTTTATGACGGAATGTGGGGTTTTGCAGGATGACTGGTGGTATTAGGGTTGTAGGTGGTAAGGATTTAGCACAGTCTTATGCTCCTCACCGGCTGTACTTCAGTGTGCAACTTCCGTTGGGCACTGCTGGTGTGTGGGTCCAAATATGGAGGTTTAAAATATTGAATTTTGATTCCAAGCTTCTCTTGGGAGGACTTAGTGGAGCTCAACTTGCGCTGTTGATGGGGTAGCTCCTGTGTTACCGGGGGTGCCCGCAAGCCATGCGGGGAACTCGGTGTCGCACAAGCGTGCGTTCTCTGTGAACATAGTCCCAAGCTCCGATGTTGTGGAATCTGGCTTTCATCTAGCTTCACTCCCAGGTAGGAGATGGTATCCACCCACTCTATCCTTCTTCGGAGGTATGTAAATGTTCGGAAGTTGGCGGGAAAGCGGCGTATGGTAAAAAGTGTGGCGTGACTTTTCTCCGGGTGGATGGACAATCGCCAACGCCTGCACCACTCTTGGATGAGGCGGAGGTGTCTCTGTATGGGAAGGTAGGTTCTACGAGGATGTTTGTTTGTACAGTAAAGCAGCACGTCGTCAGCATACTGGGCTATGTTGACGTGCTGCTCAGTTGGAATGTCGGCCACGTAGACGCTAAAAGAGCGTTGGGGACAGTACAGAACCTTCGGAGACTCCCTGCGTGTAGATTTGTTTCCCGCAACTGAGACCACAAAGGATCTATGTTTGAGGTGTGAGTGTAACAGGTGTATTAGCCGTGTGGGTAGCTCCAGTTGGATCAGTTTCCTGAGCAGACCTGCATGCAAGGTCGTAGAGAATGCCTTCTCAACGTCCAGAGAGACCGCGGCAGTATGGGCCTTGTCCTGATAACCCAGGGCGGCAGCCTCCACCACACACAGTAGCTTGAGGCCTTGAGTGGCCAGGCGGGAACCCAAACTGATGGGGAGGGATGGCTTGAATGTCCCCTAGAATGGGAGACAAGCGGAAAAGAATTAGCCTCTTGAGTAGTTTCGAGAGTACAGACAGGAGGCTTGTGGAGCGGTAGTTTGCAGGATGTGCCGGGTCGTTCCCTGGTTTCAATGCAGATCACCCGGGCCTCTCTCCACTCGCGTGGAAAGTGACTAAGGGCGAGGCACATATTGAAGACCTTTGTGAGAAAGAGCACGGCCTTGAATGGAAGGTGGCGGAGCATGGAAGGGGTTAGCCCGTCAGGCCCCGCGGAGTTTTTGTGGTTGGAACGCTGGAGTGCGCCCTGGAGTTCACTTGGTTTTATGATAGGAAGGCCATCCGCCTCCTCGGCAAGTCGTCGAAGGTAACGGCGTACCTCCCGACGGACACAGTTGGAGAAGTCTAGGTCCTGCGGATCATCTCTTGGCCGCATATCGGCAAACACATTTGCTTTGGCTTGGGGTTCATAGGCTCTAGGGTTGGGATGTCTGTGATGTTGGGGTTGGCAGGGATGGAGCCATTCACGCAACATTTGACACAGTCTCAGTCGACGTTCCGGAGTTGAACCGGCACAGCGTGACTGGCAACTCGGGTGTTAATGATGGCCAACACGGGGTTATGATCTGAATGAAGTTCGCTGACCGATTTGAGTGATAGATGATATGGGAGGTGCTTGATGATTGCGGAGTCTATGGCGGATGGCCGTCCTCGACCTCGCGGGTAGTGAATGGGTTGCCAGGGACCCTCTTCTCTAAGCTGAGGGTCTGCGTCTACCATATAAATGATTTCGTTGCCTCTTATGTCCGCACAGGGGCCGCTATGCCAGTGCTGATGCTTAGCATTTAAGTCCCTGGCTAGAATGACATGGGGATGTAGAGTGAGGATGGAGAGGTAGTCGTTGGCTACGGACTGTCTCTGGGGTGGGTGATATGCAGACACCATCAGGACTTCAGTACCTCCGAGGTAGACACAACTGGCCGTCGCATCTAGGGATTGAAGTGGAGGGAGCTGGACGGGTTTGTGGACCACACTTCTCTTCACGAAGATCGCTGTGCCGCCCATACGGCGGCCGACGCGGTCCGATCTGAGACAGTGATAGCCCTGGAGTCGGGATGTGGCATTCTGATGGAGATGTGTTTCTGATACCAGAATGAGGTCTAGGGCATGCGCTCCAGCAAAATGTTGGAGCTCACTCTCATGACCGGCCAGACCACTCGCGTTCCAGAACGCGAACCTAAACGAGGTAAGAGATCTAGTTTGATCCACCATTCTGGGGCGTGTGGATGACGGTGGTCAAGAGAGCAAGCGCCTCCTTGGCAATGGCCATTTTGCTGGCTTGGTCGTTGGCAGAGAGGAATCTGACCAGCAGTTCGCAGATTTTCTGGCCATGGTTTTGCAGCAGCAGCTGCAACCACGCCAGTACGTCTGGGAACTGTGGTGTGGGAGGGGTAGTGGTTTGTTGTGGAGGTGGTAGTACGGGAGGGTTCGGTAGCACCGGATCCTCTTCGACCGCCACCTCCCCTCTGCTGGAGGGCGCGCGTGTGAGCCCCACGCTCGCTCCGAGCTTCGGAGATGGCAGCAGGCCCCTCGAGAGTGACGGCGTTTGCCCGACCTAGGTGGTAGGGGAGCTAAAGGGATTTCTGTAGCTTGTGTTTGTGCACTGGGGAGTGTCTGAGTGTCGCGAGCCTGCAGTCTCACCCGCATCTGTGCTGTTCACTGCTGCGTACGCTAAACCCAGGGCCGGACGTCCCGGAGCAGGGCCTGCCCGGGTATGGCTGTCCGCCGCGGAAGGTTCGACCACCTTTGGTGGCTTCTTAGTTACTATGATGGTCTTCCTTGTCGGACAACCTCCGTACGTGTGCGTCCGTACAGTTCGCGCACTTGGGTACATCCTCCCGTGATTTCGGGCAGGCCTCTTTTAGGTATTCGTCACCGCACCAAAGGCAGCGCAGTTTACGGTGACAGAAGTGGCTGAAGTGATTAAACCCCAGACAACGATGACACTGAGGAGGACCGCCAGAACCTTTGGATGGTTCAATGTGTACCCGGAGTGAACAGAGGGCTGTCACGCCATCGATCTTGGCCTCCGGGTCGTTAGCTTGCTCCACCACTACTAGAAATAGGGGGAGGGGTGTTCTGGATCCTTGCCCATCTGGAGCGGCTCTGGTTAGCTGCTTGACCAGCTTAGGGGTGATGCCCTGGTGGTTGAGGTCCGCCACGACCTCATCGGTGGGTGTATCCACAGGGATAGACTACTTATACCGCTTTCTTAGTCAGCAATAAATAAGTTATTTCCACTTTTTCCAAAGAGGAACTATACAATACGACAAAGCATAATAAACCAACTGGTTTAACTCGAATACACAATGTAAACGAGAAAGTATCAATCGTGATAAAACGGTAATGTAAAGCTGGCAAAATTAAAACGTATTGTGTTGATGTATACAAATAACTTATAATGCCAATAAAACTTCGACAGCAGCAACTTTATGCTATAAATGGAAACAGCATTCGCTTGAAACGTTTGCAAAATTCTACTAAGAAGCTTGGCATTATCTCTCATCTATCTACACCATCAGCCAAATAACGTCAATAAAAGTCATATAAAAAGAGTATTATTATTATTATTATTATTATTATTATTATTATTATTATTATTATTATTATTATTATTATTATTATTATTATTATTATTATTATTATTATTATTATTATTATTATTATTATTATTATTATTATTATTATTATTATTATTATTATTATTATTATTATTATTATTATTATTATTATTATTATTATTATTATTATTATTATTATTATTATTATTATTATTATTATTATTGGTGGTGGTGGTGGTGGTGGTGTTGGTGGTCGCGGCGGCGACGGCGGCGGCGGCGGCGGTGGTGGTGGTGGTGGCTGAAACACACATTCAATAGAAAATCCTAATGGCTTTCGTGTAATAGAACAATATAATATTGATATATTTAGTTATTTATAGTTAAACAAACAAATATATACTTCTGAACATCACAAAGTGAGCGTATTACTCGTAAGTGGAAAAAAAGAGAGAGAAACTTTATTCTCAGATTTGAACACTCTCCGTTACATCACACCGAATTATGGGTCAGTTGTGTTATTTTGTGCATTTGTGTATGCCCGTTAGGAGGATTGCTGAAATATTGCTTTTCAAAACTGTGAGATGAGCTACGAGGTGACATGTCTGCCAGGTCCTCTGAACAGTAAGAGAAGCATATGACTCATTTAATTCTCACAATATCTATGCAAGTCCGCCTACGAATTAGGTGACTCTTCGCGCAGGTCTCACTAAAGTTGGATATTTACTTCTGTGAGAGATAGCACACCGTTACCGGCCGCAATAGCTCTGAAGAAAACAAATGCTATGCCGAATACTTTGGAGAATGTAGTGGGCGATACACCTCTAGTGTAAGGTAAACCTTAATCGCGTTTTTGCTAATGATATGTCAACTTTTGCAGTATTGTAACCATGCCGATTTGCGTAAACGGAGTGTACTTTTGCGTAAAAGTATTGCACCGGACACTGAGTACTCAATTGAGCAGGTATTTAATTTTAACCCTGTTTTATAGAAGCAAGTTGTAAATATTTGAAACTGTTAGAGGGAATAATAGCTTGACCTACATAGTAAATATCTAGCTTTAAACAATGCTGGATTATTAATTCATCTAGCAGACCCTTGATTCTTCAATTTGAGGTGTGGATTTGTTTTGATTGCGAAAAGGAGTATGAATAGGTTTAAAAGTTAATTTACCGTCCTACTTTTCTCTATTTCTTCCAATTAAAATTCCGCATATTGCTCTGGAAAGTACTGGAAATGATAATCGCAAAAGAAGATCAGTAATAGTGGTTATTTCATTATTTATTATAGATAAATACAAGGTGCAATATTAATTAGTAAATAATGCAGTAATTGTGACACATGGCGAATCAGTGCTCGCGACTTTGGTGGTACTTGCATTTTCTTTCACTAATAATTTCATTTGCACATGCACCTAACGCTATCTATAGCATTTATATGTACTACAATTATATCGTGTTGCAGGTCGTAGTGTGGAAATTAGTGAAAAAGCAATTATGCAGCGTTTCATGAATGTAGAACAACTGTTGAGTGACATTTCACGCAAACTTGACAGAGAAAGATCTCCAGAACATTTCCATGGAACTCCAACTCCAGAGAGAAAACCCTTGCCCGTCCAAGAGCGAAGTTTTCTACGGAGGAAATTGGTGCAACATGCACTAAATGCTGGGCTACTGCAACCAAAATCGACTGTTTTCACTACCGGAGGATTACAGCAACCATATGTTACTTCAATAGACAGACAGTTCCCAGAGCATCAGTTATATCTGATAGAGAGCCTTGAAACATGAGCATTTACTTTATAGTAAACATTATGGCAAATTAGTGTAAAAGTTTTGCTCTATATAAATAAACACAAAGTAATTTGCCAGTTTTATAAAGGTACATTTGCCCACAGACTTGCAAATAAAGATTTATGTAAGTACGAATAACCGTTCTTTGTTATGATCAACCTTTCCTCTTCCTTAATAGAGATAAGACTGAAGCCTCTGTTCTGAGTCTTAGGTTCTTAGAACCCAGAAGCTGTAGATTTACTTACACTGTATTAGAATTCTGCAGGAAGTCAGCCATTCGGTAAACCAAAGGGTAGCAATCTGCATTAGGGTCTGAAGCTTTGCACTTCATTTCAATAAAACTATAAATTTCGTTTTATCAATTGGAGACAATACACAACAAAGTGTGGACAAGCAGTATCAGGAGGAAGGAAAGGTAAATTTCTACCGAAGGTCAGATAGTTTAGACTTGAAAGGGAGATGAAGGTATTTGACAAAAGTCTGCTTATGTTAATTTATTTATCAAGGTGTGCTATTTATTTACTTTGTTTCGTTAATTATCTTAGGCATTTAATAGTTAAATGTTGTATATTCAATAACGGTTTCCATTGCTTTCTGTTCTTATTCAAGCATTTTCCTCTCTTATATTTCCAAATGTTGATTGAGGAGCATTGTTTAAAAATGCCTTACGTCCATCTGAGAACAAAACTGAAGTTGACTAATTTTGAGCGGTTATTAACGATGATGTTTTTACACTGTGTAAACTCTAATTGTACCAAGTATATTTTGTCTCGGCATAAATACAATTCCAATACCCAGTCTTTACAAGTCGTATTAAGTTTTCGTTTGTGATCGGTGTAAATCACGGCTTGCCGGTTGCATTACTTTTCATGTTACTTTATCTGAACGTTTAAATATTTCCTTTTGGTTGCACTAAACGAATATGTTTCATTTTTAACTCATTTTTAGGCTCCATAGAGTTTATAGGTAATATAAATTTTCCACCTAACGATAAAGGAAAAATCCCTGGAACAACCTTATTCAGGTAACTCACTCCAACTAGGATGTAGTCTCGGGGCCTTTTTGACACAAATAGATATGATATTTCAACATTACGGTAATTATGGTGCATAATACAGCAGTACAGTGCATAACTGTGTATTTTATGAACGTGTGTCCCTAAAATATGGGATTGCCATGTAATTTGTCTGTCGAGAAAAGCAAAAAGGTAAGTGTGGCTAACGAAAAGACAGACTACGGCGCGAACTGCAGTGACGTAATTCTCCTGGTGCAGTCATGGCCCAATAAGTAAAAACACAATCGTCTAATTTATTTATGTTCTAAACAACAACAAAAATTGCTCGCTGAATTCGTACAAAAGATAACGTTTTATCATGATGATATACAATGTTAGCCGCGTGTCAGACTACCATTACTACCTAACTCCGATTCGCGCCACAGTCTGCCTTTTTCGTTAGCCACGAAGGTAAGCTATTGACATTTGCTAGGGTGCTGCCTAACGTTCAACATAATGTATTTGGGACTTTCAAAGGGGATCCTTTGTTTTTCCTTGCTACACTGGATTTACCTATAGCCTCTTCCACCCCGGCTAGTATCCCTCAAAGAAAACGGCAAAAGAGAATGTTTGCTGTTTTAGTATCACAGGTTGGTATACCTACTTCAATGAAATACATGATAAGCCAATATGATCACCGAAGTTAATGGAGGGGTATAAATGGAACAACTGAAGAAAAGGAATAAAAATACTATATAATAAAGTTACACAAACATCGGTAAGCGGCAAAACAATACTGCTCTTATTCTAGACAATATACACATGATCATGTCGTCGCCATTCCCTCCAACCACAGCTTTGGCGTTGCAATACTGTTTCACGGCTTTGTTTACATCTACATATAATCCAACTTTAGTATACTGCCTGCAGCATTAAACAAATAAGAAGCAAAAGGACTTCCACTACACCACTCACTAGCAATTATTCGAAGATGGTGAATTACCTTTAGAGTCGTGTTGTCGAGAAACGGGTGTGGTAGCTAGGGAGAAACTTAAGCAACTACTTAATTCAAATCCTGACCTGAAATTCGTTAAAAAAGTGAAAAATATATTTTGTGGGGAGAATGCAAAGGATTTAGAATTAGATCTCATCCTTAGTCGGGTTTCTTCTCTAAGCATGCACTTGTCACTTCTTGTGAAGTAGAGAGGTCACTTTCAGCTTTCAAGAATGCTATTAATGATAAACGCACGAGTTAAAGTGAGAGAATTTGGAAAAAATCTTGGTGCTGTTGAGTGTTTTAAAAGTGAATAAAATTCATTGCAATACATTGTGGAACTCTGATGGTGCATGTTTTGCCCTTGGAGTTTCGATAGGGCAAAATATAGTTCACCTACTAAAGTAAGGTGATAGATGACAGAAATTGTCATGTATATTTGTATGCTGACGAGTGTAGTGATATATTGAGCAGTGGTAGTACACATAATCATGAGTGCATGATAATCGACATAAGCAAATAGTTTTAAACAATGAAAACAAAAAAGCAACTGAAGACCAGAATGAAGTGCGCAGTATAGTGATTCGAAAACAGCTTCTCCTAGTTTTACTGAACATCTGAAAAGGAAAGATTTTCTTTGGACCAAACAAAATGCTTACGCTGCTGCATGTGGAAAGTTTCCAAAGCTTCCTAAAAATGTAGACTATATCCATGAAGTATTAGATAACAAGACAATGAGAGCATTTTGTGTGAAAGTGAGTGTGGGTTTTTCGGCCCATGCATAGTGTAGTTGGCTACTCATCATCGCAATGCATTTGAGGAGCTACGATAGGTAGCAGTTGCAGGTCATGAGACCCTACGTAAGAAAATGATAGTTTGAAATACACATAGACAGGGGCGGCGTGTCCTATGAGTTCAGTGGTTCAGTGAACCCCCGGAAAAAAAGTTGTTTGTCCAAATTATATTTAGGCAAGCATTTTTTGTTTCTTTCTCATGTTGGGCAATCTTATGTGCATTTTCAAAGTATTTTATCGCATGAAAAACTTTTAAGTCGCTCAAATAGCACGCATACGCCCTAAAGTTTGCCCAGACATTCCCGAGGTTCAATTTCCCTTGTGAACCTCCGAGTGTAAGCTTATGGGTGCTCTTTCGGCAGGGAGAGACGAGAGAGGAGGTCGCTAGGTATACATGGATATGCGCTGGTCAGACTAGCAGCTCCAACTGTAAGTCGGACTGGCGAAAACGCACGAATCGACCCGAACTAAAAGCAACCTAACCAGAACAATTAGCACGTGTGTTTTCACTGTAATAATGAAGTGATTGTCTACAATCGTTTAACTGTATCATCAGATGTTTACTTGTGCTTTAGTGTTTATTTGCTATTTATCTGTTCTTAGAGCTATTTTCCAAGAAGAATAAATAGCTTTCAATATCTTTTAGAAATAGACTTTTCAGCTTTAAGCTAGAAAGAGAAGTGTGAAATAAAGAAGCACGGTAGGTCGATACCTCCTCTCAAATTAATACAAGCGCAAACAAGCCGAGGTAAGAATGTTGCAGGTCTTTTAATGTAAATATAAATAAAAGAAATAGTTGGACTTGCAGTTTATTTCCACAAATAAGCTATTTTGTTTTCCGTGCTTGCTGTTTGCTAAGGGTAAACATACAAGCTGGACATGCACTGGCGTGTCAAATCTAAGTCATCTGAAACAGGTTAAGAAGCACGAAGAATCTATTTAACATAAGAATGCTTATTTGGATTTATCAGTCCTTGGAAAAGCAGAAATTATGCAACAGCTTAGTTCAGCTTTCAGACAGAATATAGAAAGACACAATGACAGCGTAAAGAAAAATCGCTATATTCTTTCCAAAATAATTGACTATGTTAACTTCTGTAGCGAGTTTGAACTTTAGTTACGTGGACATGATGAAGCTGCAGAATCTAACAATCCTGGAATATTCAGTGCGATAACAAATTTGACTTCAGCTTTGCATGCAGTTGTAAAAGAGCACATGAATAATGCTACAGTATTTAAAGATACAGCCATGGAAAAAATAATTGAGCGCTTTAGGAGAGCAGAATATTTCTAAATCCCACGTCTTGCTGCAGCGCGACTTACACAAGTCGACATTTCCAAGATGCAGCCTGAGTTTATTGATAATCTCTGTTCCATATGTTATTGTCTGTCGGACACGAAAACAGGCTGTGTCTCGAATCACCACTACTCGCATTTGTATCTGCTCCTGATAAAGAAGGGGGCGGTGTAGCAAACTGCCTATTTGTGGAGCAATGTAGCAGCAAAGGAAGTAGGTATGTCACATAATAATACATCAGAGCCAACAGAGGTTTGAATTCTCCAGTCACTTATTGGCCACTAATTTACTTGACCAGCACTACTTTCCTTCGTTGAAAAATAAATTTCCTGAAAAAATCCTTTCTGCGGTGCAGTCATCTCCATTTTTAAATAAATCGAAGTCAAAACAAATTACAGATCATTTATTCTCGAAATGGTTTTGAAGAAATGAAAAGCGCAATAGCCCTTCTAAAGTTTTTAATTGGAAATAACCTGCAAGAACTCTTTGGTGATGTTATGAAATTGTTGAAATTAGTAGCTACTATTACAATGACAACGTGTGGCGCAGTGAGATGTTTCTCCACTTTGTCTAGATCAAAACATTTCTTACAAGTACCATAGATGAAGATGGCTGTCTGCTCTTGCCGTGCTGCCTATTGACAGGGAAGTGATCCAGTCTTTCATATTTCAACGAGAGTCACAGATAGATTCGTCAAGCAAAAGGAAAGGAGGCAGGCGCGGCTCCTCAGGGTAGGCAGGGTAGGCATTGCCTACCCTACCGTAATACATCAACAAATAATGTTTAACTATGATTCTGCATTTTATCATTTGAACCGTCATTTTCCCCTAATTGCAGTTCAAGAAAAGTTTTCTCGGTTATAATGACCAGCGCATGGTCAAATCCTTGAATCTCAATTCCGATTCACCAAAACTGAGCTGCGTGTTTGAAACGCGCGGCAGAAATGATACGCATGGAACCTGGGTAGTGGAGAGCAGGCTAGCTCAACCTCTGCCTGCCCGGCCCCATTTCCTCAGTACGAGGCCCTTGAACAGGGATAAGGAAACATTCGGTCTGTATATGCACTCCGAGCATGCGTAGACGCGTCTGCCGGCAGTCCGAACACTTGCCTGCCCAAATCCGAATTTATGCGACATTTTCCGAACAGCCATACTCCACGAACGAAGATCTCAGAGATCTGAATCTGTCGTTATCTCTGTGTAATACCAGTATGACCGACTTAATTAGTGAACTATTACAAATTTCGTTTCGCGGCGCACTGACAATGAAAAGAGGAGTGTTTCAGCTATTTAACACAAGCCTGCAGTCAGACAATTTTTCAATTTCTTAATCCATTTTAGTCATGCGCGTCGCGAAACGGGGGCAAGGGGGGCCACGGCCCCCCGTTGGAGGTTGGTGAACTTAATGTGCAGTCAGTTACTAACTATTAAACTATTATTTTAATTTTGGCGTAAAGAACAATTTCTGTTTAGCACAAATTAATACGGTTATCTGCAACAAATACTATAAATTTTGACAGTGAAATAATGATTTAATAGTATATGATTGCAAATTTCCAACATGTGCCCCCCCCCCCTGGAAAAAAGTCTGGCGACACTCGTGATTTTAGTTTTGGCGGTAATTCGTCCATAAGTCACACTCATTCACTCTGCTCTTATTAAACAACCAAACAATATATTGTTTGCGTTATCCGCAATGACTTCGCCCCCTATATTTCGGATAAACGGGGTTCATTATTATTATTATTATTATTATTATTATTATTATTATTATTATTATTATTATTATTATTATTATTATTATTATTATTATTATTATTATTATTATTATTATTATTATTATTATTATTATTATTATTATTATTATTATTATTATTATTATTATTATTATTATTATTATTATTATTATTATTATTATTATTATTATTATTATTATTATTATTATTATTATTATTATTATTATTATTATCATTAACATTATCATTATCATCATTATTATTATTATCATTAACATTATCATTATCATTATTATTATTATTATTGTTGTTGTTGCGCTTTGCCTACCCTAAAATTTTGACTGCGAGCCGCCACTGAAAGGAGGATGGAGTTTCTCTACAAATATACCTTTACAGCAGTTTAAGGTAATTTCAGAGCTACCGAAATACTTTATACAATTTAGAAAAGCAAACTATTTAGAAAGGTAAACTACATAATGCACTAAAAGTAGTGAACCCCCTGTTATTTTAGGCACCAGCCGCCACTGCACATAGACATAACCCATTATCTCTACACAAACTGAGGCATTCAGAAGTAGATAGAAGGAAGCACAGACGCGGCAGGTAGAGAGAAAACTACTGCGCATAGAGAGAGAGAGAGAGAGAGAGAGAGAGAGAGAGAGAGAGAGAGAGAGAGAAGATAATGCACTGTCTCTTTCTTTCATTTACGCTCGCTCTACGCCTTGACTCTTCTTTCAGGGGGCTCAGTTCCTAGGAATACTGCTAACGCGCCATGATTTGCACTCGGAAAGAAGCAATAACTTGACTTGCTGATTGGCTGCAAGTCACCCGACTTGCTTGGACTGGTACCCTCCTCTACTCAGTACCGGTAGTTATTTAAATATCTGAAGTGAGTACCGGAAGTTCTGAAACATGCAATGGCATTTGCTTCTTTGGATAAAATTCTATAATTTACTGATCAAAAAATAACGATATAATACACAATGAAGGGGAGACGATAATATTGAGGAATGATTTGTTTTTGCCGCACGTTGTATATAAGAGCATCGAAAGAAAAATAATGATTTAATTTTACACACCAGATTTAGGCTGAAGACCATTTAAAATAATGTCTCACATATTTGTCATGTAACGTTGCCTCAGCTATAGTGAGCAGAGTTGTAGGGGTACCTACACTTAAAAAAAAAATTACAACTATCGTAATTGGGGATTGTTGCGACCACAGACGAGCGCTTGCTGTGAATTACTCCATGTAATAAATTACTTTCAGATATTCTTAGAAAACTAAATGACCTATACCATTACTCTCAAAAAAACTTAAGTAAACCTGCTCAAATGTGTTAGGTTTACTCATTGATCTAACTCGTCTTCTGTTTCTGAATTTGGTCCCAGGCCATCCCATGCTCCTTACTAAAAGAAAAGTGACGCCTCCCTTCGAGCCTGTCTGGAAAAATTTAAATAGCTGAGTACCGGTAGTTTTAATTTTCCAACCAAAGCTCCGTACCCACAACCTGCACGTTCAGGCTCCAATAAGATGAAAATTCTCCTCCCTTCTTCAACACCCATCGCCACAAGTAGGAACAGCTGTTGTCTAGAACTATTCCATCCACTCACTAACAATTTTTTTTTTTTTTAAAGGGGAGACAGAAAGAGAGTTGGAAGGGAGATAGAGTTGGCTTATTACGCCGGGTTATAGATTTATTGGGGAGGAGTGTATCGTTGTCACGAGGTCCCGCTTCTGTTTTCATTGGTCTTATAAATCCCTCGATCCAGCTGCGCAGAAAACATTTTCGTTTACTTCCGCTGTCATAAATGTAAAAAAGGAGTAGTTCAAGGAGAGAAGATTTATTGACGAAACCTGGTAAATATTTTAAGAAAAAATATTCTAAAGGTAAATTATTCTTACTTTACAGGAGCTCTTGGGAAACGAATCCGAAAAGCTTACTATGATTTATAAACACGTACACAAAAGACTATCGATGAGGAACTATTGGGATTATGCCCTTCTTTATCGAGTTAAAATTACCATATAGTGTGAAAATGAGTGAACAACTGTAGAATCTGCGGAAGCCAGAACTGCATATTGCGTTTAATACGAATGTGATTTACAAAATGAAGTATTAGTAAGTTTTATGCTCAACTGGGCCCCATTAGCACATTTGTACAATATTTCGCCGATTGTTTTCCTAAGAGCTAGTCTTTCCCTATTAGAGATGTTTACTTATTCAGCTGACTTTTAGCATTTAGAGGGTTGTCACAGAAGTTTCGTTTCAAGCTGGTACAGGTGTTTCACGAACCTTTGGAAGCATATTGAAGGCACTTTGGATACTAGGGGGAACTTAGGCCACTCTGAACGTATTGTAACAAAGTGACAAAAATATTAGTCCCGTTACTCTTCTATCACTTTATTGTCCTCTAAAATTGTACTACAAATACCCAGTTTTCTTCTCGTATTTAAGACAGTCGACACTCTTTCCTGCTATCGCAACTCACAACTATTCTTCTCATAACCTTGCTCTGTCCTTTCAGAGTCTTTCTTCAATTTCTCTGTCTATTCCTCACTTAACTAGGGCGTTACAATCACTCGCGATGACCGACGTATCTTCCGGGACGAAGACACACACGCGTAGCAGTCTCACACACGTTGAGACACTGATTGATTTATTCCTCTAGCTCTACTCTCAAACTCACACTCTAATTAAGTCACTCTGCTTTTTTTTCCCCTCGAGTGGAGGAAAAGTAAATTGATGTACTTCCACTGTGTTGTAAGGGTACAATGGGGAGTGTGAGATTCACCCGAAGACACTACCCACTAAAAAACTTCCACCGGAAGCAAAGGATACAGAGGTAGAAAGGAAAAGAGAAGGAAAGAAGTAATTCAGGGTGAAAGTGAGGCAGTACCGTTATTGCATCTGCTGATTGGTGGTAAGGGTATGTTGACCGGCCAGGTGAATGAAAGGTGCTAGAGCACAACCATGACCGAAGCCCTAATTACGCCCTGAAGAATTCATGGTGAGGATTGGAAAGGAGTCGGGTGAGGGTTTAGTGAAACTTCCGACGTCCACGGTAGTGAGCCGCCGGAGCTTCAGAAGTGTACCCCCAGGAGGGTAAGCCTGTATGGGCAGTAGTTTGTCCAGTGTCGTCTGAAGAGCTGCCCTTCTTCCACGATGAGCCTTCGGATGGAGAGAAGATGTTCATCCAGCCGCGTAGAGATTTCTTCATGCGTGGCTAGGCGTTCGAAGTCCAGTATTGTTGGGAATACATTGAACTTTGCGTAGTGGATAGCAAGACCGAGGCTGAGTTAGCTCACTGCCTCGTCGAGCGCAGCAATCTTGGTGGATAGGTTCACTATCTCTGCTTGTGCATCCTCCGGCATCTCCAGGATCACAGGCTCAGATATGGTATGGATGGCAGCGGAAGTTGTCGGCGCATCCTGGGGTGTAATTAGGTTTACGTTAACCAGTGGCAGGCGTGTGTTGACCGCGGCCTTCGGCTGCGACCATGTGTTGTGACGGCGTGGGTGCGTAGGGCAGCAACCTTGCCCGGTGAAGTGGTTGTACCCCCCAGCAGGTTGCGCAGAAACGGCGTCGTCGTTTAAGGTCGTGCTGCTGGCAGGTAGATATTTTACTCGGTGCACAACAGTAGTGGTACCTCGGCGGTGAAGTACACCTATTCGCGGTGTGCCCATAAAGACAGCAGTGGCGGCAGGGTGGTGTTCGGAATGTCCGGGTGATCTCTATTCTCAGGAGTTGGTCTAGGAGGTCCAACCCGGAGGTAAGAACGGCGTCGTAGTGTGATTGTCCCTAAAGACAAACCACACAAGAGGAATTGGCCCTTTCCGGGTGCGGATCCCGCTTACCTTCATGGCTGAAGGCCAGTGTTGTTTTTTTAGTCTTGGAGCATCTGCGTTGGTAGCTGCGTATGTACTCCGACAACCACGGCGCTGTACTCAGCATGGTGTGGGTCCCGTACATCAGCAGGTGGATGGCATTGCGATTTCGGTTGAGACCGGTGTAGAGCCTTCCAGCTGCGAAGTAGATGACGCAGGGATTGGACAATGAGCTTCAGCCGCTGCGATGTAGATGGTTGCCAACTCGGCTCTTGGAGGAAACTCCTAACTCGAAGATTCTAGGCGATTTGTACGACCTAAACTAGGTGAGCAATGCTGTCTCTATTCTTTTATACTGGAGGTGACGTCACTGGTCACTTCATCGGCAGCCGGTGATTGCTTCTTCAGGCGTCTTCTCCCCATGTTGGAGGAAACTCCTAACTCGAAGATTCTAGGCGATTTGTACGACCTAAACTAGGTGAGCAATGCTGTCTCTTTTCTTTTATACTGGAGGTGACGTCACACGTTCTTTTGAGGAACTTTCCACACACACGCACCGCCATGAATCAGCTAGAAGCCTGGCGAACCTTCTCGATTCCTTTTGTTTTTACCGCCCATTGATATTTGTCATGTACACACAGCAGATACGCGGACAGTCACATTGTCCCTTTACTTGCTCGCCGCCCATTGTTACTTGTCATGTACATACGGCAGACGTGCGAGGCAGCTTAGCCGTGACAGTCTTTAGTTTTGTGCTCCGACCCAAGTTCACAGTATTTTGGAAACAGGTAGTTTTGGGTACTTTGAAGATATTAGGGAACACTGTTAGAAGTATATTTTAGGCACTAATGTTGGTATTTACGGACTATAACGCTTTTTGAGCACTGGGACAGGCTTTTCCTGACACTTTAATTAAATAACTTTTAATTGTTTGCTTCAATTTCAATTTTCATGCACAATTTTTATTTTTTAAGTATTCATTGTATTTTGTTATGTATATTTAGGACCTCTGAGGTCACCAATGTGTAAATCGACGATGTAATTATGATTAAAACAAAATTGGACATCGGTTGTTTGTTTGTAGTGTTTAACGCACTACGGCACCGCAGGCGGTGACACTGATGATACATGGAATGAAGATGGAGCACCGGTGGAATGAGATGGCGGGGGAAACCGGAGTACCCGGAGAAAACCCGCCCTGACGCCGCTTCGTCCACCACGAATACCACATGCGGGTCCCTGGGATCGAACCCGGGCCGCCTAGGTGGTAGGTGAGCGCGCTAACCGCTCGGCCACGGCGCCGCCGGACATCGGTTCAGGTACTTTTGGACACTCTTATGGACATTTAGTTCCAAATGCTTCCGGTTGCTTTTTACTTTTTATTGCAATTAAAAATGCCCGCAGCTGCTCTCTCTGGAAGCAATTCGCGACTTTTACCTTGGTTCTTTCTTCAGGATAATTAAATGTTATGTTTTAACGAGCCCTACATTTTTCATACAGCAATTCCTGTATATCAGGAATATTGAATTGCTGTATTGCTCTTATATCAATTTCTCTTATTATATCACCCGATATAAGAGAAATATACTGACATCAAATTCCCTGGATGCGCACAGTGTGGAGTCCCCTCCGCTTGTAGTTCAGTACAATTCCGTCCAACTGGCTCTCACTCAGTACACAGCTAATCACATTCAGGTTCGATCCCGGCGGCCACGCATTCTGACTTGGATTTTTCCGTGGTTCTGGTATGCTTAACTCATACCACGTTTTCCTTTCCATCATTCCCCTTCATTCAATTTTCTTATCATCTTGCACACGTGCTTTCGGTGAGTAGTGTTCGCGGTGCCCAACAGATGGCGCGAATACTTTGGCATGATAGCTGCTGTTTTCGGCGCTAGGTGGTGTTTGGGCGGCCTTGTCCTCCGTCGGAGAAGCTCTTACAACGCCGGAACCGCGGTGGTGGCTTCTTGGCGGGGCTTGGCATCGTGATGAAGACATCTCAGCATTTGTTAGGGACTTCCGCGAGTCTCTGAGGCCCATCTGGCTGCGACCTGTGGCACTCTGCGGTTCCCTCACTTTATCCCTGCGTCCTGGGGTGTTAGTCACAATAGATCTGCATAGGCTGAGGTGAGTGAGGTGTCCCCTTTCATGTATACCCTTTAGCTTTTTTTTCCCAATGTGTATATGTTTATTTCATATCCGCAGAGAAGACATTTTGGACTCGTTCCCGGGATACATTAGAGGGGTCGCCTTGCTTTGCTGGAAGAGTAATAACTGGTGAATTTCCATAATAACTTCTGGCGTGCGACTCGAAGAAATTATATCTCGTTTTACATTCTATACAGATCCCGTAACACTCCGTTTTTAATCCATTTCGGTATTGCACCCTCTGCTGGGAGTCCTCCACCCGGAAACTTGTCCCCGAAAATTTCGCGGGTTTGTTTAACCGAATCTGTTTTTAATTTCCTTTCAGGTGCACTAAGTTGAAAGGTATATCAGTTACTCCCACACCATAAATTGGGGTTTGGGGTAAGGTCATTTGCGCGTGCGCGCGCGTGTGTGTGTGAATTTAATAAAAAGTGGGACAAGTACCAAATTTAAAATATTAGAGATCCAAGCAAAGACTCTCAGGTCCTATATGAATTAACCCCAAAATCCTTTAACTGGAAAAATGTTCACAATTGTTATTCTGAATCGAGCTGCACTACAAAAATGGACAATTTATGCAATATGAATAACGATAGTTGGTGTTCTTCTGTTGAATCGATATTCAACATTTTTAGTTAGCATTGCAGTTTATTATGTTCAACTACACGTTGCTGTTTGCATTCTGGAAAATCATTTTCTCAATACAAAAAAGAATTTAAATTGTGAAACAATAACTAATAATAAAATACAACAATAACATTAATAACAAACGAAGAAATGCCAATGAAACATTGCGTGCCCTCATGTTTGCATGTATTTTGTTGCGGCGCTTGACAATCTGTAACCCGTAATGTTAGACAATAGAAGCATGTACAGGTGTGAGTTTATTCCCTGGAAAATAAACATCCTGTTAGAAAAGTACAAAACACAGTCTATTATCACAGATTACACACGCTAGTTCAAGCCTGGATCTGCTTCTCATCTTTCGTCTTCCTGAGAGTCAGAACTAAGTTCGTACACGCCACGCCACATTTTTTTAGAATCCACAAGACCTTGACGTAGATGGAGGGGTTCTTGCGCAATAAAGACCTTGAAGGGCGTACTGGCGGTGCCTAGCACCAGTAGGGATATATGTACATGCCAGAGAAGTTGCAAGCGAGTTACCAAACTAAGAAGGGGCTTAATATAAAAAATTCAACCCCCAGGGAATCTCAGGAATAAAACCCTCAAAAAGGGATTCCCAGATGGAAAGACCATAAAGGGTCTCCCAAAAGCAACCCTCACTCTTAGGGGCAATGGTTCACCCTAAACCAAGCCGTCAATGAACTGTGCAGAAGGCTGCGTAACACAAGGGTGAAAATAGGATGTCGCTAACGATCTCTGTAGGAAACCGGGCGGAATCCTACGTATAGCCTTATACACATGTAGGGGGTCCATGGGTGTGGACTTGGTATTGCCCTGTACTAGAGCGATTTCAGTGGAAATACTAGATTAAGTAAAGAGACTGACAACTCACGAATAAGGAAACCCCGGAACGTAAGGAGCAAAAACAGAGATGGCAATAGAGGAAAATTCAGCTAATGAAGCTTCATCATCACCTTCTGATCTCATAAGGGAAGTAGTTATACAAGCCCAAACTGAAGACACGGAAGAAAAACACACTGCCTCAGGGATTAACAGGCTACGTCTAGAGAAGAAGCTTTCTGGGATTACCGCAGAAAGGGCAATAGATAACCAGTGATAACTTTCTTAAAGACAACTTAGTTAATAAATTATTGTGTCTGATCAAAGGAACAAAGTTGTTAAACTAAAACAATAAAAAACTATCCCCATGACGCAACAGCCCTTTATGGGTCAAGGCCTATCGCCCGGCCACTGCGTCCCCCACCTTATGCGGTCTTCTTAACCAGGGGTCGCTACTTCTCAATGGTGATTGCAAACAATAGAATGAACCTTAAGGTTTCAGAGTTAAGGAGAGTAATAATCTGATTTACGCCCTAAAACATCCATCACCCTACACCGGATTTGAGCCTGTGATCATGGTAATTAGAGGCTAGCAATCTTACTCCAAGACCGCGGAGGCCAACAAAGTATAGAGGTACATTTTAGACGTGGCGAATGACCTTGTTAGGATCTGCGCGAGTGGCGCCATGAAAATTGATGGTGGGGTAACGTCTCAGTTTCATAAACAAGAGACTACTGATAATGCAAGCGAGCACTGTACTTAACACGCATTTTCGCGATGTTCACTGCAGGGAAGTCGGAGAGACACTAGCCTGACACCCTTATGGTCTTATAAATGCAAAAGTGAGCTCTACCATAAACCACTGCGCAACTTTTCGCCATTCAACACCGCTAAAAATATAACGTTGATACTGCAAAGAACGCCTTTACTTTTCATTAAGACGCCGAGTGAGGAAGGTGCCCATAAAGTTGAATATTAATTGAAAAAGTTAAACCGTAGCCTTCATAAATGTACCGTAAAGCTTAATTTAATTAAATAAAAAGCATTTAAGGACTCACTGAACCCACACTACTGCACTGCTTATCTAAGATGAATCTGCTTGCTGGACTACTTATCTTTCAGGCGCTCGGCTACACAGGTGAGTGTATCGACTATTAAATCGAAAAACCTCTCTTAAACTTTTATAGTGTGGTTGAAAACATTTAATTTCTGTATGTTAGGTATAAATATTGAAAGAGAGAATTTCTACACGAGAGAGTTTGGTATCTTCCCTGCAAATTGAAATATAGCCGTTCAAGGCATTTTATGGAGACATTAATGTTTCATTTAAGTTCCTAATACTGTTGCTACAGCTCTGCTGAATGTTACCACACCTCTTACTGGATTTGGAGGAATGCAGAGCGAAACAAATAGGACGTGCACCACTCAATGCCGAGTGCTGGAGTTCAGTTTTATCCTTATTCTTACCAACAAAACCCCTACTTCTGGCCATCTTATTAATTTAAATACACAGTTCTTTCTCTCTCTCTCGTTGTTTGTCACTTTCTCAGTATCTGTCACTCATTCTTACTCTTTTCCATACAGCAACTCTTACATATCTTCGACCACGACAAGATGGTCAAAACGTCGGTTTTATCCAACTTGACGAGGCAAAAACCGAATAGCCGATATTTGTAATGCTGGCCATGGAAGCTTGAGAGAATACCTTAAATATCTATCGTGGCTCTTGATGTTTTGAACCCGGCAGTAAAATTGCATTTTCTGTGTTAACAAATATTACAATATCGAGAGTAAAAAAGTGCAAAAAGGGAGAGAAAGAGAGAAGAACGTTTTTATGGAGTTAAAATAACACACATGACTCAATATAATCTTATAATTCTCTGAAAAGTATACGGAATTTCCAAACATCAAAGTATGATGCCAAATGTTAATATTGATATTAATTTCGACTTATCTATTGTTCTTACGTTAGATACCTTTTATTACGTATAGTTATGATAAATCTTTATCAGTATCTATATAAACAAATAAACAAAAATAAATATAAACAAATAAGCACACCAATAATATTTATATACAATGTTTAATAATATTTATATACAATCACATTTCTTTCTCTACTTTCTCTTCTACAAACAATACATATAATTTTCCATATGTTTGAAATAGCAATGCATCGTATTACATTCACAAGGTTTTCTCTGCTCTTTTTTTTTTTTTTTTTTTTTTTTTTTTTTTTTTGTTATTCATTCACATGTCCTTCTCTACTCACTCCTTAACATACCATTCATACAATTTTCTATGTTCGAAATACAAATGCAACGTATTACATTCATGTGGTTTTCTTAAATTACTTTCGTTTTACATAACACATACACGTGTATTTCTCTTCTCATTCTAATACAAACAATTCATAGACTTGTCTATATTGCCGAAATAGAAATGTAACATATTACATTAATATGCCCTTCTCTACTTGCCCCTCAAAAACAATTCATACAATTGTCTATGAGTGAAATAGAAAGGCAATGTATTACATTCAAATGGTTTTCTCCACTCAATTTTATGAAAATACAACATTTCTTTCTCTACTCCCACTTCTACATACAATTGGTATTATTTACTACATGTTTGAAATAGAAATGCAGCATAGTACATTCACACGGTCTTCTCTACTCGCTTTGCTTTCTGTGGTACCTATGGTTGTTCAACAGTGCTTTTGCATAATGTATTTCCGACGTTTTTATTTATTTAGTTTATTTTTTATTCCTCATAGTGTCCTAAGAGTTTTGATAAAATATTTGTATAAGTGTGTTAAGTAATACCTTTAAATGCTTCCAAAGAAATGCAAGGTTATTGGGCAAGTGCGCCTTAAGTCCGAAAGTTTTACAATTAAATGTTCAAACCACGGGTAACGCCCTTCCGAAGCTGAGGTGATCCTGACAATTGACAGTGTCGTTAAACAGCAACATAATAAATAACAGCCAACGCCCGGTGTTTAGCTAGTACAGAATAAAAGTATGCTAAATCTTTAGTTATTTTATTTTGAAGACGAAGAAAGTGGATGGTGAGGAGGAAGGGGATGACGAATAGTTAATGGTTTATCACGTGTTATTGACAGCTTAGCTTTCGCTCATTCCTAGTTAAATATGCTTTCTACTTGTGTGCACACGCACCAAGGTTAGTATTCTCCCCGTATGTGTTAAAGATTACCTCTACAAAATGTGGTCAAACGGTATGGGTTTGTAGTCAGTGTAGATCGACATCATCATCGTCATCGTCGTCATCATCGTCAGCAACATGATTTAAGCCATCATTCACCATTTCTCTTCTTTCTTGGTTTATATGCGTTTAATATTTGTGGCAGACTTGTATTTTCCATCCTGAGTGCCATTCTTTTTTAGTTCTGAATTTTTTTCCAACGTGCAAGGTATTTCCAGTTCTCTGATTTCCTCATTCTTCTTGTGGTCCATCAGACCACAGTAATTGGTAATTGGTCTTAACACTTCTGCTTCTATTCCTCGCTTCTATTATTTAATTGGACTTAATCTTTCTGATCACTCCTTCTTTATCTGACTACCCACACCGTATGGAGGACTTACGGCCCCAGGACTTAAAAGCCTGTGCCTAGGGTCAGACGCCTGCCCAGGAGCAGAGGGACCTATGGACCGGACAGAGTTAAGCTCTGGAAGCGGGTGGTCAGCCAAGTACAATGTGTGAGAATGAGGAAGAGGATGATACGAAGTGCAGGCGAAATGGACGAATGGAAGGGTGATGACGGAGCAATTGGTGGGGTGAGTGGCGGGTGAAACCGGAGAACCCGGAGAAAACCTGCCCCGGGATCGAACCCGGACCTCCTTGGTGATAGGCGAACGGACTAAGCGCTCGGCCACGGCGCCGCCTCTGTCTGTTTACATTCCTTTACAAAATACAATATCGTTTTTTCCTTACTTTTTCGTGATAATTACTTTTTATTATTCCTAACAACTGCTCAAAATTTAGTAGTTCATTTTCTATTTCTAGACTATATGCATAAATTATTTAATTATTCTAAAATTTTTTTCGAATATTTGGTTTAAAATCAAACAATCTATGTTGGTCAAATAGTTTTAAAACATTTTAAGGTTAAGTGGTAATGGAAGTTTATTACTTTATATATCGTAAAAGCGAAACAATTTAGTATATTAATCATAAGGTAGCATAAGAATATTACGTGCATAAGATAAAGGAAAATTATAAACTTGAAAGTTATGTAATTTTCCCAGCCACAGTAGGTGGCTATAATTATTATTGTATGCAAAATAAGTTTAATATAAACAAAAAGCTTAACAACAGTGCAGAAATCATCACCACCGCGCAGGTGTGACGAAGCTACCACTGCAAGTGTTGTATCAAAACAACCTATATCACCCACAAGAGAGTGTGGGGTGAGTGAGGCAAGTTCAATCGCTACGTCTCCTCTCGTGCCCATGCCTGCAATGATAGCAGAAATGGGGAGATTCTGAGACTTTAACTTCTTGGTTAATAGTGAAAATGTGATAATCCATGCCAAAGAACATAATTAAATACACATGCACAGTATAAATTGAAGTTAATTTTCGATTAGTAAAGCATACGGGTTCCTTCTTATGTGTTTTGGCAGTGAAATAAGTATTTTCCAAAGACCACGTTTTATGTTCCAGTAACTACCCATGGCCAAGGAGGCAAAGAAAGTAGTCCAGTCCCCCTATGGTCATTGGAGGACTTGTACGCACGTAAGTATATAAGCAGCAATGGTAGTTTATTTTTAATGATATTGCATTTTTTTGCAGTTACATTTTGTAACATAACCTCATTTAGTAGCTCATTTCTTATAATGCTGGCAGGGATTACAGCACACTCCTTACTTTGGGACAAAGAAAATAAAAACAAAAACAAAAATGGCATATTTTATTAAATGAAGATGCATAGGACCTTCATTTTGTTTTCTTTACCTGATTACCTTCCCTTTATGTAGGACTTACACCCCCTAGCACTTACTTACTAGTCAGTGCCTAGGATTAGACACCTGTCGGGGAGCAGAGGAACCTATGGACCGGACATAGCGGGTGGTCAGTCAGGCACCAGGTATGATAGTGAGAAAGAGGATAAGATGAAATGCAGGCGAAATAGATGATTGGAAAGGTAATAAGGAGCAATTGGTGGAATGAGGGGTGGGGGAAACCAGAAAACCCAGAGAAAACCCGCCCAGACGCCGCTTCATCAACCACGAATACCACATGCAGGTCGCTGGGATCGGACCCAGATCGCTTAGGTGGTAGGCAAGCGCTCTAACCACTCGGCCATCGCTGTGATCATAAATCTAAATTCGATTATTGTTATATTTCTTGTACTGAAAAACATTTGTAACAGTACGCGATTACAAGTATTGTATCTGTCAATATGTGATAATTTTTACATATTGCTTGCAAATATTAAGTTATTCCTCTCGCTTCCTTGAAAACTAAGTCTAAAAGTTGCATACTTCTTAGAAATACATCAATATTTACAATACATCTTCTTAGAAATCCTTCGAAAATATTGTGTGTAGCAACGGCGTAAAATCCTTAAAAATGTTGACATGCTGAGTTTGTAAAAAGAACTATTAAGTACGAAACTTAGATACAGCACAATTACCCTATTATGTTTGTTCCTCAAATTTCCATACACTCTCAAGAGGACTACACGCCATCTTTGTGCATTCGATGCACATCCTTAATGTAAATCGCCAGTCACCAATTGCCTGTAAACAGGAGACAGGCTCACATCGTATCCAGCTACAGAATCAGTATTTGAGTTTTCACTCTATAAAGGACCGTTCACAATAAAAGTTACATATAACGTTAGCATAGACATTCGTTTCATGATTTACCGCACGCGTTCACATTGACTGATTGTCGTTGACACAAAATTAGTCGTAAACGTACACATAGCATAAATAGCAGTAAAGATTGTCTATAGGGGCATTTATAGAATGTGTCTTCTGATATCGGTCTCCACCAGTTTGAAAGGGCACACGTTACGTCTTATCCCTTTCAGTTGAGGGAGCCGGCTATACTATTTGTAATTAGCCAATGAGTTGACAAAATCAGCATAGGTTAGTTCTATTGGTGCACAGACGAGATACTTACCTGCAAGGTGGCAATATCAGCCAATAAAATGAAATCATGACGTAAGAAGGGTAAGAATACGGTGTCCGCAAGAAGTTAGTGCTGATTTGTTTCTGTGCTGTCTGTACAAGAAAGCACAGAGGTTTGATAGCTTCTTTTTTTTTTTTTTTTTTTTATTAAAGGAAACTCTTCTGTACAATTGGGTACAATATGGTTGAGCTAAGCTATACACAGAACAACATGAAACGTGTAATTGGGGTGCCATCCAGCGATAGTCCCAACAATATAACACAGAAATAGGGAAAAACAGTTACAGAAAAAGCATTTGTATAGAACTAGAGTAAATCAGAATGCCAACGGCGCTTCAGTCTTCGTCGTAGAGGTTCAGGAGGAAGATAAATATGGCGGAGCAGAGGATTGTCATGGCGCAGACAGGATTGATGCAGTCTTCTGTAGCAGATGCGGAGGATACACATCACCTCCGGTAGACCTAAATCAGCATGCAGCGTAGAGTTGCGCACGTACCAGGGAGCGCCTGTCATGAGGCGTAGAAAACGATTCTGCGTACGCTGGATCCTCAGGATCTGCGATGGAGCTGCAGAACCCCAAATGGCACAGCTATACTGCCACATGGGTCGAATTAGGGAAGTATATACCAGGCGCTTGTACCGCAAAGGCAAGGGCGAGGAACCAGACACAAGGTGATGGACTTCGCGGATACGGTGACGAATCCTCTGCACTAGACTACAGAGATGGGGACCCCATGTTAGCCGGCTGTCCAAGATAAGGCCAAGGTATCTTATGGAAGTCGCTGTGGGTATCTCCGTCCCATTCAGGTAAAGGGGATGATGGGTCACGTTCTTTTTCTAAGTGAACTTCACAACTCTGGACTTATGAGCGTTCATAGTCACCCTCCAACGTTGACACCAGGATTGAATTTGATTACAGAAGTCCTGAAGGTGGCTAGCAGTCACAGCACAAGTGCCCACACTCAGGGCTGCCACGTCATCGGCAAAGTGAGCGATGGTGAGTTGAGGATGACGAGGAAAATCGGAGATATATACTAGATATAATAAAGGGCCTAGTACGCTTCCTTGCGGCACACCAGATGATATAGGAAGGGCCTTGGAGAAGGCATGGTCATATTTTACGGAAAAGGTGCGATTACGCAAATAGGACTGTAGGAGGCGGAAATAGGTGTCCGAGAGATGAGGTTTGAGCTTGAATAACAAACCATTGTGCCAAACCTTATCAAAAGCTTTCTCCGTATCCAGAAACAATCCTAAGCACACAGATAGACGTTCATATGTATCAAGAATAGTGTCAACGATGCGGTGTAGCTGTTGAGAGCAGGAGTGAAGAGGGCGAAATCCAAACTGAGTATCAGGGATAATTGGTGCGAGCTCAGAGAAGAGGCGAGGTAGAAGGAGACGTTCGAAGATTTTGGAGAGAAGGGAGAGTAAACTAATAGGACGATAACTGCGGGGATCGTTTTTAGCTTTGTCAGGTTTAGGAAGAAGGATAACAGTAGCATGCTTCCATTGGTGAGGGATATGAGCAGTGCGGAGAATAGCGTTGTAGATCTGTGTTAGCAGGACTAGCGCATTCCGGGGAAAATGAAGTAATAAGGGTTGCACAATAAGATCAGGACCTGGAGATTTGTGAGCTGAGGAGCGGACGATGGTATTTTTAACTTCAGCAGGGGTAAAGTAGTGTCGAAAAGGAGTGAGTAATAAAGGTTGTGTGAGTTCTTCCTCCACTCGATGATTAAATTCCACGTTGAGCACAGGATTGGGTGAAAACTGTCGTACCAGGAGTTCAGAAAACAGGTTGACCTTTTCAAGTGGCGTGGAAAACCAAGTATTGCTAACCTTAAGAGGCGGTATGGCAGCAGAATGGCGTGTCAAAGTTCTAGTCTTCTGCCATAAGGATCCATCGCGGGTGTTTAAGACTCGAAGTTTGCTTTCAGCAGCATTACTGCGTGCAGCACGTAGGGCAGCCTTCAACTCCCGAGTAGCGCGGTTAAAATTAGTTTTATGAAGTGGGCAATGCGTACGTTCCCAGAGTTTCCTACAGTCCTTCTTGATGGAATGTAGAAGACGAATCTCTGGAGAGTAGAAAGTCACAGACCGAGGACGGAGATCGTGGATATTGCTGCTGGCAAGGTTGGCGGCACACTGTATATTACGAGTCAGGGTAGAAACAGCCACATCAACATCACGGGGTGACTTAAGCGGCACTGTCGTTACAGTGAGACCAGCAAGCAAAGAGGTGTACAAAGACCAATCAAAAGGATATCGTACCAGGGACGGAAAGAGATCTTTATACTTCACACCGTCAGAGAGAGTAAGCAGGACTGGTAAATGATCGGAGCTCAGATCGTGAATAACGGAAGGAAGGGAACAGTGACGGGAAATATTACGTCCAATGAAGAAATCCAGCACGTCTGGAGTCCCACCATTGTGCGGGTAGAACGTGGGTTCAATTGGAGAGATTACATCTAGGTGTAACTGATGAATTGCAGTGTGTAGGAGTTTACCTCTAGGATTTGAGAGATTCGTACCCCAAAGAGGATGTTTGGAATTAAAGTCGCCTCCGACTAGAAAGGGGGCCTTGTAGGCATGAGTGATACCCCAGAAATCAGCGAGAGTAACAGGATTCTGAGGAGCAGAATAAAAAGATCCGACTTGAATGTTTGCGGAAGTAGTAGAAAGTTGAATCCGAGCAACCTGAAAGGAGTCCTCCAAAATGGGTGGAAGGGCGTGGTGAGCCAAACAGGTTTTGATAAGCACCGCAGAACCACCCATTCTAGTCAAGTTAGGGTGATCTGCGCGATAGATATCATAGCCAGGAATGTGGAAATGTATGTGAGGAGCCAATTTGGTTTCTGTGGCCAACAGGAGGTCTACTTCATAAACCGTAAGGAAGTGTAGTAATTCATGAAACTTATTGGTGATACTCTGACAATTCCAAGTGCAGATACGAATTGAAGTGGGGACAAAATTAGCCATGGATACGAAGCAGAACAGGAATCAATTGTTGCAAGGTAGTAAGGAGAGGCTGAAGAATAGTGAAGACAGAATCCAGACGTGCCATCAAGCAATCCAATTGAGAACGGTTTGGTTCACCCTGACGGGCTGTTGCTGCATAGGACTGTGAAGCACCGGCAGGTGAGCCCTGAGAATCTGGAGACGACGATGGAGGCCGGACATTAGATACAGGAGGACGAGGATAGGCAGCTCCAGTAGAAGTAGGTACGGTAGACTCCAGTCGAGGGAAAGTATGAAGTGAAGGAACAGTAGCAGAGGGTACACCAGAAACGGTACGTTGGGGATTAATGTGAGACCGCTGAGTAGCTTGGAGCCGTCTATGAACAGGGCAACCCTTATAGTTCGCTGTATGTGGACCTTTACAATTCACACACAGAGGGGGCGTGTGAGGAGCCTTAGAGCACTGCGCAGTAGGTTGGTTGCCATCACATTTGACACAACGTGGTTGCTTGTGGCAATAATTACGGCTGTGTCCAAATTCCTGGCAGTTCAGGCACTGAATAACACCCCTTTTGGGTTTCGGTGGCTCCACTTTTATCGTCGTGTAATACAAACGATTAAGTTTATATATGTCGTCATTGAGAGGATTTGGTTTTAGATCCAAGAAAAAGAGGGGCAGTTGCACTTTTGTCACGGGATGGTAAACAGGAGTCATTTGGGCAGGGGAATACCCAAGAGACGTTAATTCTTGCATTACCATAGAAGTGTCAATAGTGGGGTGAAGCCCACGAATAACCACCCGAAGATTACGATCCTGACGCATTTGGTAGGTGTGAAATTCTGCCTTCTGTGACTCAAAATAATGTATGGCTGCACGATAACCGTCTATACTCTCGAAAGAGAACTTGACCTTGTTGCTGTCCAGTGTAACAAGCTTGTAGGCGCCTACATTGGACGTTTGTAAGTGTTTTATAACAGTATTCATGTTGAGTATATTAGACACATAAATGGGAGGTGGTTTCTGGGATGAGGAAGTAGAAGTAGTAGGCGCAGGTTCACTACGATCTCCTTCTTCGGAATCCATGTTAGCCAAGGCTGCAAAACGGTTGGCTGTAGCGAAAGGAGAAACAGGAACAACAGAACCCAGTTTCTTCCTCTTTGAGTCACGTGGACAATCATCCTGGCTGCGTGGTTTAAAGGCGGCGGAAGGCAAGCTGCAGTCGATAGGCTGCATTTGACCAGAGCAGTGTGAAGAAACGGGCATGGGCTGTCTTTGCTGGTGGTGTGATGAAGTGGAGGCTTCTCTCTGGGAGCAACTAGATGTGGTTTGAGGAGCTGGGGGCGGTGCTGGTAGAGAAGATACCTGGTCCTCAGATTGGTAACACGTCTGCATCGCAGAATAAATTAGCTGCCCCGTATCAGTGGGAACAGCCATGGTGTATAAGGAAAGCGCGTATATTATAGAATACTGCGCAATGAACTAAAGTATCACAATTACACACGATTAATAGAGTACCTAGAACACTCACTAAAGTAATTCAAATTTAGTGCAGAAGGTAACTTTCGGTGTTTAACGAACAAGGAGTAAAGTCAAACATTCACTGGTTTAAAACGATAAATAAAGTCAAACTTGTCGTCCTTAACCAACAAAAAGTAGTCACTATTCAGATGGTCCAAAAACCGAAAATCCTCAAGTAAATCACGCTACCATCATTCTCGTTGATAGATCACGTATTAACTGTAAATTATATCACTACACACATATAAATACATACGAATTATGTCACCTTTGGATGAAATTTGATTCGTATAACACAAGCTATATTAGCCAAATCCAAAGCCTCCTGAGACCTGGGTTTGATAGCTTCTGGCTTTCATTTTTATGTCTATATCAAGTATAAGAAACTCGTCAAATACAATGTAAGTTTCACTTCGATATTGTGCACTCATCTCATCAGTCCTCACGTAAACGTTCTGTAATATCACTTCAAATTCTCTGCTCAGACCAATGTAGCAATTTTTTTTGTATAGCGCTTATGATATACAAAATATATCAAAGTTACAAAATCCATTAATAGCAAAGGGTTAAGAATATGTACCACAGGTGAAGGGATGCCTGTCGGAAAGGCACTACCGAGGGTCATTAGCGAACGTCCCAAACATTAAGGTAAACGAGATACAATTAGTTTGGCAAGGTCTTCAACATAAAGAAAAGGAGCCTGCTATTGTATTTTACAAAGTATCGGAAACCCGAGGGGTTTCGCCAGAGGGCAAAGTCTTGACTTAATGAAGTGAGGGCCATTATGGATGTTTGGGAAGCTAAAAGGATATAATGACTGAGGACAGTAGGAGAGAGACATCGTTACGAGGGAGATATACCTGTAAGCAACACGGTGGCAGTTCGTTCCAACGGTTACGTGAGACTGCATATTTTATTTTATTTAAAATTGTTCAGCAAAGCTTAAACGTGTAAAAAGAAAACAAATAAAGTGTTCTAACAAAGCTACAATATCGCTCTCTGTAACCACCACGGATACCCGAGATTAAGACTCATGTGTGAGCAGCCGTAGGCACCTATAATAAGAAGCAGTCAATCAAGTGACATAAAATGCTTCACCAATCGTTTTTAAGTGTGCTTAAAAACGACAGCTCCATGTCAATAGATTTTCTGGCATGTAAAATAAGTCCAGCGGCACGAATCTCCGGCACACCGGCGAGCTAATGTGAGCCTGACAATTGACAGCGTCGTTAAACAACAAAAAATTTAAATTTCAAATTCTCCTAAGACTTCATCGGTTGGTGATTTACTGACTATCTCTATATAGTTCTTGTTCATGTTTATGTACGTATGCAAACAAGCTCTTTTGACATGTGGTCAAGGCTACAATGTTAATCCAACCCTCTTATTACTGGTCAACGTTTGCATTTCCAATTTTCGTTGTGAATGACTGCATGTCGCCCTATGTTTAGGCTTAATCCTAGCATTACCAAGGAAGGGGGCGGGGGGGGGGGGGGGGGAGTACCTTATGTACACTTGTATTTTCTTACTTTCTCTACTACGTATAATAAAGCAGAGGAAGTATTATGTTCCACCCAAAGATTGACTGTCGAGATTTCACCGAAAATATATGTTTTGAGACCACTGAATTTAAAAAAAAAAAAAAAAAAAAAAAAAAAAAGCATTTCTAGAGAAAGGTCCGTGTGTGGTGTGGTGTGTGTGTGTGTGTGTGTGTGTGTGTGTGTGTGTGTGTGTGTGTGTGTGTGTCTGTGTGTGTGTGTGTGTGTGTGTGTGGAGAGGTGGGGGAGTGGGTGTCTGGCTGGCTCGCTGGCTGGCTGGCTGTGTGTCTGTCAGTCTGTGGACAGCATAACTCAAAAACGAAAATTCGTTTGAAAACCAAAGTTGGTATTTGAGTTTTATATCTTCAAGGATGCGATACGAGCATTTTGAAGAAAATTCCTCCAGCCTAAGCTACCCTTTACGTGAACAATTTTTCGATTATTTTAATTTTCTTGAAAATGGCTCTGATGACTTTGATTAAAATGCCATATGTTTGAGATATTTTTATGGCAAATGAAATATATATCTTGGATTTTCTGGCTATAGCCCATGTAGTCCTATTTACTCTGGATGACTTTTCATAACTGGTAAACCGTAAGAGACTATACAGAAAACGTAGATGTTACTAAACCACACAATTTATGTATTTTTTATTTATGTTTTAGAGCGAACCATTTCGGAGATATTCCTTGTTATTTCTGTGAATTTTGGAGAAATTATACTTCTGTCAAATGGAACATCGCTATTCACTTTTTATGTTTACCGTGCAAAGGGAAGGATTTGAAAGCTTTAAAAGATTTGACTATATCACAAAGTCTATTATATTCCCATATTCTCATTGTACCTACAAGAAGATAAACAATAAGGTAATTTCTGAAAATGTTTATCTCAACTAACACGAAGAAGACATATATTCAAGAATTTGTAAGTAAGGTTAGTACAAGAGTAGAGAAAGTCATGGGAGTGCAACACATCAGATTTTTTAAATTCTGCCTTTTCATTTTTTTTATTAAAGTCATGCAGTTAATAGTTATTGTCAATCGCCGTTTCTACTAGTAAATGTGTAATTGTTTCAAAGTTTTCATTGTTGGTCTTCTTCACAAGCACTGAAATGTCGAGGTGGTTATAAAGTACTGCCCCGTCGGTATAACGTTATTCATGTAAAAAGTAACAGGAGCAATGTTAAATATTCCATTTATAAATATGACTAGTTATAATGCACAATTTTAAAACAAATTTGCTTTGAAAATTGCTGAGATATTTTGTTACCTACCAGCGGTAGCCACCTTCGTTGGATGTATAAGTTCTGTAATAACGATTGGCATAATATCCAATGTGATTCATGAAAAAAGTAAAAAAACTGAATAGTTAAACAATGTTAGCTATTCCTTTATAAACATGACAAGACATAATATCCAATTTAAAAGTAAATTTGTTTTAAAAATTGCTCAGACATTTTGTTACTAGCGGTGGTTACAAAGAACCCCCCTCCCCCTATTTGGAAATCAAGTTCTGAAATAAAGTTTGGTAATGCTAGGGTTAAGTCTTGCGTTGTCATGTTAACGCTTAATTTTCATTTTGAAAGTTCCTTCAACCTTAAGTTTGAAGAACTTTACATATCTCTAAATGCACTCGTTTCTTGACGACCCTACAGCTAACCATACATACGAGTGTACAAACTGTGCTATGACCTAGGACAATCAAAGAAGTAGCAGATAAAATTTTTAAATATGGATGTTTTAGAGCTACAAGAAATAAGATAGGCAGGAATAGATAAACAAGAAATGCCTCTACGTTATTGTATAGTTGCTTAAAGAAAGTTGGATTATACAGCACAGGATTCATTCTCTCAAAGAAAATAAAAAATCTGATGTGTTGCACTCGCATGACTATTTCTACTCTTGTATTAACCATTCTTACAAACTCGTATTCCTATATCTCCATCGTTTTAGTTGAGACAAACATTTGTGTAAATTATCTTATTATTTCCTTATAGGTGCAAGGGGAATATTAGAATATAGTAGGTATTGAGCGATAGTCAAATCTTTTAAAACTTTGAGATCCCGTTCTCTTTACACACTTAACATATAACAAAATATGATATGTTGCACTCACATGACTTTTTCTACTCTTGTACTAACCATTCTTACAAACTCTTATTACTATATCTTCTTTGTGTTAGTTGAGACAAAAATTTGTACAAATTATCTTATTGCTTATTTCCTTGTAGGTACAAGCGGAATATTATGAATGAACAACGATGTTCCATTTCACGGTTTTAAGTTTTCCGAAACTGACACAAACAACAAGGAATGTCTCCGAAATGGTTCACTCTACAAAAAAAAGTTATTCCGACATAAATTGTTTCAGTGAGAATTAAATTCTTTGTAACATTTTGTCTATATCTTACGGTTTACGAGTAATTCAAAACTCATTCAGAGCAAACAGGACTAAATAGGTTATAGCCAAAAAATTCAAAATATACATTTCATTTTTCATACAAATATCTTAAACATATGACATTTTAATCAAAATCGTTTAAAGCCATTTTCAAGAAAATGGAGAAAATGTTCGAAAAATTTTCCATGTAATGGTAATTAAGGGTGGGAATATTTTCTTCAAAATTTTCGTGTCGCATCCTTGAAAGAGATTAAACTTAAATACCAACTTTGGTTTTTAACCCACTTTTCGTTTTTGAGTTATGCTGTCCACAGACTGACACACACACACGCGCGCGCGCGGTCCTTTTTCTAATAATGCCATTTTGGATTCAGGGGGTCTCAAAACGTATATTTCCAGTGAAATCTCGACATCGAATTTTTGGGTGGAATACAATACTTCCTCTAGCTACCGGTAGAGAAAGCAAAAAGAGTCTAATGAAATTTACTCCGACTAATGAACGGATTTTCACGCCTTAAATATAAATTTAGAATTAGCAGCGGTAATTATACTGCACCCGCAGAAGGAAGAGTGTAATAACAAAGAAAACACATGCAACCAGGTAGAAACCTATGATACTATGAAATTGGGTCGTTCAACAATATACGGGCAAGAGGAGGCCAGGTGACCTTGGATACGACAAGCGGTTGTGTGTGTGTGTGTGTGTGTGTGTGTGTGTGTGTGTGTGTGTGTGTGTGTGTGTGTGTGTGTGTGTGTGTGTTTGAGTGTGTGTGTGAGAGAGACCGTAATAATGACGACGAGGCGTGGAGGAGGTCCGAGTCTACTGGACAACTAGCGAGTGTGTGTATGCGATCGAACAGCGTGATAACACCGTAGTTTCCGGCCAGCTCTAGAAGCTTCTTTGCTGAGTCATGCACACGTGCATGAAAAGCACTCGAATGAGGTTACTTCACGCCGGCTTCAGGATAAAAAGGACAGACAGTGAGCAGTTCAATCAGTTGTATAGTTTTTAGAGCTAAAGTCAGCATTTGGTGTCAGAGTAGTTTTAAGTCGTCGTGTACAGTTAGTTTTAGTTACGATAGTGCATCGGCCAAACTGCCAGCGAGTGTGTATGTGTCGTCGGGTGATTGTATCATAATAGTGAAAATATAAGAGACAGTGAAACTGGAGAAATACATTCAAAGACTGAGAAAGATTATCGGAAGAACAATTGTAGAAATCGGAAGAATTGTAATAGTAGAGAACATTATAAGCTGCGTTAGCAACGAGAAGGTAATTGTGCATTTGTAAGAAAATTTAGAGGAAACTAAAGTGTTAGAAAAGCAAACAGACTTGGCGCACTTCGCCGACTTTGTTACGATACATTAGTGGTGTTAGAAGACTAACGCTAAAGTGGGAAGAGAAAATTATTCAACTAGAGTGTCAGGGAAACATACATTACAGCAAACAAGTAATGAAAGTGGCAACTAACTTGAACAATTTGCAGTAAGGAACAATATGATTATTAAAAGCACATATCGTCCACATAGGAAAATACGTAAAGGAATATTGAAAGCGCCTGGCTCAGAGGTAGTAAACCAAATCGAACATGTAAGTACTTATTAAAGCAAGACATATTTCCTCTGTTATGCATGTAAGAAGCTGTACAGGTCCAAATTGTGATTCATATCAATTTATAGTTAAAGTGAGAAAGAGGATAAGTAAAATGGAAACAATTCAAGAGAATAAACAAATGCAATGGTACAGAGAAAAAATAGAAAATGAAGAAGAAAGAAGGAAAGAAACATCAAGAGGTAATTAACAGTAAATTAGGAAGAAAGGAACAAAAGAACAAATGACGGCATAAAGGAACAACTGGAGAACATAAAGGAGGCAGTGAAAGAAATAGCAAAATAAGTATAGGGGAAAATAAAATGGAAAGGAATACAAAACGGTTTGATAAAGAATGTGAGCAAGAAAAGAACAATAAATCTAGAAGAAAGACGTTGTTGTTGTTGTTGTAGTGTTTAACGCCCGCTTTTACTACTACGGCACCGCAGGCGGTGACACTGATGATACATGAAGATGGAGCACCGGTGGAATGAGATGGTGGGGGAAACCGGAGTACCCGGAGGAAACCCGCCCTGACGCCGCTTCGTCCACCACGAATACCACATGCGGGTCCCTGGGATCGAACCCGGGCCGCCTAGGTGGTAGGCGAGCGCGCTAATCGCTCGGCCACGGCGCCGCCAGAAGAAAGACGCTACATATAGAAAGTAGAAATAATTATGAAGAACAGTGGCGAAGCTGAAGGAGTGTCTGGGAGTCTCAGGTTACCCAAACTAAATGCAGATAAATTGTATAGCATATGCAGGATGTAAAAAGCAAGAAGACTGTCTAAAACTCGTCAATAAGTTGCTTGTACGCTCCTTTACTCTGTTATAAGTCGCTTAGTACTCTTGACAGCGCGAGATTCTTACTTCCTGTGACGAGGAAGAGCTTACTAGGCGTTGCTAAGTAACCGCCCCTCTCCAAGCCACGTTATTCTTTGCCAGTAGCCATTTTCGGAATCTAGACTCCGAGTTCCTGCAGCGCGGAACTGTAGAACACATGGCATGTAAGCTTTCGTATTCCATTCTGCTGCGAATTCAAAGTATTTGCAGTTTTTTCCTACACTCCGTGCCTTTCTCGCATGCTTTACAACTAGTGAGATTAATGATTTGGTTATCCATTTTATTAAGACAATATTATCAGTGACGTATGCTGGGGTTGTGACTTAAGGTATCACTAGGGCTACCCTAACCAAGTGGTTAGACCATTCGCTCTCACCAAAGTGGCTCGGGTTCGATCTCAAGTGGCCGTATGTGGGATTTGTGATGGACAAAAAGGCGCAGGGGTGGATCTCCTCCGGGTTCTCCGATTTCTCCCGTCATCTCATCCCACCGATGCTCCATCTTCATTCCACGTATCATCAGTGTCACCGCCTGCAGTGCCGCTGAAACCGAGCGGGCGTTAAACATTACCCCCCCCCCAAAAAAAAACAGCTATAAGGGATTATTGATTACATGTTTACTTCAGGAACAGTGCATTTAAATAAATTTGTCTTGAAATAAACTAAAAAATAATTATAAAAGTAAAATGAACAACTTTAGCATATCTGTTTATATGTGTACACGAGCTCCACCGTTTTTCTATTAAAAGCGATTCCTCGTGGTGTCTTCTCTTTGAAACAAGTATGTCTTTTTCCACCGATGGAAGCGCCAAGTTGCTCAGACTAATTTGTCCTTGTGTTGCCCGTTAGTATGATTTTATTCATTTCAAGGCTGAGAAACTCCTCCTGCACTTGCAGTAGTGGAAGAAAATGTTAAAATCAGTTCACATAGGTCAGGGGAAGACAACTTCGGGTCGTGTGACGTATTTAAACGAAGAGCCAGCTTGTACGTTCGTGGGAGTCCAGTCACAGCCGCCGCAGAGACAACATGGCAGGAAGAAAGAAGAAGAGAGCTACCGCAGCAGTCCAAGAACCCTCCGATGTACCTTCTGAGGAAACTGAAAACGCCAGCGCCGCCCCTGCCTCACAGCCAGCCTCCTCGCCAACTCCATCTCCATCTACGCCGTCCGAACACGGTATCTCAGCCTGCGACGCCACGCCGAACCCAACCACCCACCGCACACAGACGACACAGCCAGAGGTTGAATACCGAACGTCCACAGAGAGTCATCCTAACCTCACGAGGCTGCAGAGTTACAGCGCAGTTGTGCGCGGAGTACATCGGCAGCTTCCAGACTCTCTCCTCCTCAGCGCAGCCCGACGTCGCCGGCCTTCTCTTATGAAAGCGACGCGCATCATCACAGCCAGAGGACCGTCGCCGCTGGTGCGCCTGGAGTTCTGGGATGGGGCGGATTACCGCGCTGCTTTGACGGACAGGCTTCCTGCCCTTGGGCAGGTGCTCCCAGTTGAGGCTAGCCGTGGTATCCGCCCTATTCCCTGCCGACGCTGTTGCCAGTACGGTCACACCGCCGACGCCCCACGCTGCCACTATTGTGGCGCTGGCACCTTCACCACATCCTCATACGTCGCTTCGTGTATTGTGCCACGTGCAATTGCACTGGCCACTTCACGGGTCAGGCGGCGTGCCCCAGGAACCCACGCCGTCAGCCGCCTGCAGCTCACAACTTGCCCACGCAACAACCACTCTCCGCATCGCAGACCATCACCGTCACACACCAAGAACATGTCAACACCAACCGCCAAACCGCGACCAACAAGACGCCGCAGACAACCAACTTTACACCGCTGTACTCCACAACACCGCCGCACTGCAGAAACTACAAGACACACTCCAGACTCTCACTGACCGGGTTGCAGCATGGGAGACAGCCGTGACTCGTGCTCTCGAGGACGTTCACGATGCCACCCATAACCTGCAAACAATGCTACCTGCCACAGTCCATCAAGACAACAATACCCTCCGAGACCACTTCAACAAGCAGCTGGAGAAAGTAGTCACCTACATCAAGGACTCACGTATACACAAGGTCCATAAGACGTTAGAAGAAATACTACAAGGACACACAACATTACTACAGACTTCACTTAGTCAGATTTTAGAGTTTCTGACACTCCCCAGATTTCCAATCGGTCCTCCAATCGGTCCTCCAGTACGACCCAAGTTCCCCCCAAATCGCAGGTCAGTGTCAGGGCACCGCCATGATACTTGACCTGCCTAAGCCAATGATCCACCTTTAATATCCACCCACAATCATCCGGTTTGCTTCGGCGGTACCGGACACACACCACCACTGTTCAAATAAATTGAGTCACCCTAGAAATAAATTTAGTTAAGTAGTAAAAAAAAAAAAAAAAAAAAAAAAAAAAAACTAAATTTAATATATATATATAGTACGTTCGTGTAACGTCAGGTGAGAGCGGTGTATTGCTGTGCTGCATAGATCAGCGGCGCTACTTGCACGAAACTGAATGAATATGAAAAATGTTATTTGGGCATGTTTACAACATGCCCGGGCTGTTTAGAGAGAACGCTCTTCAGCCCAGTCTGCGGGCTTTTACTTGTTGTATGAGGGATCTTAACGGCGTTAGTGCGAATTTTGTTTTTATTTTGAGTTTTTGTTGACGTTGTGTAGTAGTTTTGTGTTTGTGTTCAGTTCCCCGTGTTTCACACTAGTTTGAGATCAGGCTTCAAGATGTAGAAACATTGTCAACTACATTTCAGATCTTTCCGACCCCGTATTCATTGGATGTTAACAATGTTTCTAGCAGGTAGAAAATTGAGTTGATAAATTCACAGTGCGACGATTTGCTGAAGGATAAGTAAAAACACGAGGAAGACTTGGCTGATTTTTATAAGAATGTTCCTCAAACCAGATTTCTGAGGTTGTATGCCCTTGTTGCACGGGTATTATGTATGTTTGGTTCTACGTATGTGTGCGAACAATTCTTTTCTGTTATGAACCCTTCTAAGTCAAAATCCCAAGGCATATTGTCAGATCACAATCTAACATGCAGTCTTCGGTTACAAATGTGCCGTACATTACGCCCTAACATTGACAAACTAAAGAAAAGCGAAACGGCAAATGTCGGAAAATGTCCACTTAATTGTTCTGTATAGCTCTCCTCTAGCTCGGGCAAAATAGTTATAATTTCTGTTCTGTTAGCGTTATAACATAACTACTTACATAAACTAGGATTCATATATATGGCATAAAGCGAAATGTAATTATTTATAATCAGTGACTATTCCGTAATTGAAACAGCCAGCATTAAAATTGCGATGTCGCGCACGCCTTTCCTCTTACACGCTGTGACATCACACGTGTAACTGGCCGTCGTTGCGGGCATGTGAGCTGAAAGAGCTGACGTCACAGCAACGATACCTGTCTTCCCCTGACATAGGGTATATACTTCACCGTACATATCACGTCCATTTAAGTTCTCATAATGTGCAGTGGTCTGAACGGATTTGTTTGAAAATTTTTGAGTGAATGTGACACTTTCAGTTCGTTTTTGAAAGACAGTATAGCTCGGGCGCTAGTTCTGCGCCGGTGAAGCCTGGCAGCGCAGTGGTTATCTAGACAGCTAGTGAGCCCACAACTCTCGCGCATACAGCTTCTAGCGGAAGCAATATTACGAGTGACGTCTCTTGCAGCCATCTGGTTATGATATTTGAACTTGCTGTGCACATTTAGCATTTCTATAATTAAACTTGGACTGTGTTTAGGCATGTGTTTATTAAAGGTGAGGTTATTAGGTTATTGTATATTCTTAGATTATTGTTAGGTTATCTTATTATTGTTAGGTTATTGTTATTATTATTATTATTATTATTATTATTATTATTATTATTATTATTATTATTATTATTATTATTATTATTATTATTATTAGTATTAGTATTGTTATTATTACTATTGCTATTATTATTATTATTATTATTATTATTATTATTATTATTATTATTATTATTATTATTATTACTATTACTATTACTATTATTATTATTATTATTATTATTATTATTATTATTATTATTATTATTATTATTATTATTATTATTATTGGGTTATTATTATTGTTAGATTACTGTCTTTTGCGTTCTTATACGAAGTAAAATGCCTCCAATTTTATCAAAACTTAGCACAAAAACTTTGCATAGCCAAACTAGGGAAGTTGTGAACAACGTCCATGCGTTCATGAAAAGCGAAGCAGTTTCTGGTGAGTTACTGACTTCTTTGTATAGACATTCTCTCTTTCTCTTCTGTTTCCCTAGATTAAATTGTTTTAATCCCTTATCTCACTCTGTTAGCATAGTGTTTCTACTTCTTTTTTTTTTTTGGGGGGGGGGGACGGATTTGTCTTTCCCGATAATCTTTTTCCTATGTGTTATTATCGGTCTTTATTAATTGTTTGGTCGTACTAATATCGGTCTTGGTGGCTCAGTTGATTAGACGCTGGCCTACTAATTCCAAGGTCGCGGCTTCGATGCCGGTCCAGATCAATTGCCTTTAAGTGTGCTTAAAAACGACAGCTCCATGTCAGTATATTTACGGACATGTAAAACAATTCCTGCGGGACAAAATTCCGGCACACCGACGACTCTGATATGATCCTGGTGTCGTTAAACAACAAAAAAGTTAATGAAATTAATTAGAAAAATAGGTAACATGTCAAACTGGTCATCGTATGAATGTTGTACACGATCATCTGGATCGTGCGCTATGTTAACGTGTTAATGCTCAACCTTTTGAACAGTCAGAACAAGCAATACTCATACATTTTTAACCATTTGAAAGTGATCACGTAATATTAAGGAACCACTTCGTGGCATTTGCTTCAGAACTGTTCCAGAGATTCGCCAGGCACTAGACCGCTTCATTCGAACTACTAACACAACACGAGCTGCTAAATATACCTATCATACGAGTTTTACATCGCTCACAACCTGTTGTACACAACATGGGCGTCGCGAAGCGGGGGCAAGGGGGGGGGGCGCGGCCGTGGAAGTTGGTGAACTTAATGTGCAGCCAGTTACTGACTATTAAACTACTATTTTAATTTTGATGTAAAGAACAATTTTTATTTAGCACAGATTAATACGGTTATCTGCAACATATATTATAAATTTTGACACTAAAATAATGATTTAATATTATATGATTGCAAATTTCCAACATGTGGAAAAAAGTCTGCCGACACTCATGGAACACAATGCTGGTGACTACATTGAAGGACAGTAAAACTTCGTAATACGTATCTTTTTGTGTCAGTTATAAATAAATAGTTGCTACTATTAAAGTTGCAATCGTTGTACAAGGATGTGAGAATCTCCAGTTTTAAATACGTCAATGTGACGAAAAATATGAATATATAAAACCATGACAGTTGCTGAATTCCAATGCCTTGAGACAAAATCTCATACCAACCAATTCCTCTACACCAGAGTTTCTCAGCCCTTTAACACAATGACCCCTTTTCTGTGAGCTTAAGAACACCACCCCCCCCCCCAAACTACCAAGTTTAATCTGGCGTTTATGGTTCTCAAAGAAGAGTATGAAGCAAGGAAACCATAAAAATCTGCTGTATAGATGTATGTTGACGGTACTGATTGTTGTGAAGATGAAGATGCAAACAGCTGTACATGTGATAAAATTGCGTAAGCTTTCACGGCCGACGTCATTAAATAGAAAATTATTATTCGGACTGATTATTATCATCAGTCATCGCCGAGACTAGCAGAGTACTATGGCCATGCCACTGAGGATGCTCGATGCACATTCGGACGGAAAGTCTGGAAGGAGACTTTCCACTAGATCACGGCCCACAAGCCTGGATAATCGTTTTCTATTTAGTTGTACACGCGTTAACATATTTGTTCAAATATTGAGAAACACTGTATTAGAATTAATAGCTGCTCTGTGATTATTGTATTGTGGTAAACAGAAGCACAGTAAACCCGGAGTATGCGATCAGCGTTTTACGTGACAGGAAAACAGCACTCAACTTAAAGCTTGAGGTTAGTAGTTAAAAGTTGGTTTATTTGAAATACCTAAATGGAAAACTGGCGCAACAGGTGCAGCCATGAATAGTAACCTTTTTAAATTTCTAAGTTATTAAAAAGAACATGTGTACCAATGAATTTTATGTGGCTTTTTTATGTTGCAGGAATCGAAACGTAACTGAAACTTCCGTGTGCTTCTACTAATTGGTTTCAAAATGGAGAAGTATCTAAAAAGAACAATTCCATCTGTTTCTCAAGAAATTGAGCAGAGGCGAACAAAAACACATAGAAAATACAATGATTCCTATTTAAAGCTCGGATTTACAGTATGTGGAAATTAGCAACTGTAAGTTTCAAGCCTTCTAAAATGATTCACCTGGAAACAAAACATCTAACTGTAGAACAATGAATATTGAGTTTTTCACCGTAAATTAACTCTGTGCTTCAAAATCAACAGGTCAGCGCTAGAAACATGAGTAATTGTAGTGAAAGGGCTCTTTATGCATCATATCAAGATTAGTTAAGGAAAGCAAGCCACACGCTATTGCTGAAGAGCTTATCCTACCCAGTGAGATTTAATATGGTACCCATTATGATCAGTGCTGAAGCTGCAGGAAAGTTGAAAACAATTATTAGCTTGTCCAATGCTAAGCATAATTCTCGAATTTGGATAACATTCGGGAACAAGTAAGGCTAACAATAAAAGGCATAGAAATTATTTTTAATGAACTTCATGTGTCTGCTGATGTGTCATACTTTGCTCAGTTTTAGGTTTCATCCGACTCGAATTTGATGGATTGACGGCGAAAGATGCTTTGTTCTGTAAGATATTGCCAGATTTTACAAATGGGGAACATTTATTTAAATTGTTGCTTGACGCTGCAATATAATTTGAGATAGATTGGAAGAAATGTATTACAATTTTCAGCGGTGGGCAAAGATATTGACCGCACAGAAAAGTAGTTCAGTTGAAAAACTAAAATCAGTAATGCCAAACGCAAAATGCATCCACTGTTTCTTACACTGCCAAGTACCTGCATAAAAAATGCTCAACGTCTCCAGGTCCTTATTGAGCAAATAATATTGTAACTTTTATTTCAAATTTACCCTTACAATGTCGTTTATTTGGCAAACTGTGCGAAGGAGTGAATGCTTTCACAAATCTCTCTTATTTCATACTGAAATGAAGTGGCTTTTTCGCGGGAAGGGTTAATGAGATTATCTGAAATCAGATCACATTTAGTGTTGCTTTTACAGACTGGTAACAACTTGCTGAATTGTTCATCTCACAGAAATGGTTGTTTCAGCTGACACATTTATCTGATATCTTTATACATCTCAAACAACTATATATTGAGTTACTGTGATGTGGCAAAACCATACTTTTTGTTCGCGAAAAAACAAATGCCTTTGTAAGAAAACTGAACGTGTAGGTATCTAGAGCTTAAATGGAAACTTTGAAAACTTTCTCCTGACATATTAGTTTCTGGTATTCAAAATGACTATCTTGACACAAGATTATTGTCAAAAATTGTATCTTCTCACTTGAAATCACTTCGTAGCCAGATTATTGATTACTTTCTTACGAAGAAAATATAGGCTTAAGATGGGTTATAATTTCTTTCTGTGAGCGAGCTGAGAAAAAGGCAAACTTCAGTTCACAGCTTCACAACCAGCTTGGATTATCTGCTGACAAACATTAATAACTACAATTCAGGAGCAGTTCTGGCTACAGAGAAGAAATTAAAATCCTGGATTTGTATCAGTAGATTTAAGAGTACTTATTCCCTTTACTACTTCGCTCGGGGTTTCTTCAGTGATGTGCCTTAAGAGAATCAAGAAATAAATTATCTCTTGAAAATGATATGACTTTTTGTTACAAGTTTTGAATTAGACATCACAGAACTAGTTAAAAAACAGTGTCAAGTGTCACACTAAGCGGATGCTACAAAACAAGCTAAAAATCGGTGTTCTAAGAGATTTTAACCAGACATCACAAACCTACATAACGATAAAATAGAAAATACCAAAGCTAAAGTAAAGGTAATGAATAAACTAAGTTAGTATTTTAATTTCAACACTGGAGTAAGACAAGAGATGAGCTATCTGTGACACTTTTTACTTTAGCCCTGAATACAGTAATACGAAAATAGACAAAATAGACTTTAAAGAGACTGTATTTGTCAAGTCCAATCAAATACGTACCTATGCAGACGACATAGTTATGGTGGCAAGAGACAAAAGAACACTAGGGCAAGTTTATAAGCAACTTAAAAGAAGAGCTAAACAAATAGGGTTAGAAGTAAATGAGAATAAACCAAATATCTGAAAATGATAGCGGTTAAAAATAAACGAATAGTAGTTACAAACCTAATAGAGAAAAAACATTTGAAGGTGTAATACAATTTAGATATCTAGGTGCTCTTGTAAACAACACAATAATAATAATAATAATAATAATAATAATAATAATAATAATAATAATAATAATAATAATAATAATAATAATGATAATGATAATGATAATGATAATGATAATGATAATGATAATGATAATGATAATGATAATGATAATGATAATGATAATGATAATGATAATGATAATGATAATGATAATGATAATGATAATGATAATGATAATGATAATGATAATGATAATGATAATGATAATGATAATGATAATGATAATGATAATGATAATGATAATGATAATGATAATGATAATGATAATGATAATGATAATGATAATGATAATGATAATGATAATGATAATGATAATGATAATGATAATGATAATGATAATGATAATGATAATGATAATGATAATGATAATGATAATGATAATGATAATGATAATGATAATGATAATGATAATGATAATGATAATGATAATGATAATGATAATGATAATGATAATGATAATGATAATGATAATGATAATGATAATAATAATAATAATAATAATAATAATAATAATAATAATAATAATAATAATAATAATAATAATAATAATAATAATAATAATAATAATAATAATAATAATAATAATAATAATAATAATAATAATAATAATAATAATAATAATTTGAAGGATTGCATAAAAGAAAGAATCCAAAGTGGCAATGCAGCTTATGCTAATTTACAACTATTAAAATAGATTTACTAGTAGAGGTACATAATAAAAGATCTGTGAAACATTAATAAGACGAAAGTAACATATGCTGCAGAAACATGGACCCTAAACAACATATAACTATGAGAAAATACCACGAAGATTTGAAAGAAAAATACTAAGAAGGATCTTTGGACTAGTAAAGGATAAAGAGCAATGGAGAGTAAGTTACAACTATGAGCTAGATGAACTGACAAATAAGCAAGATATTGTGAGGTTTATTAAGGCAGAAGGAATAAGATGATTAAGGTGTATAAGAGAATGGCAGAAGATAGAATACCAAAAATAATATTGAGGGTAAGCTTATTTTCTAGAAGACAAAAAAGGAGGACCAAAGACAAGATGGTTAGATAATGTAATAGAAGATTTACATTAGGGGGTGGAAGAGTAAAGTGGAAGATAGGGTTTTGTGGAGGAGAATTAATTGTGCAGGAGGCCAAAGCTCTTTAGAGAATTAACCGACAGCGAGTGTAATTTTGCTTTTTTTTTTTTTTTTTTTTTTTCCCCAACAAGACTCTGCAACAGCCAATCTTTCGATCAGAACAATTGAAAGTGTGTTTCAGGACAGAATAATTATTATTGGTAGAAATTTGTGGTTCCCTCGGTCCCTCGACCTAACCCCCTGCGATTTCTATCTCTGGGGCAACTTAAAGCATAAAGTGTAGAAGACAAACAAATTCCTGGAAGAATTAAAACAAAATATCCATCAGGAAATGGCAGCATTTCTCAACGTGAACTACGGCGAGTGATGGATGATTTCCTAAAGAGGTGCAACAATGTATGGACAACGACGGTGGTCAGTTTCAGCATCTGCTTTAATTATATTGGTAAGTAAAGCCTTTAAAAGTAGTTTTAAGAATGTTGTATGGTTTTATCCGCGCTGTTCTGACAGCGGCAGTCGGCGACGAGCGCAGAGGACCCGTACAGACAAAACAGCGCAGCCGGTTCACAGTCTTTTGGATCACCCGTTATATCCAACACCTACAAATTTCATCTGGAACTATGCGTAGTATCTTAGGCTCTAAAACCACCCATATGCCATAATATTCTTACCATGCGCTAAAAGAGTTTGGATTCTTCGGAAGGATTTAATGTAAGTAGTGCTTAGCTCTTCAGGAGAAGCAAAGCTAAAATATTGCGTGTTTTGCGTGTAATGCAAGCGTGTGAATTGTGCATCTGTTTCCGTATTTTGTCTTCAGTAATTTCTTGATTTCATGATACTTATTGGCTGTAATTGCGATTCCATCCACCAGAGCCTTCTACGCCGCCGTGAAGATAGTCGCTGAGGAACATGTGTTTCTTTACCATAAAAGCAGATTCTTGTGTGCATCTACAGAAGATTACAACTGTTCCCAGAAAAGAGCGCAAGTTTTTCTGTTACCTAACAAAAGCAATTAATGTTATTGATTGTAGTTCAGCAGAATACATTGGTATCAGAACGGTAGGCTGTGAAGTACTGGGAGACGAGTCGGAGGCTAAATTGCAGCTACATTCAAGTTTCTCTCTCTCTCTCTCTCTCTCTCTCTGTCTCTCTCTCTCCCTCTTCCTTTTATAGCTTGTGAGGTTTTACTAATTTTCCGCTTTGTTGCTCCAAAGTAATTTGCGCATCTGCGTCGTCTTCCTGATCAGTGAGGATGTATGCAAGTCATCGGCAGGTTTCAACAGTATTCTAGGGACTCTGAAAGATGATTTATAATAATGATATTCTTCAATATATGTGACTTCTGTAAATAGATTTACTGCATTTGATGACCACTTGATGTTGCAACATTCACGGCTACGTTTTCTTTGTACCAACGACAATGCTTGGGGTTGATTCATTTTGCAAATAAAATATTTTACTGCCTGAAGTGAGGTCTCGTTGGAAAATTATGCAGATAAATACGAATATGCAAAGAGTTTCACAAGTGTACCCAGTGTTAATAATAGTATCGACCTTCGCTGAGAGCTGTATTTAGCATCTATATAATTTAGTATCGCTATGTGTGCAATGTGTTGTGGGAGGCTGAAAGATAAGTTACAAAATGACATTGCAAGGTGTAAATAAAAAAAGCAAACATGTTCATTGTATGCAGACAAATGACAAATCATTAGTGGTATTCCATGCTGTCCTAATCTGAAGGTTTGCAGGTGCGTAATCTTTTCTTCCCGTGAAAGTTGTCCTTTCTTATTCATACGCACCTTTGTACGATTATATACAAAGTTTCGTCAAAATAATGTGGGAAGCACGTTTTTAGTTTAGTAAATTATACTAAATGGTAACCGATTTGATCCTGTGAAGAAATTTATTTAGCCACAGTATGCATAGTCTTTTAGACACTTAAAACTAATAAAATAAAGGAAAACGAATCTTCGTGTTGATCCTCGACAACTGGAAGTCTGTGATTCAAATCCCATCCTGGCCATGCTCTCCCACTGACATTCTTCTAGTTTTTCCTTATTCATCATAACTGGTAAATTCCGAAGGAGTACCCCAAATTTATAAATAGAACGTTTCCTTCCCAAACTCCCTTTCCCAAATATCGTTTAATTTCAACGTAACATAGATGTAACCGCCTCTGGTATCTTGTACAGTCTTTTCTGTCGGCATTGTGAGGCAGTTTTTCCCTTCCTATAGTAAAACAGCATAAGATGTCAGAAATGTTCCTTTTTGGTTTCCATAATTTGTAAACACAGGTTCAACCTGTTCCATCCAACGATAGTCACAAAACACACAATGACGCTTCCAATAGCGAGTCTGATTGTTGACATCTAAGTCGTAGTGGTGGTTAGGCAACTATGATAACAGAGAGTTCATATATATGTGTCCCAAAATTAGACCGACAAACTTTGGTAGCTGATAGGTTAACATAGGCAACACTTTTTGTTAAGAACAGTTTTTTGCTGCGGTGCTTCGTTTAAGCGCTAGTGTCGTATAGAAATACAACTTCTGTGACATGCCAACGTAAAGCATCCCTAAGTAATATGATACCATCCCTCGTCCATGTTTACTTTGTGAAAACATAAATAACTTAACGCTCTTATATGAGTCAGCCTAGAAAGTGTGTGGACCTTGTTTTATTTTTTTGTGCTGCGTAAGCAATTATCCCAACGGGGGAGTTAACGGCCTTTAAAGCTATAAGACACCCCGTTGGAAATTATTTGATGTTACTTATGTCCTGAACGTCGTCTGTGTAACGCTGGCAGACCTGTTGCCAGTATTCAACGAGGACTTTACCAATTTCTTCGAGTTTTACTAATAAACTTCTTCTCACCTTTGAATTGTGCCTGATTAATTGCTGAGCTGCCTTGTTCTCGAGCTAAGGCTCGGGGCTTACCTACAATCCCAAAATCTATAGTCATGTGTGCAAAACACCGTTACGCGACATCTGGTGGCAGCGGCGGGATTACAAGGCGATTACAAGGCGAAGCAATCAAGAAGACGGCACTTCTTCGACTTCGACTGAACTTCTCCCTGATTCAGGGTGTCTTCTGAAGAGCTGAATCAGACCTTCATTTTCATCTTCTAGAACTTCGCAGATCTTTCATCGAGGTGGAAGACCTGCAGTACTTCAGGAGGGACGGCGCCCACGAACCTCCGAACGTCTTTGCTTCCTCTAGCCGGAGGCCGGCGCAGTCCGTCCGCCTTCTGGTGTCGAGCTCGTCAACAAGCCTGGGCTCTGGTTGTCAGCTGGGGTCCTCGAGGGGACACAGATCTACTCAGCAAGCCTGCAGCTATCCTTCTTCGCGGTGACAACTACACCTGGACAGTCCCGAGGGACGGCGAGACTCCCTTCATTCTTTCCAAGTAAGTCCTCACCATCGTTAAATCTGGCATTGTGTTAATCGTAGACAATCAGGCTAAGTAACCCTTGCCATGTCTTTCGCAAGTAGAAGTAGAGTAGAACTTCCGACAGAACCGGACGATGAGGTGGAAGAAACGAATAGTTTCGTGTCAGTAGCTACTGCAGTTAAATTATTGGAAACAAAATTTGACGGAAATCCAAAAGATTTGCAGGAATTTATAGACAATGTGGAAAATGCTTATAGCATTTTGTCTCCAGCAGATCATCCTACATTTTTGAAATTTGTTTTAGCTAGAATTACTGGAGATGCTAAAGTAACTTTAAACTTCAAGGAAATGCCCGCTGCGGGGGCTACCTGGGAAAATGTTTAAAAAAATTAGAAACGCACTATGCAGTTCACAGAACGTTAGATTATTATGCTAATAAGTTGTTTACTAGCAAGCAGACACATAATGAAAATGTAACTTCCCACTCAGTAGAGGTGCAAGAGTGGAAAAGATGACCTCCGATTTAATACGATCCACTTCAAAAATAATGAATAATTGGAATTATGATAGGAAAATGGGAGGCAGAGATATAATAGTGCATTTAAGTAGAGCATGTTTTGTACAAGGTTTGGCAGATGGGCAAGTTAAAACTATAGTTAGGGTGAAATGCGATCAAATGTCGATGAAACAATTAATAGAATTAGCAGTAGAAGAGGAAAGTGCACAAAGGTCTTGCGAAAAATTTAAGGGTTATTACGGAGAAAGAAGGTTAATGGCAAGTAACAGTTCCCACCAGTTCCAGGGTGCTCGCATGGGCGTGAAGAACAGGCCTGAGAACGTGAGGCGCGGACCATCAGGGGTTCACGCGATAGCACCTATAGTGTGTTTTAGGTGCGGTAAACCGGGGCATGTTGATAAAGAATGCAGAAGGACGGCCTACTGCATGGCATGCCGTAAAGTTGGACATGAGACGAGGGAATGTCTCGCACAGGGGAAACAGGCAGTAGGGCTACCTGTGAAACCTGTGGTAAGTCCAAATGAAAGTAAAGGTTGCAACCCAGGTGTGAAAGAGAACCTGACAAACAAAATAGGTATGGAAGAGGACCTAACAAACAAACTAGGTATGAAAGAGGACCTAACAAACAAAATAGGTATGAAAGAGGACCTAACAAACAAAATAGGTATGAAAGAGGACCTAGCAAACAAAATAGGTATGAAAGAGGACCTAATTAACAAAATAGGTATGAAAGGGGACCTAACAAACAAAATAGGTATGAAAGAGGACCTAGCAAATAAAATAGGTATGAAAGAGGACCTAGCAAACAAAATAGGTATGAAAGAGGACCTAGCAAACAAAATAGGTATGAAAGAGGACCTAACAAACAAAATAGGTATGAAAGAGGACCTAATTAACAAAATAGGTATGAAAGAGGACCTAACAAACAAAATAGGTATGAAAGAGAACCTAGCAAATAAGTTTAATGTTACTAAAGGGGTACAGGAAAATCCTTACGTAGTTTTTGTATTAAGTAATGATTTAAAGAAGGGTTATGGAGAAGCACTGATTGACACAGGGTCAGCAGTCTCTCTGGTAAGACAAGAAGCATTACGGTCAAAGAAAATAAAGAAAGAGGAAGTTAGTTTTCAAACAATAACTTGGGAAAGGTTCAAGGTTTTTGGATGCGCAGAAATAAGTTTCTGCAACGTAATGTTTGGGCCGAATCATAAATTTTATGTAGTTTCGCATCTACCTGAAAAATTAGACCTGCTACTAGGAAGGGATTGGTTAGAGGCACACAAAGGTGAATTAAGGGTCCCGTGGAAGCATGCGACAATAAAAATAAAACCGATGAGTGAAGTTTTAGTAGAGTTTGATACATCAGAGCAAGGTGTAAGGTACTGTAAGAAACAGGAAGTAGGTGATAATTTAGTTTGTGCTGAAAGCATTGTAAACTGTAAGGGAGGAAAGTTTTGCTGTTTAATAGTTAATTTAAATGAAGATGAGAGAATAGTGGCAGTAACTCCGCAATTGACAAAGTCTGATATAAAAGGGAAAGAAATTAGAATAAGGAAGGAAAGGAGAAGCGAACTACTGCTTTCTAAGTTAAGGGTTGCACATGTAAAAGAGGGGTTAGAAGAGTTGAAAGAAATTTGTTTGGAATATAACGATATATTTAGGTTACCAGGGGATAGGCTTACAGAGACTAAGGCAATAACACATCACATCCCAACACCATCTTTACCACCTGGTCGATATATCACATTAAAAAATTACAGAATACCAGAACAGCACCAACAGGAGGTAAATAAGCAAGTGCAAGATATGCTAGACCAGGACATTATAGTCCCGAGTTCGAGCCCATGGAATTTTCCAATTTTGGTAGTTCCAAAAAAAAAAAAAAAAAACTGGGTGCTTCGGGTACTAGAAAATGGAGGATTTGTATTGACTTTAGGAAATTAAACGAGGTGGCAGTAGGTGATAGCTATCCTCTACCCAACATACAGGAAATTCTAGATAAATTGGGAAGGTCTCGTTACTTTTCGGCTTTAGATTGTGCAAGTGGTTATTGGCAAATACCCTTAGCACCAGAGGACCAAGCAAAAACTGGCTTCAGCACCAGTCAAGGTCACTTTCATTTTACTAGAATGCCCTTTGGATTAAAATCAGCCCCCGCTACTTTTCAAAGGTTAATGAACACCATATTGATGGAATTAATTGGAATTAGATGTTTGGTTTACTTAGATGATGTAATTATTTTTGGTGAAACTTTGGAGGATCATAATTCTCGGCTAAGACAAGTTTTTCAAAAGTTGCGAGAAAATCAAATGCAACTAGAACCAGATAAATGTGAATTTCTTAAAAGCGAATTGCAGTAATTAGGTCACGTAGTTACTGCAGAAGGTGTTTATCCTGACCCGAAGAAGGTTGAAGCTATAAGTAAATTTCCAAAACTTAAGACACCCAAAGATATAAAGTCATTCTTAGGCTTGGCAGGTTATTATAGAAAATTTATTCCAGCATTTAGCAAAATTGCTAAACCGCTTAATGATTTGTTAAAGAAAGGAACAGAATGGGAATGGTCGGAAAGTCAGGAACAAAGCTTTCAGGAATTAAATGGTAAGTTGTTGGAATATCCAGTATTGCAATTTCCAGACTTTACACAACCCTTTGTTTTGACAACTGATGCGAGTAATTATGCAATTGGGAGTATTCTAAGTCAAGGGAAAATTGGTAGCGATAGGCCTATAGCTTTCGCAAGTAGGATATTGAATGACGCGGAAATAAACTATAGCACAGTGGAGAAAGAGTTACTAGCTATAGTATGGTCTTGTAAGCATTTCCGTCCATACTTACTAGGAAGAAATTTCACAGTGGTAACAGATCATAAACCTCTTTTATGGATTTTCAATGTTAAGGATCCGAGTTCGAGACTGCTTAGATGGAGACTGTTATTGGAAGAATATGAATTTCAAATAGTGCATAAATCAGGTAGCAAAAATGTAAACGCAGATGCGCTTAGTAGGTATCCCCTTCCAGAAATTAATGCTGTTCTAAAATAAGAGGAAGAAATTTCTAAAGAAAGAAAGCAGAGGTTACTGAAAGAGATGCACGAATGTCCTATAGGAGGGCATCAGGGTATTCAAAGAACATATGAAAGGTTAAAATTGTACACTTGTTGGCCTAATATGTTTAAGGATGTAGAGAATTACATAAAACTATGTTCGACTTGTCAACTAAACAAACAGACACTTCCAAACACTAAAGCTGAATTGCAAATAACAGACACACAATCACAACCTTGGAATAAGGTGTACTTGGATATTGTAGGTCCATTGTCAACTTCAGATTCAGGAAATAAATATTTATTAACATGTCAGGACAATTTGACTAAATATTTGATAGTAATTCCCATGATAGATCAGAGTGCAAACACTGTGGCGGATACATTTGTGAATGAAATTATTCTTAGGTATGGAATTCCTGATGAGATTTTAACAGATCAAGGATCTCAGTTTATGAGTCAGGTATTTCAAGACTGTTGCAAATTACTTAAGATTAAGAAGTTGCACACAAGTGTTTACCACCCAGAAACCAATGGAAGTTTGGAAAGATCACATAAGGTTATTGTAGAATATTTGCGTTGTTTTGGAAACAAGTTACAAACTGACTGGGATAAATGGGTCAATTTTGCAAGCTTCACATATAACACAACCCCTCATACTGCAACCAAGTATATACCTTATGAATTGTTATTTGGTAGAAGGGCAAATCTGCCAGGGATATTGCAAAGAGAGCCTCAGCCATTGTATAATTACGATGATTTAGTGAGAGAAATTAAACAGAAATTCCAAGTAGCATGGCAACAAGCAAGGTCTAATTTACAGGAGCGGAAAGAAAAACAGTGTAAAAAATTTAATGAAACTATAAAGGCAAGGAAATATGCCAAAGGAGATTTGGTGTTAGTATATAATGAGCAAAGAAAGAAACTAGATCGTTTATGGAACGGACCTTATGAAGTGACCGAGGTAAAGGGCCCAAATGTTTCGTTGAAAAAGGTAGGAATAACAGGTAAAAGGAAAATCAAAACTCGTGTTAATAGGACCAAACCTTATTTTGCAGGTGCGATGGAAGATGAGGGTTAGTTATTTGATCAAGGTGATCGTTTTATTGTGGTGGTGGGAACAGCTTCAAGGAGAAGCGTTAGGAACAGATTCAGGGAGAAGCGTTAGGAACAGCTTCAAGGAGAAGCGTTAGGAACAGTGGTTGAAGAACAAGAGATAAAAGCTCAGGTAAAAGTAATTAGCAATCAGGCAGGCGTTTACTTCGACCATGTAGGAGCATTGTATTCCTATCCAGCAGAGTGGAGTTTCTTAACATATGTAGATTTAGAACCTGTAAAACAGCTGTGGTTGAAGAACAAGAGATAAAAGCTCAGGTAAAAGTAATTAGCAATCAGGCAGGCGTTTACTTCGACCATGTAGGAGCATTGTATTCCTATCCAGCAGAGTGAAGTTTCTTAACATATGTAGATTTAGAACCTGTAAAACAGCTGTGGAGAAAGACAAAACAACAGATTACAGTTCTGATACAAACATGTGAAAAGGTAAAAAATGAAACATGGTATATGTATACCGATTGTAAACCTTCCATTCCGTATCTTCATTCAAAACGTAAAGTGATAGACAGGCTAAAAGATGTCTTAGGCGATTTGATAGGGTTGAATAAAAATGTTAGACGCAAGCGCAGCCCTCTAAATTTCATTGGTAGTGCATTAAATCTTCTTTTTGGAACAGCTACTGAAGATGAACTTCAAAATTATGCTAAACACATAAGGCATTTAGAATCAGATCATAGGGATTTTTTGCGAATAGCTTCGGAACAGATGCTTGTTTTAAAATCTACACTGATCACTATGAATTCCACTGTTAAAGAAGTAGCATTAAATGAAAATAAAATTAAGGAAGTAATAGAGAAGTTGTCATTAGAAACAACAAAACAAAATGCAGCTTTACGTTATGAACTGGAGACAAGTATGGTAATAAATGAATTAATACAACAGATTCAAAGAGGGATTGAAGAGTGTCAAAACACTTTCGATCTTCTCATTAACGTATATTTGAATTCACAAAAAGGAATTTTACAGCCTCAAATTATCACAGTGCAAGAGATAAGAGAGCTTTTAAAAAAGGAAAGCGTGCCAGATCTAACGATGTTCCCTCCTTTCCCTTCTTCACAACTTTTGTCCTTGATCCAGCCAACAATTTATACTCAGGGATCAATGTTGGTTTATGTTACAAAAATACCATTGTTGCATGAGAAACAATATCAGTTGTATAAAATATTGCCATTTCCAGTGCTTATGCAATCAAATTTGACTGCAAAGTTCATTGACTATCCGAAAGACTATATTTTTGTGGACAATCTACGACAACAATATGGATACTTAACAGTAATGGACTTGGAAAAGTGTCATAATCCAAATAAGTTAACCTATGTGTGTTCAGAAGCGATGCCTATTCTGACTTATGTTCCAGGTCAGGATTGTATAGTCACATTATTACATCCAAACACCCAAGAATTACCTCAAAATTGTAATGTAAAGTACTTACCTTTAGCTCACACCCTTTGGATACCATTATATATGAGTAATGAATTGTTATATGTGGCACCGCAAGTTGAACTGTTTACAACTATTTGTAATGAGAAAAGTGAATCTCATAGACTTTTAGGAAGAGGACTAGTGTCCTTAGGTAAATTATGTAAAGGGTTAAAAGCAAGAAGTGTGTTGTATCCACTGGCCCATTTTGAGACAAACAATACCAAGGAAGACATTATTCCCTTCTCTCCTTTGGACACCGATTGTTGTATAACACTTCCTGATCAAGAAGAAATTCATAAAATTCCTTTAACCCTTCCTCTACATAACATAATGTCTTCAGTGACGGATTTGAAATTGGCCGGTTATAAAATAGACGAAGTGCAGAAATTAATTAAAGAACAGGAATCAAAGGAAGCCAATAGACCAAGGGATTGGTCAGATTTTGTGTATTCTGGCTGGAGTTATGTATTATGTATGTGTATTATTTTTGTGATTTGGATATGTAGTTGTTGTTATTGTAAGTGTTGTAGAGATTGTAGCACCTGGTTATTTAAGCAATGTCCACCGAAGAAGTGTACTGACTCAGTAGGTGAACATATGAGAGCCTTAGTTAATGTTAATGTGAACAGCGGGACAAATGCTAGATCGCAGATACTGATTGATGGACAGGGTTATCAAAGGTTACCTGTAATAACTTCACAGCCTGAAAGGTCAGGTCAGGATTTTGAAATGGGGTCTGCACCTGAGGAGGAGATTATACTACCGTCTCCAGTAGAATTTCGCAGGTCCTCCAGACTAAAGGCAAAAGAAGATGTTGCCTCCAAGGGGTGGATGTTCTCAAAAGCTTGAGCTTGTCATAAGACAGCAACAACCTTTTTCTTAAGGGGGGAGGTGTCGTATAGAAATACAACTTCTGTGACATGCCAACGTAAAGCATCCCTAAGTAATATGATACCATCCCTCGTCCATGTTTACTTTGTGAAAACATAAATAACTTAACGCTCTTATATGAGTCAGCCTAGAAAGTGTGTGGACCTTGTTTTATTTTTTTGTGCTGCGTAAGCAATTATCCCAACGGGGGAGTTAACGGCCTTTAAAGCTATAAGACACCCCGTTGGAAATTATTTGATGTTACTTATGTCCTGAACGTCGTCTGTGTAACGCTGGCAGACCTGTTGCCAGTATTCAACGAGGTCTTTACCAATTTCTTCGAGTTTTACTAATAAACTTCTTCTCACCTTTGAATTGTGCCTGATTAATTGCTGAGCTGCCTTGTTCTCGAGCTAAGGCTCGGGGCTTACCTACAATCCCAAAATCTATAGTCGTGTGTGCAAAACACCGTTACACGACACTAGACCAGTTGGTCATAAATTACTGCCTCCCAAGCAGTTTAAATATTTACGGCAAAATCAACAATAAAAATTAGTATTGCATTTATCTTAGTAAGGCACACAATCTTATTCCAGGAAACAAACACATAACACATAAACAAAACACAAACATCTCATTGTTTACAGTTAATCACAGCTTTACTATTCAAAGTAAATGATGGAACGCACGCTCATTGCGATTAACACAAAAAGTGCATCGGCGTGCCCTATTCTGCCATATTCTCACAAAGACACCAGCAATTTCTCTGGTTTAAAAATTTGTCGGTCTAATTTTGACTTATGAGGCAACCTTACAGTATATAATTCACCACAACATTTAGCTACCAACCTAAAAAATCCATGCAAATATCCAAAATCAACGGGAATCGAAGCAAAATGGGAATCGAATTTGTCATTTACAAATTAATAATAATAATAATAATAATAATAATAATAATAATAATAATAATAATAATAATAATAATAATAATAATAATAATAATAATAATAATAATAATAATAATAATAATAATAATAATAATAATAATAATAATAATAATAATAATAATAATAATAATAATAATAATAATAATAATAATAATAATAATAATAATAATAATAATAATAATAATAATAATAATAATAATAATAATAATAATAATAATAATAATAATAATAATAATAATAATAATAATAATAATAATAATAATAATAATAATAAACGAATGTATTTCAACGGCTGAAGGCAATGAATGAGCGCATAAGTAATTTTATTAATAATATGTAGCGTTACTGTGAAGTCCCGGAACGTCCCAATGCGGGCATCGTCGGAAGCTTACCGCCTTAGCCAACTATTGCGGTCGCAGATTCTGGTATATTTTTAATATTATTTCTATTATAGTACTTCTATTTCTATTAAACGTTTCACTACACTGAGTAACTCTGGGATATACTTTGCTTTAATACGCAAAGATAACGAAAATCAGTTTTAGGTAATTATTTCAATAAAGTTCCCAGTAAATACATTACTGTTGAAAGCGCAAAAGTTGTTGAATACCATCCTTTGTGGGGTTATAGTTCTGGCTAGGCTGACTATCACCAATGCAACTTCAAAAATATAGTTGGTATATGTCGTGAGGTGAAACCTGAGCAGTTTGCTTAGATGCGCAGTAGCATTCTTCACCTGAAAAGCTGGGAAAAGCTACGCAAACATGTATGTGCAGAAGTCATAACGTTTCAGTCCACGAAAGAGTGAAGTTCGCTAGCATAGCTTTAGTGCATATTGCTAATGACATTAAGTAACAATTAGCTTTATAACGGACTAAGCGATCTCGCTATAACTATGGCCATGTGCCAACAATAACTTTCATATGAACTGCAATTGTTTCAGCCACGTACTGTTGTAGTGTTTCGTGGCAAAGTGACGCGTGTGTTCCCCGCTCCTAGCCGTTGCAGAAAGGGAGGGAAGGAAAGCAACTTCCCCTATGCGCAAGATTTGTTTATGACCTATAGTAACAAAACGGCCAGCTGTAGGGTAACGTGTAGTCTCGCTCCCCATCAATTGTCCAGAAGGTGTGTGGCTGTATTTAAGTATGAACCTTTTTCTTTATCTAAAATGTCCTTTTTTCCGCCCTGCTGTAGGCAGAAGAATTGGCATTTTGTTTAGGAGACTCCAATATTAGACTCTCGAATGCTTGCGTTTCTAAACGATACCGGAAGAATAAAAGGAAGAATTGAAATAGAGAACATTAGATTGTGCAGCACTTAATAACTGTGTTTAGTAGAGAACAAAGTTGCACCTGTTTCCTTTATCTTTTCAGTACTATGTATGGAGCTTTAAAGCTAAGCAAAACCGACCACAACTTTTGTTAACTATTGCTTGTCTCAAATAACTTCCCCAGACATTTATCATATGTTTTATTGCATCCTATAAGGAGGAACAATTGTTTTTTGTTCACAGCGTCTTCGGAGGCTCAATTAAGAGTTTACAGCGAACCCAAAGACTATGCCGATCTTCTGGATCACGATTCTTCACTGCAGAGGAAATATGTATATCAAAACAGCCTCCGGAGCTGGCCTTTTGATAATAGCAGGACAAGTAGCACAAATGATCCTTTCCATTCCCACCAGACTTCGCTTGAGGAAGACGATAATACAGGGAGAAGCACTGCTAGTAGAGATCATCTCGGTTCAAGACCGTTGACAGCAGACACACAATATGAAGTTATGAAACGCGGTAGGTATAACCCTCTTTTGGCACATTCGAGATTTCCCACTGTTTTGCAAATTTCGAGGGAAGAAGCTCAACTTCCGTTATATTTAGATACTATTGGTCGTAATACCAGACGTAGGGATCAAGAGCATTTGCTCGATGGAGAATTGTATCCCCTGGGACTTGGCAGAAGAACTCGCATACAAGACACTCTTACGAGCAGAACGTATCTTCCCCCGCACATATCTCAAAAGAGAAAATACGACTCAAGGAGCATTCCAGCACAACACGTTGAAAGCGTAATAGGTAGCTTTTTAACTGGCGCAAAGAAAAAAGTTATCACGAACTACACGCAACCACATATACATATACCAACATCCCGTACTGTTCAGATAGTCAAAAGCCCACTGTCAAGGTCTCACATCGTCTGGATTGGCAATGTAATTACACAACTTGCTCAATACGGAGATGTTGGTGAAATCAACGCAGCATTAGAAGTCGGGAAAGACCTCTTAGATGCACTAACATGGCATACTGACAGTATAACAGAAAAACTGCATTCAGAAAATAACTCGTTTATTGAAGGGATAAGAGACAATACTTCTAACACAAGTCTTCTAAACGTTTTAAAAAGAGTAGTTAAGAAATACATTCCTGAACTTGTGGCTAAGTACGATGACACTGGGGTACAAGAATGCATGGATTTGCTTCTTGAAGAGTTATTATTCTTTTCAAGAGTATATTGTAACGCTAGAAGAAGTGGGGTTACGAAAGTACCTCAAAGGGACATAACGGATTATCGAAAACTCATCAAAAATAGAAGACTTCAACTTTTTAATAGTTGGCAATTATAGTTTTTCAAGAATTCTAACATATTTATAGTTTTATCAAATAATGGTGACAGTACATAGAGTATTTGTGCTATACACACATTCCTAACAGTAGCCAACAATTCTATAATATTCATCCCTCTGCTATATAATGTAGCAACTCAAATATTGCTCGTTGTAAACATTTAACGATAAAAATAAAGGCATTATGGGAGTCAATAGTGTTCTTTACTACAGAATTCAATAAATAATTATTTATACCGGGTGTTAATGAACTACACCGAAATAATTTCAGCGATTGTAGACGTGACTAATATAAGCAAGTTGAGATAGGCAATGCATGGTCTGCGGCTTAACATAACGCAGTTAATTGTGTTAAGCCTAATTGGCATCAGATGCTGATAAGTTGCTGTTTACACAAGGTAGGTGAGATTATTGGATTAGAATGTCTTTAAAACTGCTTTCCGAGTATAGAAATATCGAAACTTAATAGCTCGTTTTTGGCGTTCTCAAGATTTCATGCCTCAAAGATATCTCAAATCTCGAACTAATCACCTGCCAGTGCGACACTGAACAGCGATTAACTGCCTTCTTGCATGAATAGCCTACTCTAGTAGTGTTTGTTTAACTGTTCTGGTAGCCTAACCCGTAGCGCCGAAAGCTGTTGTTCCCGAGGTCATTGGTTCAGTTACTGTCATGTGGTTAATCTTTTTTCTTCCTCATAAATTACAATAGGCAGTTACTTTAAACCTGACGTAAAGAGTTGTATTTACTTTTCATTTTATGTAAGTTCGTTCACCCTTTATACCTCCTCCCATTTAGACGTACAGCATGTGAGAGTATTAAGCAGAATTCAACCTTTGTTAGAAGGAATTAATTAATTGCACTCACAAGGTGAAATTGCTCTGTAAAATGGGCTGTACAGGAATTAAAACCTTAGACAAAATATTACAACAAAACTGAAGAAAAAAAAAAAAAAAAAAAAAAAAAAAAAAAATAAAGTGAAAGAGACGCGAACTTTTTTTCTTTCACTTGAAAGTTAATGCTATAACCATTGTGCTCCGACCGTCTTTTCATTTTCGTGTGTTGAGCACTCAAGTGGTATTATCATTAGCAGTGGCGTACTGGCACTTTAGAAACATATAGCCGTAACTTCCACATTTGAACCAACAGGCCATAAGTATCCTATCCCAAATTACTTGTTTCAGAGATCTCCACTTGCTGTGAAAATATTTCGGTGTAGTTCATTAACAACCTGTATATAATAATTGCTGGGGAGATGATTTCCTACATATGAATTCCTCGCCCTATTTATTCCAGCGGTTACCAAGAAAAGTATCCACCGAAGTACTAGGTAAGTACATGTGAGATTAAACGTAAATGCTTCAGTGGGACAAAAAGCCGCTCTTTAAACTGGTAATTCATTAATAACAACCTAGATTTCTGCAAAACTACATGAAGTGACATAACAGCTACTAAGCTGAGACTTTTTATTTTAAAAGTTCAATAAATGTTCAAGCGGAAAGTTCTAATCTCTTTACACTACATATCACTTTTATCCTTTTATCCCCGCACTTCGATTTCCCACTGAATACCAGAAGGATGTCTATAATTTTCCACATATGAATTTTCTCGTTTTGCTAAGAGCCACATTTGCCTAAGTTCTTAAGCAAGTTAAATGTGTTACATTTTAAAATTAAATGTTACAAACAATTATTTACTGTTCGTTTCATCAATACCAAACATTCTCGTTATTCCTATTTAATACAACCACAGACAGACCGTTTTTTTTTTTTTTTTGGGGGGGGGGGGGTGGGGTGAGGTGGGGAGTGATAAACTTTGCCAGTGAGTTCGTTGTAACACAAAGTCGCCCTTTTTTACTTTCTCTACGGGGAAGTATTGTATTCCACCCAAAAATTCGATGTTCAGATTTCGCCGGAAATATATGTTTTGAGACACCCTGAACCCAAGGGAAAAAAAAAAAAAAAAAAAAAAAAAAAAAAAAAAGCATTTTTATTGTGCCAGTCTGTCAGCATAACTCAAAAACGAAAAGTCGGTTAATCGCCAAAGTTGGTATTTAAGTTTAATGTCTTTCAAGGATGTGACACCAAGATTTTGAAGAAAATAGACCCACCCTAAACTACCCTTTACATGGAACATTTTTCCAAAATTTTAATTTTCTTGAAGATGGCTCTAACAATTTTGATTAAAATGTCACATGTTTGAGATATTTTTATGGCAAATGAAATATATATCTTGAATTTTCTGGCTATAGCACCTGTAGTCGTATTTCCTCTGGACGACTTTTGCATAACTGGTAAACCGTTAGAGATAGACCAAATCATACTATACAAAAGCGTAGATCTTGCTAAAATACACAATTTATGTCTGAATAAATTTTCTTGTTAGGTGAACCATTTCGAAGATATTCCTTGTTATGTGTGTGAGTTTTGGAAAACTTAAAACTTTCGTGAAATGGAACATCGATGTTCATTTTTTTTATATGTTAATCGTGCAAAGAGAACGGAATCTCAAAGGTTTAAAAGATTTGACTATCGCACAAAGCCTACTGTATTCTAATATTCCGTTTGTACCTACAAGGAAATAAGCAATAAGATAATAATTTGTACAAATGTTTATCTTAACTAACAAGAAGAATATATAGGAATAAGAGTTTGTAAGAATGGCTAGTACAAGAGTAGAGAAAGTCATGTGAGCTCAACACATCAGATTTTTTTATATGTTAAGTGTGCAAAGAGAACGGAATCTCAAAGCTTTAAAAGATTTGACTATCGCTCAAAGCCTACTGTATTCTAATATTCCCTTTGTGCCTACAAGGAAATAAGCAATAAGATAATTTGTACAAATGTTTATCTTAACTAACAAGTAGAATATACAGGAATAAGAGTTTGTAAGAATGGCTAGTTCAAGAGTAGAGAAAGTCATGTGAGTGCAACACATCAGATGTTTCCGGTTACTTTGCAGTAGCTTCTCTGTTGGTAAAGACCAAAATTGACAATCCTGTCTCTGAAGGACCCCTTGGTGTTTCAACGAGCAAGACTGAATTGCTCAGCGCATACCAGCATTACTGTGCATAAAAAGTTAAATGGTTGTCAGGGTGATATGATCTCCGGCAAGACACCGTTTGCACACTATTAACTTTATTGATGCACTAAGCCCATCAAATTTAAGCAAAATTAAATGCAATTCCCTTAGATCACGATAGAATCCAAAAACCTGTACATAGAGAATGACATACTGACATGTAGAGAAAAATCTAATGGTTTACTTTGCCCATTACTTCACATTATTGCCCCATTGATATAAATAATGATTGAGTAAACGTTACTCATAAGTCATATAAATATCTATCTTTACGATAAATTTGCACAATTATAACACAAATAAATCAATATGACAGGTGGCCCTCGCTTTTCTTCCAGTCTGCCGAGGGTTTTCTAGATCGTTTAATATGGAAACATAACAATTCAGATCATACTAACAGTACTAAGCCTTCCTACGCACTCCTGCATGAGCGTTCACATCCACTTAAAACTAATATAGGTAACAATCTGCCAAATGTTGGGATTACATGACATTTCTATTGGGTATGAAACTGGTTTTACACAATTGTGTGACAAATTGCAACATGAACCTATGCAAAGGTTATTAAAGGTACTCCATCTACCTCTACGGTCCTGTGGGCGACGGTATTCGCTGTCACATTCCTGAGAACACTTTTTGCCCTCTTAAATACAATCCCTAATATATTGCACGTACGATTACTAAACTAATTTTAATAAGCTTCCTACTTCAAGACATACAGTAGTTGCAGTTGAAAGATGTTTGAATTAATTAAGAAACATAGGGTAAGCAACTACCGCCTCCGTAGCGCAGTTGGTAGCGCGCTTGCCTCCAGCATGGGGATTTTATTTTCTCGGGGAAGTCTGGCACGGGGTGCACTCAGCCTAGTTAGTCCCGGGGGGACCAATTGAGGAACTAATTGATGGAAAAGTAGCGGGCCAGAGGTCGTGAAGACCGCATAACTGGCCAGGAGGATTCGGGATGCTAACCACGTACCACCCTCCAGTACTGCACCCCACCAATGACGCCTGTAGTGCGCCGAAGTGGAGGACGCAGCGGCTGGGCGGTAAGGCTTGGCTCTTCATGGGCTTTGTGCCGGGGCTTAGTTTAGTTTAGGGTAAGTAACATTTTGATTCAATTATTTTTCTCACGAATTCAATAATGATAATTAAACTTCAGCCGATTTCCCAAGGTCCAACGTTTTGGTTCAAAACATTGTATACAACAAAAGACCATCGTGAGACATCGAGAGTTGGATACATTTTTGTTCCTACAATTTCCATCATACTTTTTGTATCCAACCTGTTTGTGTCCATCATGATTAAGTTGCATCTAACTTGTTATCCAACGACATGAAAAAGCCAATCAAAATCAGTAACGTAAAATATGACGGACTCTACTCTACTCTACTTACCTTGATGGGGGACTGGGCATGCAAGGTGCAGTCAGTTATATAGGTATATACGAGTTTGTTTGAGTTTGTAATGCAGTAGTTAGTTGTTCATGGTTCTGCAATCTTTTGGACGTACTTTTGTCTTCAACACGATGTAAGAGGTTGAAAAATAAATCTTCATCAATTCATAGAAGATTGCCATAGTTTCCCGAATTCTCTAACCGCAGTTCGTTTTGTAACAGACCCAATATACGTACCTCGCCCGTGTCCTATTCTCTTCTTTGTAAATATGACACGTCTTTTGCTCCTACTACCTCTTTTCTTCCTACCCAGAGTCATGGAAGTATATCCTAAACCTATACTTAATATATCAGTCGTCATATTAATATTTGCGTCCGCCATGTCTGTTTCTCATGCTTGCGACGTGAATTCTCACTTGATTTTTGGACCAATGAACCACAGTGTGACAAACGTCGTTTCTTTTGTGTGCAATTCTATTGGATACAAAAAGTTACGTCAAAAAAGTTGGACCGTGAGACACCAGCTTTATCTCGTAATTAGAAGTGCTTACATAAAACAATTCATTCTATTTATTTGAGCCTAAATTTGCAGATTTTTGCCCTGATTTATCGATATACAATTATTATTGCACAGTTCCTCATTTTACATACTGTTCTGAATTTAAGCGTTCTCTTTAACTCAAATCTGCTGGCTTTAATAGTTAACTAATCGCAAAGGGATTAACATTGCGTATTTGCTAAACACTTCACATCGATTTTCGCGCACTTTTAACACTATATGGTACTGATCTATTGCCAAAGTATTCAGAATACATCCTTAGAAACAATAATTGACGCTCATGTAATGCTTCTTATAAGGATATGTGTCTGTAAAATGCACTAAATTGAGGCAAGGTGCAGAAATTTCAAAATCGCAGCTAACAGCTCACCCGAAACATCTTGGGAGTGTTCCTCTCCTGACCACCCCTTCCCATTCCTGCAGAGCTGTTGCCAACATTGGCACTAAAAATACAACCAAATGGCGCTGCGAGTGCAGGAAACATCTGAAACATCTTACCTTTTATTGTCGTGGGTGTATACAGGTTAGATTCTGCTGTTAGCAAGTGATGCATTCGTACCTTCCTCGGTGCACATACTTAAAAATCTGATGCGTTGCACTCACATGCCTTTCTCTACTCTTGTACTCACCATTCTTACAAACTCTTATTCCTATATCTTCTTCGTGTTAGTTAAGATAAACATTTGTACAAATTATTTTATTGCTTATTTCCTTGTAGGTGCAAGGGGAATGTTTGAATACAGTAGGCTTTGTGCAATATTCAAATGTTTGAGATTCTGTTGTCTTTGCACACTTAACATATAAAAAAATGAACAACGATGATCCATTTCACGAAAGGTCTTAGTTTTCCGAAACTCACACACATAACAAGGAATATTTCCGAAATGGTCCACCCTACAAGAAAATTTATTGAGACATAAATTGTGTATTTTAGCAAGATCTACATTTTTTGTCTGGTATAATTTGGTATATCTCTAACGGATTACCAGTGATGCAAAACTCGTCCAGGGTAAATACGACTACAGGGGCAATTGCCAGAAAATTCAAGATATACATTTCATTTCTCATCAAAATATCTCAAACATATGACATTTTAGTCAAAATCGTTGAGGCATTTTAAAGAAAATCAAAATTTTCGAAACATTTTCCATGTAAAAGGTAGTTCAGGGTGGGGCTATTTTCTTTAAAAATCTTCGTGTCGCGTCCTTGAAAGACATTAAACTTAAATACCAACTTTGGTTTTTAATCGACTTTTAGTTTTTGAGCTATGCTGTCCACAGACTGACAGACTGACACCTCGCCCCATATAGTCGCGCGAACCTAAAATATCTCCTACTCTTTTTACTAGACCTTTCATAATTTAACCTAACCTAAGCCCCTAACTTCTACTCGTCTAACCTAACCTAACACCTCTTCTAATGATTTATTCTTCAGCCCTATTGTTCAATCTAAACCCTACTCCTTTTACTCGGTCTTTCAAATTTAAGCTAACCTAAGCCCCATACTTCTACTCGTCTAACCTAACCTACCCTAAACCCTATTCCTTTTACTCGGTATTTCAAATTTAACCTAACCTAAGCCCCATAGTTCTACTCGTCTAACGTAACCTAATACCTCATCTAATGATTTATTCTTCATTCCTATTGCTCAACCTAAACCCTATTCCTTTTACTCGGTCTTTCATATTTAACCAAACCTAAGCCCCATTCTTCTACTCGTCTAACCTAACCTAACACCTCATCTAATGATTTATTCTTCATCCCTATCGCTCAACCTAAACCCTACTCCTTTTACTCGGTCTTTCAAATTTAACCTAATCTAAGCCCAATACCTCTACTCGTCTAACCTAACCTAACGTTACTTAACCTAAATGACCATAAGCCTTCCTATTTATTAACATATTTTAACCTAACTTAAACTGTTTCATTCCTAGTTTGCTTCAGCGTTCTATTCTTCTATAACCTATTCTAACCTTCACACAGTACCGTTTCAGGCTCGGACATTTCGCACTCGTTTGCAGATGTTTTTCAGCAACTTTAGATACTTTGAAGCTATTAGACCCCTAACGTGTGAACCCTAAACATTTTCTAAACATTTCTCCTTATGTTAATGCTATTTAGGAATTTGGTAAGTGTGCTAGCCACTTTTGCAGTATTCTGGAAAGTTTTGCGAATTTTTGAAGCTTTGTCATGATTTTTCGGTGTTTTCACGTCTTTAGCATCTATTGATACTTTTAATGAGCATGAAGACCCCTTTTAGCTATTTGCTATGCTTTCACGCTCAAATTTCTCCTTTTGTAAAAATTGTGATGATCACGCCTAAAGCATTGCTTACGGTCTTTCTAAGACTAACCTAACTCAACCACAAGCCTCTTTAGAGATATTTCCTCATCCTTATTTGACATTATTCATGCTTCTTCTACCCCCTCTCTTTCTTAAACTAACATTAGAAGACCTTTCAACCCTGTTATTCAACTAGCCATTGTCAACGTCTTTGTACACTGCTCCAGTATCCTATGCTTCTTAACCTCATTTAGTGATTCTTTTGTATAGTTCTGTATGTTATAATGGTAAGAGGTCAAAGGCTCCTTCCTTTCCTTCTAAGACTATCATAACCTAACCTAACCTAACCAACCACGTCCAACACCAGCACCACCATAACCTGCACGACCACAACCGTCGCAGCACCCCCACCTCCGCCACCATCACCACCGCCACCACCACCACCATCATGACCAGCGCCACCATAACGAGCACCACCACCACCGTCGCCACCTAACCCAACAGAAAAACCATCACCAGCATCACTATAACTTGCAAGACCTCAAACACCTCTAGCACCACCTCCACCATCACCAGCGCCACTATAACCTACATCACCATCATCACCAGTGTAACCATATCCTGCAGCACCGTCATATCCTGCAGCAATTGTATATAGTATGTTTGACTTTTTACCATATCTAACCTGAGGTAGCCCTACATTTCTTTTGGAGTATTATTTACAGCTTTAGTCTGCTTTGATTTCTCTCCCTCCTTTATAGGGCTTTTAAACTTCCACATAGATGTCCTAACCATTGATGTTGAAGTTCTCGTTACAGCTCTCTTTACCCTCTGTACAGAATTTTAGACAGCTATATGACTCTTTTGCTTGCCTTTGGTAACATCTGGAACACGACATGCAGTTTTCTAAGTCGAACCCCCACCTAGTATTATCTAACCTGCTTTTTAAACGTTCTTTACAGCTTTATTCAACTTTTTTTTCCTAACCCTTTATATAGTTTTAAACTTCACTAAAAGATTATCTATCCGCAGATGTTGAGGTACTTATACCTCAGTATTTTAAGAGATATTCAGCAATATCTTTGATAGTATTTTAACACAACCTTCTGTTTATATAAACTTAATCAGGGTATACTTACTCTAAGCGAGTAGGGTACACGCCTCTCCTCTTTTTTCTGAGCTGGAGACCAGCACTAGAGTTAAAGTCTAGTGGCAGAGTTAGCGCCTCCGTTTATAATTTCTATTTTTCTTCTTTCTTCTTCATGGGAGCACGGAGAGCCCACGTGAGCAATTTTTATACTTTTTCTTCTTTCTTCGTCAGACAGCATTGGAGGCGTGAAGGAGTCAGTTGATTAAATTTTCATGTTTTACAGGAGACGTATTGGAGAAAATAATTATCTTGAGATCTAAGTTGCATTCTCTTACTATGGATTGCAACGCTGTAATGCCCGTACGCATACGTTGATATTCCATCCTCTGCAATTACTCTCTTGCCATCATGAGCTGACAGAGCTATTTGATTAGATTCAACTGTGGAAACATTATGATGTTGGGATAGGATTAAGTTCATAGGGGTTCTTACGATTTTTAAAGTTTTAAGGCACTCCATATAGCTTTTGAAGCTGATGTATTGCTTAATGGCGCTATGTTTTATGCCTTTGATCTTTTTTATAACACAGTTATCAATATCGAGAGCATACATTTTAGCTCTGAGACCAACGAAACGGCGAATGCTTTTACCACTTGCTTCATATTTAAACTTTCCCAACACTTTCTTGTTTTGTGTAGAATAGCATATATGGTTAGCAGGGTAATCCGCTGTATCCAGATGTTCAAACATGTGTAATTTATCCTGGTATATATCAGCTGTAGTCACTCGATGGATAAAGGAATCTGTATCATTATATAACAGCTTAAGGTTCTCAGCTCCATAATATGGAAGTAACACATCGTATTGATACGAATACATTAGCGTCTTGGAGATGTCTAGTACGCTCATACCAATGTATATAGGCTTGTCGAAAACTATTTTACGAGAAGCCATATGAACAGCTGCGAGATTACAACCGTATAGATTTTGATCGATAAATGTAGGCCTGTCTATTAGTTATTCTATTGTTTTGCTGTTTGCTACAAGACGTATATCCATACGATTACGAATATTTTTCATTGGTTTTCCAAACATCGCATTATTGAAAAGTTTGTACAAATCCTTCTCGAAATCGTTTCTTGCTTGCTGTCGTAGGCGATTATTAAATTCGACGTAAGGCTTTAACCAACAAGATTGACGGAATTTTAGTGCTCGAGGAATCTTTACTAGTCGTAGACCATGACTAAGAGCCTGTTTCAAGGCCATGTAATGTACCACATACTTCTTTTACTTCTTTCGAGATCCAAGATGGGCAATTAGTTTCTTTGAAGAGGATTCCCCCGGTTTCACACTCTCAGGCAGAAAGGGTAAATCATTATGAAGTTCATGCAGCTCTGCAGGATATTCCACATCAACCTCCAAGATATATCCAAAAGAATCATTCCCATTCAACGATCCGAGATGTATATCCTCAGGAGAAACCCACGTAAATCCACCATAAGGACTGGCGTGACACATAGCCCTACCGTACTGGTTATTGGCGTCTTCGCACGTAATAAAATGAGAGGGTTTACGAGGATCATACTGCTCTATATAGATGTTGTTAGCCTCCACATACCGGTGAGAAACCTGGCATAACCCTCCTCTGATACCATATTCAACCATGAGTAGCTGATCGTAATCAAGAAGCAATTCCAACGCGATTCCAGTATACAGCAACATAGCATCCCATGTAAGTCCTGGAGAAGTAAAATAATGTGCAGGATCCACTTTATGAGTTTTCAGGGTTTGGTCTCTAAATGTCTCGAAGACATTCAGTAGGAGAAGAACATCCGAAATTGAGTACAGATCACTGTAGTCGCCAAGGTTTCGGGCGTTAAAGTGCTTCCACACGCTCAGAACATGATCATAGTCCTTACTGCTGATTTCTTCGCTGTTTAACCTGTTGTAGAAGGCATCTCTAGAATGCAAACATGTATGGTTCAGGACATCCCACGATGTTACGTAATCATAGGGAAATACCCCCCTTACGAGTCATCAAGCCAATATTCTCTGTTCCAAAGTACTTCGCTATTTCAGGATGCGTTTCAAGGTTCTTTGCAAGCTTCTCCAAGCTCGTACTGAGGAAGCGAAAATATCCACAAAACTAAGCTTAATATCCCCAACATACTTGGAGAATGATATATAACTTTCCTCTGAATTTGGTATAACCTCTACTCTTTCGCTAGTACACCCTAACTCTTAACAATGAAATGAGAGTCATACCCGCTAAGGTTATGCAAGAAGACAGGTATATAATTAGGTGTTTTACAAGCCAGGTTACATTTTCAAGATGCTCTCGGGCTTCGAGCCAGGTGTAGTGATGAAAAGACATGGACGTTTCGGGAGTGTACATCTCTTCCATCTTCAGGATGAATGACTAGCATTTTTTTTCAAAGGGGAGACAGATAGAGAGTTGGAGATAAAGAGTGGCTTATTTCGCCGGGAGTGCGGGATGAATGAGGATTTCAAGGGGTGAATTAGGAGGGGTGTGGCGTTGTGACCGGGTCCCGCTTAGCACCCCGGATAGTACGGTCTTGCTGGCCACATGCTATTAGCATGTGGGTACTTTGGATGGTCCGGGTGGTACCCATACCGGAGTCTGGGTAACACCGCGGGGAGTGCGGTGTGTAGTAGACTGCGTGCTTCTTGTGGTTGTATTATTTTTGTGCTTGTGTAGATCGGCGTTGTCTGCAATGGTTGCTGTGTGGCGTAGGCGGCGGTGTGGGTTGTCAGCGATAGCTGATGTGTATGCGTGGTGATGTTAGTTCCGGCCAGTGAGCTCTGTGTTGTTGTTCTGCAGTTAGTTACGTGTCTTCTTGCTTCCAGTTTGGGAACATGTATGGCATGAGGTCGTCCATGGTGATTCCTGAGTAGCTGCAGAGTTAGTTTCGGCACTGATGGGTGCATAATTGGCTGGCGTGGTGGGTGTAGCCACCACGGCGGAAAAGTGAAAGTTGTTCCGGAGTCAGTTGGCGTGGTGGTGTCGATGTTGCTGCCTGGCGTGGTTTTTCCTGGGTTGGTGTTGACGGTGTGGCTGCCTGGTGAGTTTGTTGCTCGCGGCGCTGCTCGCTGGTGGGTGGAAGTGGAGGTGGTGAGGTTTGCGTACTTACTGCTTGTGTGGTGATCGGCTGTTTGTTCTCGATTCTGTGGAGTTTGCGCTGGATTTATTCCAATAATTCGGTGTTGTCCAGTTCTAAGGTTGCGGTGCGTAGTTTCTCTAGAAGTTTAGCTGCTGCATTGAAGCCGGTGGTGTGGTGTATCAGTTGGCGTGTGATTAGCGAAAGCTCTTTGTGATGAGTCCGGCGGAGTGTGTTGGTTTTCTTGCTGATTTTCTGTAAGTCTTTCTGTAGCGCTGTGAGTTTGGTTGTGGTCGTGGTGTGAAGTTGGTGGTCGTGGTGTGATGTTGGTGGCCAGTGGTTAAGGTGGTTTGGGCTTGTATCTCCATGGAGGCCGTGGAGTTGGCGATTGTTGTCACAGCGGCTGTTAGTTTAAGTACGGTGTCCTCAAACTTGTCCAGTCGTTTGTGGAGGCTTTGGACCTCCTGGCGGATGTCCTCGACCTCCTTCCTGGGCAGTGGCGTTGTGGTGGTGAAGGTGGCGTGCGTTTGACTAGTCTGTTGCGAAGTTGATGCTGCTGTACTGGCAGGAGCTGATCGGCGGTGAGGTTGTGTAACTGCGGTGGCTGGTGCAGGTGCTGGGGCCTGGGCCCGTGGGTAGTGGGGGCAATGCGCTTGGCCGGTGAAATGGCCTGTGCCATTGCAGGTAGCGCAGTACCGGCGACGACGGCGGAGATCGTGGCTGGTGCACTCCCTAGTGAGGTCGTGGGCCCCACAGTAATGGCACCGAGGTGGGGCGCTGCAGGTGGTGGCATCGTGCCCATATCTGCAACATCTGCGGCAGGGCACTTGGCGAGTGGTTCTGGTGGGCTCAGCAGGCAGGCGCCTCCCAAGTAAGGGCAAGCCGGTATTGATGAAGACTTCTTGGTCTGCTGAGTCGGCGAAGATGATCCTGATTAGCTGTGTTGATCCACGGGAGCTGACGATGCGAGTAGCCCTCATTGCTGATGGCCATTCATGTTGTGCTGCGCTAAGTATAAGCCTCGCTGGGAAGTCGCGAGGAACTCCTCGGATGATAACACTGGCCCCCGAGAGGGGACCAGTGTGTGCTGACGGCGGTGGTGTGTTGGCCGGGAGATGTTCCGTGGGCGGCGGTGGTGGAGCCGGGAACTCCTGGATAGGCACTGCCACTGCCTCTGTCTCGGCGGTGGTGATGCTTATGGGTTCCGTGGCCGATATGGTTCCAGAACCCGACGAAGACGGCGAACCCTCAGTATTTACAGTTGCGGCGAAGTTTTTAGGTTCCCGGACCGATGGGGCTCCATTGCCCGGTGAACGCAGCGATTTCCGGCGCTGCTTCGTTCTTCCCATGCTCCCAAATGACTAGCTTTTTTTTTTTTGTGGTGGGGAAAAAGGCTACTTACGCCCTAACCGCACGCATGCATGCGAGTGTAAGACTCCTACCCTGGCTTCGAACCCGGGCAGCCTACTCACTAAAAAACCCCACCGGAAGTCTTGAGGTCAAGGCCTCGATGCTGCAGTACCATTTAATAAAGACACTCATATGGCATTTATTGATTTCGAAAAAGCTTTCGATAGAGTAAATCGATGCAAAATGTGGCAAATATTGGAAGAAAGAGGATACCCACAACAACTTATCAGAATGATACAATGCTTCTACTTTCAAACAAAAATAAATGTGAGCACCAATGGTAAAATTTCTGCCAAAATTTCTACTAATCAAGGTGTCAGACAAGGGTGTATCACCTACTCTTTTTAGTATTTATATTGACGATCTAGTGAGCAAATGGAAGCAACTGGTGAACGTAGGTTTTAAAATTTCAAACAACTGCTTTTTAAATATTTTATTATTTGCCGACGATTTGGTTGTCATACAAAATAGCGAGTCTACCCTGCAAAAATCTATTTTTAAACTTAACGAACTATGTGAACAATATAATATGAAAATTTCTTCTATAAAAACAAAGGTAATGACATTCATTGGGAAAGAGCCCATTAGTACAAAGATAGTTATAAATAACCGTTGCGTAGAACAGGTGAGCCATTTTAACTATTTGGGAAGTGACGTTAGTTATGACAGGGAGTATGACGTGGACAATAAAGTATACAAATTTCAAAGAGTGTGTGGAATAATAAATAATACATTCAGAAACAAAGTGCGCAAAGAAACAAAATTAAAGTTTTACAAAATTATGGCTGCACCTATACTAGCATATGGAAGTGAGGCTTGGACATTAACTAAAAAGCAACAGAGTAAAATATAGGCCTCAGAAATGAAATTCTTAAGAAGTGTGAAGGGTTGTGCCAGGAGAGGCCTAATAACAAATGAAAGTATAATAGAAGAGTTAGGAATTTATAATATAAGTGACAGGCTAAAAGATTACAAACAGAAGGGGAAGGAACATGCCGAAAGAATGCCAGATACCATATTTCCTAAGCAAATAATACATTATAATCCTAAAGGTAGGAGATCGGTGGGCAGACCCAGGAAACGATGGCTGGATTGCTTTGAAGGCGGAACAGGCACTTGACTGCCTACGCCATGAAGTGGAGAGGAAGAAGCAGAGGTATTTTAGCATAGCAAGGTGCTACTTAGTATATATAGAGCGGAAGGGAAGTCATTACATTAATTTAAACCAGTGATAGAGCTCGGTATTTGGAACACATTTTGTAGTTTACGTTTTTGTCTCTGACGTTTTCCTACGCAGATACTTTAGTTTTATCGAAAACAAGCTGGCGACACTTCAGGTTTCACTTTCACTAGGTCAGTACATAAACAAATAGGCATCACGGATCCGTGCGGCTGGTGAGTGTAAACATAAAGACATACCATATCGTGTCTGCTACGTCGTAATAAATAAGTACATCTGAATTCTCCAGTAACGCATACTGTAACCTAAACTCACAATCTAAGGATATTGTTTATAATTTCCTTCAACATCAAACTTAAATCGTATAGTAGCTGATACTGCTATAATTTAATAAACCAAACCATCTCTCTGACTTATAAACACAAAGGTACATTTGTAGGCTCTTACAAAGTGCACCAAGTGATATTTTTAACGTGGCAGCAAAATAATAAGCAATTAACCAAATGGTTCACCCACTTCACAGGTATTGTTCAAAATATGCACTATTTGCGCACCTCCAAGCCTCATACCTTTTTAACCAATTACGTCGCACTCTAACAAAAACACCCTCATTGTTGCGTATTTCTTCCGCAGCCAGATAAATGCATTCTCACAAAGATTTGAGGGCAGTAGTTGCTGTTTTGTTTATCCTGCTTTTCACGTCTTCTCCAAAAGACAAAATCCAGAGGATTCATACTGGGTGGAAGGGAAGTCATTACTTTAATTTAAACCACTGGCAGATCTAGGTATTTGGAGCACGTTTTGTATCTTACGTTATTTCCTACGGAGATCGTTTTGTTGAGAACAAGCTGCCGACACTACCAATTGTGTGCGTGTCACTTTCACTGGTTCAGTACATAACCAAACATTATTGCCACCACGTGTCCATGAATGTCTCCTATATTTACTGTATGAACATAGGCCAATCACAACCGTTACTGGCCAAAACATTGGGGAAAGGGAAAGTGCTCGACCTGTTTACTTGCAGAAATAAGGTCAATTCCCCGACCAACTCCAACGCTACGTTGTCGAACAGCCTCGTGTCTGAAAAAGGTGCTCGGATCATTCCTTCACGTCTTTTAAGTGAGTAGGGTATTTGAGGGGAAGATGGCGCACTTTTTTATGAGCAAGATGGCCGGCATACGCAACCTAAGGATCATTAGGTAGGAGGGTAGAGGGGCGCAGGATGTAGGCGTTTGAGGCTGACTTTAGGGATAATGTTTAAGACCTATAGTAGTTTATGTATGTTTATGAGCGTCAATGGTAATTGAGTATGTCGTTCACTGTATCGATGTAAACAGCCTAATGCAAGAGCTTTCTATCTGATTGAATATGTTACCCCAACATAATAACACCTCGCCCCACATAGTCGCGCTAACCTAACCTAGCTCCTACTCTTTTTCCTAGTCCTTTCATAATTTAACCTAACCTAAGCCCAATACTTCTACTCGTCTAACCTAACCTAACCTACACCCTACTCCTTTTACTCGGTCTTTCAAATTTAACCTAACCTAAGCCTAAGCCCCATACTTCTACTCGCCAAACCTAACCTAACCTAACCTAACCTATACCCTACTCCTTTTACTCGGTCTTTCAAATTTAACCTTACCTAAGCCCCATACCTCTACTCGCCTAACCTAACCTAACACCTCATCTAATGATTTATTCTTCATCCCTATTGTTCAACGTAAACCCTACTCCTTTTACTCGGTCTTTCAAATTTAACCTAATCTAAGCCCAATACTTTTACTCGTCTAACCTAACCTAACCTACACCCTACTCCTTTTACTCGGTCTTTCAAATTTAACCTAACCTAAGCCTAAGCCCCATACTTCTACTCGCCAAACCTAACCTAACCTAACCTATACCCTACTCCTTTTACACGGTCTTTCAAATTTAACCTTACCTAAGCCCCATACTTCTACACACCCAACCTAACCTAACACCTCATCTAATGATTTATTCTTCATCCCTATTGTTCAACGTAAACTCTACTCCTTTTACTCGGTCTTTCAAATTTAACCTAATCTAAGCCCAATACTTCTACTCGTCTAACCTAACCTAACCTACACCCTACTCCTTTTACTCGGTCTTTCAAATTTAACCTAATCTAAGCCTAAGCCCCATACTTCTACTCGCCAAACCTAACCTAACCTAACATAACCTATACCCTACTCCTTTTACTCGCTCTTTCAAATTTAACCTTACCTAAGCCCCATACTTCTACTCGCCTAACCTAACCTAACACCTCATCTAATGATTTATTCTTCATCCCTATAGCTCAACCTAAACCCTACTCCTTTAACTCGGTCTTTCAAATTTAACCAAACCTAAGCCCCATACTTCTACTCGTGTATCTAACCTAACCTAATATGTTGTTGTTGTTTTCTAGTGCCTTGCATCTGGCAATGAAGCCATTAGCATTTGTGCTTTCCAATACTTTTGAACTGTAGTTTCTTCTGATCTTAATGCTTCACAGGTCTTCAAGTGTTCTTCATTCATTTCTGCTGGATCGTTACACAGGACACATATTGGTGAGGCTGAGATACCAATTCTGTAGAGATGACTTGCTAAGCAGTCATGATTTGTCAATAGTCGGAAGGCTGCAACAGCTGTTTTCCTTGGTCTCTGGGGATTATATCTGGATTGGAAAGTAGTGTAATCCATTTTTTATCTTTGGCATTTATACCGAATCACAGCGGTATAACTGTTTCATCTAAAATGGAGGAAATGTCATTTACATATGTGCTGGCCTATCACAGCACAACAGCGTCCCTCAGAGGCACATGAGGGGAAGGTCGGTGGATCTAAATATCATCTATTTAGTCCTCCCGGCTAGGTCCGATGGGCCCGTTGACCAACGATAGGTGTGGTCCCCCTTGCAAAATGGGGGTTTAAGTCGGGTGATGTAACTGCCACATTGTAAAACCGGTGCCCGTTAAGAAAACAGTTACATGAAAGCCACATACATGAATATGAGACCTAACCTAATATAACCTTACTCCTTTTACTCGGTCTTTCAAATTTAACCTAACCTAAGCCCCATGCATCTACTCGTCTAACCTAACCTAACATCTCATATAATGATTTATTATTCATCCCTATTGCACAACCTAAACCCTACTCCTTTTACTCGGTCTTTCAAATTTAACCTAACCTTAGCCCTATACTTCTACTCGTCTAACCTAACCTAACATCTCATCTAATGGTTTATTCTTCATCCCTCAGTCTTTCAAATTTAACCTAATCTAAGCCCAATACTTCTACTCGTCTAACCTAATCTAACGTTACTTAGCCTAAATGAGCATAAGCCTTCCTATTTATTAAGATATTTTAACCCAACTTAACCTGTTTCATTCCTAGTTTGCTTCAGCGTTCTATTCTTCTATAACCTATTCTAACCTTCACACAGTACCGTTTGAGGCTCAGACATTTCGCACTCGTTTGTAGATGTTTTTCAGCAACTTTAGATACTTTGTAGCTATTATACTCCTAACGTGTGAACCCTAAACATTTTCTAAACATTTCTCCGTATGTTAATGCTATTTAGGAATTTGGTAAGTGTTCTAGCCACTTTTGCAGTATTCTGGAAAGTTTTGCGAATTTTTGAAGCTTTGTCATGATTTTTCGGTGTTTTCACGTCTTTAGCATCTATTGATACTTTTAATGAGCATGTAGACCCCTTTTAGCTATTTGCTATGGTTTCACGCTCAACTTTCTCCTTTTGTAAAAATTGTGATGATCACGCCTAAAGCATTGCTTACGGTCTTTCTAAGACTAACCTAACTCAACCACAAGCCTCTTTAGAGACATTTCCTCATCCTTATTTGACATTGTTCATGCTTCTTCTACCCCCCTCTCTTTCTTAAACTAACATTAGAAGACCTTTCAACCTTGTTATTCAACTAGCCATTGTCAACGTCTTTGTACACTGCTCCAGTATCCTATGCTTCTTAACCTCATTTAGTGATTCTTTTGTATAGTTCTGTATGTTATAATGGTAAAATGTCAAAGGCTCCTTTCTTTCCTTCTAAGACTATCATAAGCTAACCTAACCAACCACGTCCAACACCAGCACCACCATAACCTGCACGACCACAACCGTCGCAGCACCCCCACCTCCACCACCATCACCACCGCCACCACCACCATCATGACCAGCGCCACCATAACGAGCACCACCACCACCGTCGCCACCTAATCCAACAGAAAAACCATCACCAGCATCACTATAACTTGCAAGACCACAAACACCTCTAGCACCACCTCCACCATCACCAGCACCACTATAAACTACATCACCATCATCACCAGTGTAACCATATCCTGCAGCACCGTCATATCCTGCAGCAACTGTATATAGTATGTTTGACTTTTTACCATATCTAACCTGGGGTAGCCCTACATTTCTTTTGGAGTATTATTTACAGCTTTAGTCTGCTTTGATTTCTCTCCCTCCTTTATAGGGCTTTTAAACTTCCACATAGATGACCCCAGCTATATGACTCTTTTGCTTGCCTTTGGTAACATCTGGAACACGACATGCAGTTTTCTAAGTCGAACCCCCACCTAGTATGATCTAACTTGCTTTTTAAACGTTCTTTACAGCTTTATTCAACTTTTTTTCCTAACCCTTTATATAGTTTTAAATTTCACTAAAAGATTATCTATCCGCAGATGTTGAGGTACTTATACCTCAGTATTTTAAGAGATATTCAGCAATATCTTTGATAGTATTTTAACACAACCGTCTGTTTATATAAACTTAATCAGGGTATACTTACTTTAAGGCAGTAGGGTACACGCCTCTCCTCTTTTTTTCTGAGCTGGAGACCAGCACTAGAGTTAAAGTCTGGTGGCAGAGTTAACGCCTCCTTTTATAATTTCTATTTTTCTTCTTTCTTCTTCATGGGAGCACGGAGAGCCCACGTGAGCAATTTTTGTATTTTTGCTTCTTTCTTCGTCAGACATCATTGGAAGCGTGAAGGAGTCAGTTGATTAAATTCTCATGTTTTACAGGAGACGTAATGGAGAAAATAATTATCTTGAGATCTAAGTTGCATTCTCTTACGTATGGGTTGCAGCGCTGTAATGCCCGTGCGCATACGTTGATATTCCATCCTCTGCAATTACTCTCTTGTCATCATGAGGTGACAGAGCTATTTGATTAGATTCAACTGTGGAAACATTATGATGTTGGGATAGGATTAAGTTCATAGGGGTTCTTACGATTTTTAAAGTTTTAAGGCACTCCATATAGCTGTTGAAGCTGATGTATTGCTTAATGGTGCTATGTTTTATGCCTTTGATCTTTTTTATAACAGAGTTATCAATATCGAGAGCATACATATTAGGTCTGGGACCAACGAAACGGCGCATGCTTTTACCACTTGCTTCATATTTAAACTTTCCCAACACTTTCTTGTTTTGTGTAGAATAGCATATATGGTTAGCAGGGTAATCCGCTGTATCCAGATGTTCAAACATGTGCAATTTATCCTGGTACGAGGGTAATTCAAATATAAGGGTAATTGTTGCATATCACGGAGGAAGCAGTTCAAAGCGGGGCAGTGGAGTGAGGGTGTTGAAGGTTGGTGTGTCAGGGATTGGGAACTAGCTTTGTTGGCTGCTTCGCTAGGTTCTGGCGTCAGTACAGCCATGAGAGAACAAGAGGTTCCTTCGTCGATAGCGCAACGCATTACAATCAAGTTTTTAACCAATGAAGGGGCTAAACCTTCGGAGATTTTAACTAGTTTAAGGGCGCAGGTTGGGGACACTACACTGTCACAGAATCAAGAGTTTACTTGGGCCAGACAATTTAAGGGCGGCCGAGAATTTGAGGAAAACGAAAGTCATGCTCGACGCCCAAGCTCAAATCTCACAGATGACAACATCCGTGGCGTTCGAGAGCTCCACTGTTGAAGGAATCGCATCAGAAGTTGGTTGATTTTCTTCATGATCGACGTACAGTGACTGCAGCTTACTATTGCCAATTGTTAAGGTCTGTAAAAGCTGCCTACTGAAACAAACGACGTCGTATGCCCATCAGAGATGTCATCCTTCTCCAAGACAACACTATCCCTCACACCGCCAATTTGACAATGGACACAATGGCGGACATGCACTGGGAAACCCTTGAACACCCTTCCTGTAGTCCAGACTTGTCCCCCCCCCCAAAGACTACTTTTTGTTTGCACCTGTGAAAGAATCGCTTGGAGGGAAACATTTCGAAAGCAACGTGAACGTCGAGGAGCATTTGCGCATTTGGTTGGCGACGCGCTCTCAAACTTTTTTTAAAGAAGGAATGTTCAAGCTTCTGAAACTTTGGCTAAAATTTGTATAGTGTGAAGGAAGCTATAGAGAGAAATGTTGATATAGTCACTTGTGAATATACTTAATCCATAAATATTTTTAACAAAATTACCCTTTATATTTGAATCATCCTCGTATATATCAGCTGTAGTCACTCGATGGATGAAGGAATCTGTATCCGTATATAACAGTTTAAGATTCTCAGCTCCATAATATGGAAGTAACACATTGTATTGATGCGAATACATTGCCGTCTTGGAGATGTCTAGTACGCTCATACCAATGTATATAGGCTAGTTGAACAGTATTTTACGAGAAGCCATATGAACAGCAGCGAGATTAGGACCGTATATAGTTCGATCGATAAATGTAGGTTTGGCTATTAGTTTTTCTATTGTTTTGCTGTTTGCTACAAGATGTATATCCATACGATTACGAATATTTTCCATTGGTTTTCCAAACATCGCATTATTGAAAAGTTTATACAAATCCTTCTCGAAATCGTTTCTTGCTTGCTGTCGTAGGCGATTATTAAATTCGACGTAAGGCTTTAACCAACAAGATTGACGGAATTTTAGTGCTCGATGAATCTTTACTAGTCGTAGACCATGACTAAGAGCCTGTTTCAAGGCCATGTAATGTACCACATACTTCTTTTACTTCTTTCGAGATCCAAGATGGGCAATTAGTTTCTTTGAAGAGGATTCCCCCGGTTGCATACTCTCAGGCAGAAAGGGTAAATCATTATGAAGTTCATGCAGCTCTGCAGGATATTCCACATCAACCTCCAAGATATATCCAAAAGAATCATCCCCATTCAACGATCCGAGATGTATATCCTCAGGAGAAACCCACGTAAATCCACCATAAGGAATGGCGTGACACATAGCCCAACCGTACTGGTTATTGGCGTCTTCGTACGTAATAAAATGAGAGGGTTTACGAGGATCATACTGCTCCATATAGATGTTGTTAGCCTCCACATACCGGTGAGAAACCTGGCATAATCCTACTCTGATACCATATTCAACCATGAGTAGCTGATCGTAATCAAGAAGCAATTCCAACGCGATTCCAGTATGCAGCAGCATAAACTTGTCTAAACTTATTTTGAAGGAGTGTAGACAGATATTCGCCACTAGTGTGTGACGTCATTTAGCTATGCTAGTTGGGTGTACATGTTTTGAATGATGAAAGATAAGGAATAAACGCGTTTCTAAGGACTTTTCTGTTAACAAATCCTTTTCCGTTTATTTTCCTTCTTCTTTATTTCTATTCCCTTCTTCTATATAGTTACATTAGGCGTTTTATATACACGCATTGAAGTTAACGTGTTAAGACGCTTTCAAATGCGATTATTTTGTCGCGGGAATACACAGTTAAAATTAATGTCTTGGTCGTTGAATTATGCCTTCTGTATGGTGCTTGCGTGACGTCATTAGACTTGTATGAACATGTTTGGAGGTAGCAGACGTTCCGACGATGCTTGAGTGTGACGTCATAGGACTGCTGAAATTGATGAAATATAGTGAAAATTTTGGTTTTAAGCGTTTAAATAATGTTCAAGTGCTTCTATGGCTGTCATTCGATATCGTTAAAAGGTGTTTGTTACTTAAAGATGCATACCCGCCGTTTTGCGTCTTAATTCTATTCCGGATTCGTTTCAAAGTACGTAAAAACGGAGAAAAATCATAAAAAAGAATGAAAATTTGACTGAATATTCTACAACATCATCTACATCAGGAGACATTAACAATAATTTATGCTTAGGAGGTTCGAATTTGACTTTCTTAGCATCTATAGCCGTGTCGCAGCGTCCTTTATGTGCATCCCTTCGATTTTTATTACCGTAAACATCACCACAATGTCTACACTCGAAAAACTCACCACATATCAGCTCATGCCTCTTCTTATGATAGTCGCGTAGAAAACTCCTTTCACATTTGCTGCACCTATAATCTGGTATAGCATTCAGAACCGATTCCATCACTCCACCACTCCACATCTTTATATGTAGTGGAACAGTTGTAAATGATATAAATCAATAAATGCTTATAGTACTTTCCACTGACTCGCCTCGACAACTTATCAAAGCTACTGAACGGTAATCTCGCTAAGAGAAGCTGCTGTGCACGATTGCAAAGATAATTACTGAATAACTATCTAAGCTCAAGCAAATCCTACTTATTCTGAAAGCACGCATCTCTCAGGGAACTACATAATTCAAGATCACGCTTGCAGCGCCTTCTAGCGGCTTCAATCAGCACTAAAACGCACATTCTACAGATTTTATACTTTTATGACGGTAAATTATGTTAGCAGTCAAATTTTCATTCTTTTTTACGATTTTTCTCCGTTTTTACGTACTTCGAAACGAATCCGGCATAGAATTAAGACGCAAAACGGCGGGTATGCATCTTTAAGTAACAAACACCTTTTAACGATATCGAATGACAGCCATAGAAGCACTTGAACATTATTTAAACGCTTAAAACCAAAATTTTCACTATATTTCATCAATTTCAGCAGTCCTATGACGTCACACTCAAGCATCGTCGGAACGTCTGCTACCTCCAAACATGTTCATACAAGTCTAATGACGTCACGCAAGCACCATACAGAAGGCATAATTCAACGACCAAGACATTAATTTTAACTGTGTATTCCCGCGACAAAATAATCGCATTTGAAAGCGTCTTAACACGTTAACTTCAATGCGTGTATATAAAACGCCTAATGTAACTATATAGAAGAAGGGAATAGAAATAAAGAAGAAGGAAAATAAACGGAAAAGGATTTGTTAACAGAAAAGTCCTTAGAAACGCGTTTATTCCTTATCTTTCATCATTCAAAACATGTACACCCAACTAGCATAGCTAAATGACGTCACACACTAGTGGCGAATTTCTGTCTACACTCCTTCAAAACAAGTTTAGACAAGTTTATGCTGCTGCATACTGGAATCGCGTTGGAATTGCTTCTTGATTACGATCAGCTACTCATGGTTGAATATGGTATCAGAGGAGGATTATGCCAGGTTTCTCACCGGTATGTGGAGGCTAACAACATCTATATGGAGCAGTATGATCCTCGTAAACCCTCTCATTTTATTACGTACGAAGACGCCAATAACCAGTACGGTTGGGCTATGTGTCACGCCATTCCTTATGGTGGATTTACGTGGGTTTCTCCTGAGGATATACATCTCGGATCGTTGAATGGGGATGATTCTTTTGGATATATCTTGGAGGTTGATGTGGAATATCCTGCAGAGCTGCATGAACTTCATAATGATTTACCCTTTCTGCCTGAGAGTATGCAACCGGGGGAATCCTCTTCAAAGAAACTAATTGCCCATCTTGGATCTCGAAAGAAGTAAAAGAAGTATGTGGTACATTACATGGCCTTGAAACAGGCTCTTAGTCATGGTCTACGACTAGTAAAGATTCATCGAGCACTAAAATTCCGTCAATCTTGTTGGTTAAAGCCTTACGTCGAATTTAATAATCGCCTACGACAGCAAGCAAGAAACGATTTCGAGAAGGATTTGTATAAACTTTTCAATAATGCGATGTTTGGAAAACCAATGGAAAATATTCGTAATCGTATGGATATACGTCTTGTAGCAAACAGCAAAACAATAGAAAAACTAATAGCCAAACCTACATTTATCGATCGAACTATATACGGTCCTAATCTCGCTGCTGTTCATATGGCTTCTCGTAAAATACTGTTCAACTAGCCTATATACATTGGTATGAGCGTACTAGACATCTCCAAGACGGCAATGTATTCGCATCAATACAATGTGTTACTTCCATATTATGGAGCTGAGAATCTTAAACTGTTATATACGGATACAGATTCCTTCATCCATCGAGTGACTACAGCTGATATATACGAGGATGATTCAAATATAAAGGGTAATTTTGTTAAAAATATTTATGGATTAAGTATATTCACAAGTGACTATATCAACATTTCTCTCTATAGCTTCCTTCACACTATACAAATTTTAGCCAAAGTTTCAGAAGCTTGAACATTCCTTCTTTAAAAAAAGTTTGAGAGCGCGTCGCCAACCAAATGCGCAAATGCTCCTCGACGTTGACGTTGCTTTCGAAATGTTTCCCTCCAAGCGAAACAAAAAGTAGTCTGTGGGGGGGGGACAAGTCTGGACTACAGGAAGGGTGTTCAAGGGTTTCCCAGTGCATGTCCGCCATTGTGTCCATTGTCAAATTGGCGGTGTGAGGGATAGTGTTGTCTTGGAGAAGGATGACATCTCTGATGGGCATACGACGTCGTTTGCTTCAGTAGGCAGCTTTTACAGACCTTAACAATTGGCAATAGTAAGCTGCAGTCACTGTACGTCGATCATGAAGAAAATCAACCAACTTCTGATGCGATTCCTTCAACAGTGGAGCTCTCGAACGCCACGGATGTTGTCATCTGTGAGATTTGACCTTGGGCGTCGAGCATGACTTTCGTTTTCCTCAAATTCTCGGCCGCCCTTAAATTGTCTGGCCCAAGTAATCTCTTGATTCTGTGACAGTGTAGTGTCCCCAACCTGCGCCCTTAAACTAGTTAAAATCTCCGAAGGTTTAGCCCCTTCATTGGTTAAAAACTTGATTGTAATGCGTTGCGCTATCGACGAAGGAACCTCTTGTTCTCTCATGGCTGTACTGACGCCAGAACCTAGCGAAGCAGCCAACAGAGCTAGTTCCCCATCCCTGACACACCAACCTTCAACACATTCACTCCACTGCCCCGCTTTGAACTGTTTCCTCCGTGATATGCAACAATTACTCTTATATTTGAATTACCCTCGTACCAGGATAAATTGCACATGTTTGAACATCTGGATACAGCGGATTACCCTGCTAACCATATATGCTATTCTACACAAAACAAGAAAGTGTTGGGAAAGTTTAAATATGAAGCAAGTGGTAAAAGCATTCGCCGTTTCGTTGGTCCCAGACCTAATATGTATGCTCTCGATATTGATAACTCTGTTATAAAAAAGATCAAAGGCATAAAACATAGCACCATTAAGCAATACATCAGCTTCAACAGCTATATGGAGTGCCTTAAAACTTTAAAAATCGTAAGAACCCCTATGAACTTAATCCTATCCCAACATCATAATGTTTCCACAGTTGAATCTAATCAAATAGCTCTGTCACCTCATGATGACAAGAGAGTAATTGCAGAGGATGGAATATCAACGTATGCGTACGGGCATTACAGCGTTGCAACCCATACGTAAGAGAATGCAACTTAGATCTCAAGATAATTATTTTCTCCATTACGTCTCCTGTAAAACATGAGAATTTAATCAACTGACTCCTTCACGCTTCCAATGATGTCTGACGAAGAAAGAAGCAAAAATACAAAAATTGCTCACGTGGGCTCTCCGTGCTCCCATGAAGAAGAAAGAAGAAAAATAGAAATTATAAAAGGAGGCGTTAACTCTGCCACCAGACTTTAACTCTAGTGCTGGTCTCCAGCTCAGAAAAAAAGAGGAGAGGCGTGTACCCTACTGCCTTAAAGTAAGTATACCCTGATTAAGTTTATATAAACAGACGGTTGTGTTAAAATACTATCAAAGATATTGCTGAATATCTCTTAAAATACTGAGGTATAAGTACCTCAACATCTGCGGATAGATAATCTTTTAGTGAAGTTTAAAATTATATAAAGGGTTAGGAAAAAAAAGTTGAATAAAGCTGTAAAGAACGTTTAAAAAGCAGGTTAGATCATACTAGGTGGGGGTTCGACTTAGAAAACTGCATGTCGTGTTCCAGATGTTACCAAAGGCAAGCAAAAGAGTCATATAGCTGGGGTCATCTATATGGAAGTTTAAAAGCCCTATAAAGGAGGGAGAGAAATAAAAGCAGACTAAAGCTGTAAATAATACTCCAAAAGAAATGTAGGGCTACCCCAGGTTAGATATGGTAAAAGTCAAACATACTATATACAGTTGCTGCAGGATATGACGGTGCTGCAGGATATGGTTACACTGGTGATGATGGTGATGTAGGTTATAGTGGTGCTGGTGATGGTGGAGGTGGTGCTAGAGGTGTTTGTGGTCTTGCAAGTTATAGTGATGCTGGTGATGGTTTTTCTGTTGGATTAGGTGGCGACGGTGGTGGTGGTGCTCGTTATGGTGGCGCTGGTCATGATGGTGGTGGTGGCGGTGGTGATGGTGGTGGAGGTGGGGGTGCTGCGACGGTTGTGGTCGTGCAGGTTATGGTGGTGCTGGTGTTGGACGTGGTTGGTTAGGTTAGCTTATGATAGTCTTAGAAGGAAAGAAAGGAGCCTTTGACCGTTTACCATTAGAACATACAGAACTATAAAAATGAATCACTAAATGAGGTTAAGAAGCATAGGATACTGGAGCAGCGTACAAAGACGTTGACAATGGCTAGTTGAATAACAAGGTTGAAAGATCTTCTAATGTTAGTTTAAGAAAGAGAGGGGGGTAGAAGAAGCATGAACAATGTCAAATAAGGATGAGGAAATATCTCTAAAGAGGCTTGTGGTTGAGTTAGGTTAGTCTTAGAAAGACCGTAAGCAATGCTTTAGGCGTGATCATCACAATTTTTACAAAAGGAGAAAGTTGAGCGTGAAACCATAGCAAATAGCTAAAAGGGGTCTACATGCTCATTAAAAGTATCAATAGATGCTAAAGACGTGAAAACACCGAAAAATCATGACAAAGCTTCAAAAATTCGCAAAACTTTCCAGAATACTGCAAAAGTGGCTAGAACACTTACCAAATTCCTAAATAGCATTAACATACGGAGAAATGTTTAGAAAATGTTTAGGGTTCACACGTTAGGAGTATAATAGCTACAAAGTATCTAAAGTTGCTGAAAAACATCTACAAACGAGTGCGAAATGTCTGAGCCTCAAACGGTACTGTGTGAAGGTTAGAATAGGTTATAGAAGAATAGAACGCTGAAGCAAACTAGGAATGAAACAGGTTAAGTTGGGTTAAAATATCTTAATAAATAGGAAGGCTTATGCTCATTTAGGCTAAGTAACGTTAGATTAGGTTAGACGAGTAGAAGTATTGGGCTTAGATTAGGTTAAATTTGAAAGACTGAGGGATGAAGAATAAACCATTAGATGAGATGTTAGGTTAGGTTAGACGAGTAGAAGTATGGGGCTAAGGTTAGGTTAAATTTGAAAGACCGAGTAAAAGGAGTAGTGTTTAGGTTGTGCAATAGGGATGAAGAAAAAATCATTATATGAGATGTTAGGTTAGGTTAGACGAGTAGATGTATGGGGCTTAGGTTAGGTTAAATTTGAAAGACCGAGTAAAAGGAGTAAGGTTATATTAGATTAGGTTAGGTTAGGTTAGACGAGTAGAAGTATGGGGCTTAGGTTTGGTTAAATTTGAAAGACCGAGTTAAAGGAGTAGGGTTTAGGTTGAGCTATAGGGATGAAGAATAAATCATTAGATGAGGTGTTAGGTTAGGTTAGGCGAGTAGAAGTATGGGGCTTAGGTAAGGTTAAATTTGAAAGACCGAGTAAAAGGAGTAGGGTATAGGTGATGTTAGGTTAGGTTTGGCGAGTAGAAGTATGGGGCTTAGGCTTAGGTTAGGTTAAATTTGAAAGACCGAGTAAAAGGAGTAGGGTGTAGGTTAGGTTAGGTTAGACGAGTAGAAGTATTGGGCTTAGATTCGGTTAAATTTGAAAGACCGAGTAAAAGGAGTAGGGTTTACGTTGAACAATAGGGATGAAGAATAAATCATTAGAAGAGATGTTAGGTTAGGCTAGACGAGTAGAATTTATGGGCTTAGGTTAGGTTAAATTATGAAAGGACTAGGAAAAAGAGTAGGAGCTAGGTTAGGTTACCGCGACTATGTGGGGCGAGGTGTTATTATGTTGGGGTAACATATTCAATCAGATAGAAAGCTCTTGCATTAGGCTGTTTACATCGATACAGTGAACGACATACTCAATTACCATTGACGCTCATAAACATACATACACTACTATAAGTCTTAAACATTATCCCTAGAGTCAGCCTCAAACGCCTACATCCTGCGCCCCTCTACCCTCCTACCTAATGATCCTAAGGTTGCGTATGCCGGCCATCTTGCTCATAAAAAGGTGCGCCAGCTTCCCCTCAAATACCCTACTCACTTAAAAGACGTGAAGGAATGATCCGAGCACCTTTTTCAGACACGAGGCAGTTCGACAACGTAGCGTTGGGGTTGGTCGGGGAATAGACCTGATTTCCGCAAGTAAACAGGTCGAGCACTTTTCCTTTCCCCAATGTTTTGGCCAGTAACGGTTGTGATTGGCCTATGTTCATACAGTAAATATAGGAGACATTCATGGACACGTGGTAGCAATAATGTTTGGTTATGTACTGAACCAGTGAAAGTGACACGCACACAATTGGTAGTGTCGGCAGCTTGTTTTCAACAAAACGATCTCCGTAGGAAAAAACGTAAGATACAAAACGTGCTCCAAATACCTAGATCAGCCACTGGTTTAAATTAATGTAATGACTTCCCTTCCACCCAGTATGAATTCTCTGGATTTTGTCTTTTGGAGAAGACGTGAAAAGCAGGATAAACAAAACAGCAACTACTGCCCTCAAATCTTTGTGAGAATGCATTTATCTGGCTGCGGAAGAAATACGCAACAATGAGGGTGTTTTTGTTAGAGTGCGACGTAATTGGTTAAAAAGGTATGAGGCTTGGAGGTGCGCAAATAGTGCATATTTTGAACAATACCTGTGAAGTGGGTGAACCATTTGGTTAATTGCTTATTATTTTGCTGCCACGTTAAAAATATCACTTGGTGCACTTTGTAAGAGCCTACAAATGTACCTTTGTGTTTATAAGTCAGAGAGATGGTTTGGTTTATTAAATTATAGCAGTATCAGCTACTATACGATTTAAGTTTGATGTTGAAGGAAATTATAAACAATATCCTTAGATTGTGAGTTTAGGTTACAGTATGCGTTACTGGAGAATTCAGATGTACTTATTTATTACGACGTAGCAGACACGATATGGTATGTCTTTATGTTTACACTCACCAGCCGCACGGATCCGTGATGCCTATTTGTTTATGTACTGACCTAGTGAAAGTGAAACCTGAAGTGTCGCCAGCTTGTTTTCGATAAAACTAAAGTATCTGCGTAGGAAAACGTCAGAGACAAAAACGTAAACTACAAAATGTGTTCCAAATACCGAGCTCTATCACTGGTTTAAATTAATGTAATGACTTCCCTTCCGCTCTATATATACTAAGTAGCACCTTGCTATGCTAAAATACCTCTGCTTCTTCCTCTCCACTTCATGGCGTAGGCAGTCAAGTGCCTGTTCCGCCTTCAAAGCAATCCAGCCATCGTTTCCTGGGTCTGCCCACCGATCTCCTACCTTTAGGATTATAATGTATTATTTGCTTAGGAAATATGGTATCTGGCATTCTTTCGGCATGTTCCTTCCCCTTCTGTTTGTAATCTTTTAGCCTGTCACTTATATTATAAATTCCTAACTCTTCTATTATACTTTCATTTGTTATTAGGCCTCTCCTGGCACAACCCTTCACACTTCTTAAGAATTTCATTTCTGAGGCCTATATTTTACTCTGTTGCTTTTTAGTTAATGTCCAAGCCTCACTTCCATATGCTAGTATAGGTGCAGCCATAATTTTGTAAAACTTTAATTTTGTTTCTTTGCGCACTTTGTTTCTGAATGTATTATTTATTATTCCACACACTCTTTGAAATTTGTATACTTTATTGTCCACGTCATACTCCCTGTCATAACTAACGTCACTTCCCAAATAGTTAAAATGGCTCACCTGTTCTACGCAACGGTTATTTATAACTATCTTTGTACTAATGGGCTCTTTCCCAATGAATGTCATTACCTTTGTTTTTATAGAAGAAATTTTCATATTATATTGTTCACATAGTTCGTTAAGTTTAAAAATAGATTTTTGCAGGGTAGACTCGCTATTTTGTATGACAACCAAATCGTCGGCAAATAATAAAATATTTAAAAAGCAGTTGTTTGAAATTTTAAAACCTACGTTCACCAGTTGCTTCCATTTGCTCACTAGATCGTCAATATAAATACTAAAAAGAGTAGGTGATACACCCTTGTCTGACACCTTGATTAGTAGAAATTTTGGCAGAAATTTTACCATTGGTGCTCACATTTATTTTTGTTTGAAAGTAGAAGCATTGTATCATTCTGATAAGTTGTTGTGGGTATCCTCTTTCTTCCAATATTTGCCACATTTTGCATCGATTTACTCTATCGAAAGCTTTTTCGAAATCAATAAATGCCATATGAGTTTCTTTATTAAATTCCCCATGTTTTTCAATCGGCTGTTTAATGATAAAGATATTATCGGCACTGGATCTGCCTCTTCTAAATCCATTTTGTTCTTCTGAAATAAGACATTCAGCTATATTTTGCAATCTATTGTTTATTATTTTTGCAAATATTTTATGGGCAGTATCCAGTAAACAGATTCCTCTGTAGTTGCTACACTCGTTACGTTTCCCTCTCTTGAAGATAGAGGTGGTTTGGGCCGTAAGCCAATCTTCTGGTATACGTTGCTTCTTCCAGCACATATTATAAAAATGTAGCAGTCGGAGCTTTAGAAATATCCCTCCATATTTAAATAATTCTGCATTAAATCCATCCTGGTCAGTTGCTTTCCTAGTTTTAGTTTTTAGGAGTGCTTCTTCTAATTCTTCAATTAAAATTAAATCTCCTTCATATGCGACATTGACTTCTGTATTTTCATGATTTATTTCCGCATTTTTATCATACCATAAGGCTTTATAATGTTCTAACCATTTAGACTCAGGTATTACACTTAAATGTGCTGTATCTTTCTCATTTTGGTTTAAATGCTTCAGCAGTTTATATGCAATAAGCTGTGTTCCATGTAAGTCGTGTTCCACATCTATGAATTTACTCCAAGATGCATCGTTCAACTTCCTCAGCGAACTTTTAGCTTTATTTCGTTTTGTCTTATATGCTTCTTTAGCTTCTTCAGTATTTACTTGTAAGTATCTATGATAAGCACTCTTTTTTTTCTTCAACTGCCTTTGCTATTTCCTCATTCCACATTCTTAGCCCTTTCCTTCTTATTTTTTTCTTTTTACCTATTGTTTCTTTGGCAACTTCTTCTATACAACTCTTTATATTCCTCCATTCCTCTTCAATGTCATCATTTGTTATTACTTCTTGTAGCCATCGAGCTAAGCAATTCTGATATAAGTATTTGATACTGTCATCCAGTAATAAATATGCTTTAAATACTTCATTTACTTTTGTAAAGTTCTTCTTTTTCTTCCATCTAGCTAATAAAGCAATTTTAGCCACTACTAAATAATGGTCTGAGTAAATTTCAGCACCTCTATATACATGCACATCTTGTACTTGCTTGGTAATCTTTTTGTTTGCTAAAACATAATCTATTATGCTTCTAGAACCTCTAGCGCTCCATGTATATTTGTTGATATCTTTTTTTCTAAAAAATGAATTTGTAATGTTTAAATCATTACTATTAGCAAACAATATAAGTGAGTCTGCATTATTATTTTTATGTTGTTCTCCATACATCCCTAATACTTCTGGGATCATATTATTCCCAACTCGGGCATTCAAATCCCCACTAATAATTACATAATCAGTTTTATTCCATTTGTTTAATTCCTTCTGTAGATTTTCATAGAAATCTGTTGTTTCTTCTTTCTGACCTTCTTCCGGGGCATATACTCCTATTACTGTAAGATGATTTCTGCAGGTTTTAAATCTTACACTTATTATTCTGTCGTTTATATATGTATAGCTTTCGAGTTTTGCCTTCCACTTTTGATCTATTAATATTGCTACTCCGCTGCTCGCTTTTTTTGTGCTGATCTACTCCACTATATATCATTGTGTATCCATCTAAACCTTTAGTTCCTCTTAGTTTCTTTTTAGTCTCTGATATTGTGGCTATATTGATTTGTTTCTCTTTTAATTCTTTACATAATTCTTCTTCTTTTGTATTAATGCTTCTTGCATTCAATGTTGCTAATTTTAATCTATCATTTATTCCAATTCTTTCATCCTTTACTCGCTGGGGTCGTCTTCCAGTAAATCCATCCGGCTGATTTGTTTGAAAGTTTTGAGTAATAAAATTTCCCCATTACGGGTTACCGGCCCGTAGATGGGTAAGTCATGTGAAGGATTTGCCTTCTTACGGCTCATGACTTCCGGTAATTTTTACTCAAGGTTGTCTTCCTTTAGCCCTTGGTAAACCAATACCTAACTACAAGGCAGTAGCGTCGAAGATGTCTTCTCCGCCTCTTCTATCATTGAGATCCTAGATTTTCTTCTGCCGTCAGAGCCGTTTGACACCTTCTAAGAGGTTTTCCGGCCGCCCAATTTGGGTACAGTCGTCGGATCCCTCGTTGTGGACTATGCTTGGTTCTCCTCCCCTCTTACCAACCAGCAAGCTAGGCTAAAATACCGATACATGTAATTCGTGATAATACCAACATGATTATACTCTTCAGATAATAAATTTAATCTTGAAATTTACATGAATATTTTGTAAGCACCAATATGTCTTAACGACTTGCGCAAATGTGTTTAGTAAGGTCCTTCAGAAGAAAAAACCTTTATAGAGACACTTCCCGAATTCCTAGTGAATGAGCGTTATATAGAAATGGATTTGAATTATACGAGTCTATTAAAGTAGTACGAAAGAGAATTACCATTCTTAGTTCGGCATGAGTAACGATAAGTTCGAATCACCGATGACTGTACCAATTAAAAGAGCACATCATCAATTCATCATAAAGAAAGATAGAAAAGGAAACTACCACATCAAGAACAAGATACTGTGCATTGTTCAGGACCCTGAAGAAGACAGTGATGCAGCCACTAAACGTATGTTGGTGATTACAGCGATTGAAACTCGAATGCAAGAATTCGTCAACAAAGCGACATATCAGCACATTAGTGACCTTGAAACTACGCTTAGGAACCGTAACGTAAATTGCTAGATGGGCAGCATTGAAAGTAAGCTTTTATGTATGAGCTCTCTTTAACTGCTATGATTCTCAGCGTCAAATTCTATACCGGGAGTGAAATACCGCTTAATTTTACTCATGGTCCTCTTTATCAGGTTCTTTTACTTGCTACAAATCTATGATAGGGAGCACCATCTTTACTTCCCGTCCAAAGGAAACTATTCAATGGCCAAAAATAGCCATCATCCTCCGCTGGGTTTGAATTGGCGACCTCGTGGACTAGGCTAGTATGTTAACCCTAGACCCGGAGAACGACAAATGAGCAGTATGATGCTGCAGTGAGATACCTGAGAAAAATACACTTAAACGAAATGAACGAAAAACATCATATATAAAAATGAAGATATTATTACTGCTTCCGGAGGATTACGATGTGCCGAATAAGAAACGTTTATTAGACTACAAAAACGCGAGAACACCACTGTTCGATTCAGATGGTAATATTTCCTTTCAAAAATAAGAACAATAGACACAACACAATCTATAGATGATAGTGATTCCCAAACTAAAACAGTTAAACAGATTGTTGGGTAGAAATAAGTTGAGGCGTAGCAAGATTTTAGTGGAAGTTAGTTTTTATTGGTAATGATATTACTGAAACAGTGGAAAAACATGGAAGCTTTGGCAAATCCTCCAAGCTCCATGAATAAATACATGACAACTATGAATAATGTTAATGCCCTTAATAATTAATTATTGCGAATTATTCGCAAGTGAATGATATAACTGCAACAATAGAGCGAATAAAGGCACAGTTCATTAGTTCACTGCGGACGAAATCTGATTGAGGATGTTCGCTAAGGGTATTAATGTCAGTACTCAAATACTACATATCAAGTGTAAGCGGAGAAGAACTGCCTGCTATATGACATAATCAACACAACCTTTGACTATCTGGCACGCCGCATGTAGATCTTGGGATGACGGCGCACCAGAAGTCAACGATGCCCATTTCAAGTATCCGCACGAGTTTTTTTAGAATTTTTGTCAGGCTATACTGACCGTCGATGTATTTATGCCGACGGGTCAAAGAGCACCAACGGTGTTGGATGTGCTTATGCTTATGGAACCGAACCACATACATTCGGTTTTCCAAATAGCACTTCCATCTTTACTGCAGAGCTTTATGCAATTTACCGAATCGTTTTTAATGTGCGCCGTCGTAAATTAGGTGACTGCCTGATTTTGAGCGATTCCCTAAGTGCACTGCAGAGCCTTTGTCAGTTGTACAACCCCCACCCTATTGTATAACGTATCCAGGATACCCTCCATGTTTTACAAGCTTCTGGTGTTGACGTGGTGTGTGCATGGATTCCTGGTCACGTGGGTTTGCCGGAGAATGAAATTGCAGATTTAGCAGCAAAGATGGCAACTACAGAGCTCAGTATTACAATCTCACGTGTTACTTCGGAAGACTTTAGCCTTGAAGTGCGGAGAGCCGTGCTGTCATCCTGGCACGAAGAGTGGTCAGCTATCCGCGGTAATAAGCTTAGAGAAGTGAAAGAACTTCCGATAAACTGGGTAACTTCCTGTCGCACATCTCGCCGCGAGGAGGTTAGTTTGGCTCTGGCACTGCAATTTTTCGCATGGTTACCTATTTAAAAGGTCCCTCTATGTCCGCTGTGTGACAACCTTTTGTCAGTTCGCCACGTGCTGCTAGAGTGTTGCTCTCTAGCGCACCTTCGGGATTCTCTGCAGCTGCAGCTGCCAATTGGTCCAGTAGAATAAAGAAAAGCTTGTCATCACGTGGAAACAATTAAGCAACATTACTCTGAAAAAGCTTGCGGCAGCGAGAATATTTATTCAGGATAATGAAGCTGAACGCAGTGACAGCAGCGAAAATGAGATAGCGAGCATTTTTGGCACAGTAGATGAAGAATAAGAACAACAACAGCAACAAGGTTGTGGTGGTAATTTGTCGGGAATATAAGAACTGGAAGACATGAGTGAACTAGTGAGGTGTAGCTCACTATTTGTTTGTGTGGACGTTCCGAACGTTCTTTTTACTGACTGTCCAGTTCCTTCCACTGCATACAACGCTCGTCTCACCTTGTGCTTCGGCCCCGTATGTGCATTACACGGATAAAGTAAGTGACTCGCATCGTACCTATCCATTAACATTTTCACACGCCAAAATCCCTCGCGCGACCTATGCTTTGTCTACTTTGTCATTTTGTACGGGCTGTATGTGAAAACAGGCACTTGCTTTTCTTGGTCACAATGAGAATGAAGGATCTTCAAACAGAGGAAATTATATTGAATACTTAAAATAAATTAACAATTTTCAACGCCTCTCTGAAAGAGCACTTGGAAAAATCGACTGCTCTTCCTGCAACTCCACTTGATATTCAAAATGACTTAATTTCAAGTGTGAATGCCGTCATGACGCGTGGAATTAAGAAACAACTTTGTGATGGCTTCTTTGTTTAATTAACATTAGATGAAACTCTTTACATTAATGGTGAAGAACAACTTTCTATCGCTCCTTACATAAATAGTGACGGAAATGACGAAGAAAGGTATATTTTATTTACAGTTGTAGGTAAGTTCTGACCAAAAAAACAAAAAACAAAAAACACAAAAAACACAAAAAAAAAGAACAAACAAAAAACAGAACTTCGCTTGAATCATGCCTACAGTATTATCAAACATTTCTTTCAGACAGTGATAAAAGATGAAAGCTTCGAGGGTAATTCTGTTTAGTTTCCGACATGTTTTAAGGAACTTTACAATATAGGTGGGTGGTACCGTGGCTGAGCGGTTAAAGCGGCCCGGGTTCGATCCCAGGGACCCGCATGTATAGGTCGCGCGTTACTTCTTGACGAATGAAAATTTTATATGAAAGGTTGAATGCGAGTCTCTACTCAGCTTTTGCGGGAACGAGAGAGAGGAGGTACAGTCTGCAGTGAGATGACGCGCATGCTTCTGAGCTGAAGTAGTACAACACTACAAATCAATTTATGACACTTGCAGTAATATCAGCCACACGTATTATACACTATACCTCTATAACTGTTTCCACTTAACTTTCTTGCATTTATTCTATTCCCGACATCTCTCCCTCGTCTGAATTGCTATTTTCGTTGCATGCATACATACATCCATACCGCACAAAACTTCTGCAGTCGACTGTATACACAAACGCGACAGAGGAAAACAGAGGTGTCTGTTATCGTAGCATAAACATTTGCTGACCTGTTTATTAAGGGTAGGCTCACTCATTGGATTTCTGCTCAAGGTCATTCGTCAAGAACGAACGCGCAACCTATAGTATTCGTGGTGGCCGAAGCGGCGTCAGGGCGAGTTTTCTCCGGGTTCTCCCACCAATTGCTCATTGTCAGTTTTCCAATCGTCGATTTCGCCTTCATTTCATATCATCCTCTTCCTTACTATCATGCCAGGTGCTTGGCTCACCACTCGCTTCCAGGTGTTCACTCTGTCCGGTCCGTAGGTTCCTGTGCTCCCGGACAGGTTTCTGACCCTAGGCACTGGCTTGTAAGTCCTAGGGGGTGTATGTCCTATTTGTACTATTCTGGTTTCTGGTTGATCTTGATGTAAACAGAAGCACGTGTACAAATAGAAGTGTACGTTCATTGGCTGATTCCCCATATTACAAGGTACATCGGCTACAAACTAGTTCGCTCAATAGTAACAAAAACTACTGGATCTTCTCTGTATTATGTAACAATGGTATGTTTAACGTGTTATTGTACTATGTAGAACTGCAACAAAATTAATGCAGAGTAATTAATTGCACTTAATCAGAAAATGAGATAAGAACATAAGCAGACTGCCTTCTGCTGGTCAGTCGGTCTGGGTGGCTCAGTTGGTTAGACGCTGGCCTACTGATCCCAAGGTCGCGGGTTCAAACCCGGCCCAAGCCGATGGTTTTTAAGTGTGCTTAAAAACGACAGCTCCATGTCAGTAGATTTACTGGCATGTAAAAGAACCCCTGCGGGACGAAAATCCGGCACACCGGCGACGCTGATGTGATCCAGGCAATTGACAGCGTCGTTAAACAACAAAACAATTTTTAATTTTTTTTATTCTGCTGGTTAGCTTTGGAAGCAGGAAGGTGAGAGTGTAGTAAACCATCATGGCGGAATATGTGCAGTTTATAAAACATTGTAGAGGGAAGCTTCTAACGAGTGGTGAACAAGTTATAATTCTCAATGTATTCCACAAACTATGCTACTACACTGAACTGGATTAATTCTCGGGATACGCCTTTGTTACTCAAGTCCTCTGACTCGTCGAGTCTGCGTAATGCTAATTGTAACTTTCCACAGGATCGTATGCAATTAAATTTAGCACATACCTGTTTCTGTCTAGTTGCTGCTTATGCTTTAGCATGGCTTCCTGATACTGGAAGTCAAGTTTAGTTCGGATACCCGCGCTGCATAGGTTCACATTGTTTATATGCTGCCTGGATTTCTCGTGGGTCTTATTTTTTCCCAAACCTGAACTAAATCCACCACACCTTTCTATGACTAATTGTTATCGCCACCAAATAGAATGCATAGAAAGCAGACTAAAGCGTTTTTCATCTCATATTCACAGATCCATTTGTTTTTTTTTTTGTGTAAATGTCCCTATTACGGTTAACCCTTGCACTTTTTTGTTCTGTGTTTATGTACAGATCAGGAGTAGATCTTCCCATGGATTTTACTTTCACCTTGTCTTCTAACGATAACGTATAATAAACAACTCACTTTATTCATTTTACTCGTACTTAAACAAAGCAAACCGCACATCACATACGTAATCACTCGAGCGTTTACCACGTGTTTACTGTTTCTACATCCAAGCACAGCTCTCTTTCAAATGTACGGGACTACTGGCAGTGCAACCAACTTTATGGAAAACAATTATTCATATAATTGTAAGTGTCAATAATGGAAAATTTATGACATAATAAAGCACGATTTCCTACTTTCGCGCAGTAGTAGTGATCGATGACTTATTTCTCATTTTGCAATACAGCACGTCTTGCTAAGTGTGTGATAAAGTTTTTACAAATAATTTGCATGTGCTGCCAACGGTAGTCGTGACAGTTACTAACTGGCACGAATATGAGCTATTTCCCTTCCCCTCTAAACCCCTCTAGCACCCAGGCTTGACGTACAGAACACCTTAAATCCGAGCCAGTTTGAAGTGGCACGGATCCATAGAATAGTAATATAATAAAGTTGCAAACTTGTAACTCGCTGTCACTTCTTTCAGCTTCTATGGTTTTCTATTGCCAGACAAGCCATTTGGCCCTAATGACGGTTTTTCCCGTGGCCTTCGCAAATTTTACTATATGTAGCCCTTTTAGATAAATAAGGTATATGGTCTAGCCGAATATTTTATATATTAATTTCCTTTAACAATCACTTCAGTTTGTCCCGTCACAGACTATGATGGAATGCGAGAGTTATCCATTCTTTGCAAATGACCTTTCCATTTTTCTCTGTTTACTTGTATCGTTTCTTTTAACGAAAATATGTCCAATTCTTTCCTTATTTCTTCATTTCTAATATGATCTAGTCTTGTACAACCTTTTACTGTTTGGAGATATTTCATTTTGGCCGCTTGTATTTGGTTCCAATCTTTCTTTTTAATTGTCCATGTCTCTGACCCATACAGCAAAACTGGAACAGCCATTGTCTTATAGAATTTTAAATGTGTATCCTTTCGGGCTTTCCTTTTCAAGGCACGAGCTATTGTTCCACAAATATATTGGAGTTTACTCACTCGGGGTTGACCAAAACTGGCATAACCTGGTAGATGTGACTCAAAAGTTGTGGTGAAGACAACTCATCTAGGGTAAATGTCCGAAAAAGCATCTGCGAGTTCAGGAACAGTGAGGTGGCAGCACCACCACTGAACACTGCACAGCGTTCGTACCGCAGCCAGAGTGAAATTGTTGCATGCTGAACAGCCTCAAGACATGAAGTAACGAATAGTTTTTAATTTTTGAGAGTTACAGCCACAGACACGAGTCCGTCAAACTACTAGTGCATGTGTGTCGTCGTGTGGTGCGTCGAAAGATCAACGAGCGTCGAGGACGTCGTAATAAGTGTATTGAGAGACAATGGAGGGGGAGGAAGACGCTGAAAGTACTAAGCAAGGTTCTGAGAAGAACAATAATCGTGAGTTGTGATAGCCCGCAAGACAGTGCATTCTGTTAACTACGAGAACAAAACTGTGTATTTGTAGTAAAATTTTAGAGGGCAACAAAGTAATAGAAAAGTAATAATACTTGGATCTTGTCATTTTGTTACAATATTGAATTCAGCGAGGACGTAAGTCAGAATACTCCACGAAATAAAACGCTTAGAGAAAAAAATTAGTGTCGTTCAGAAGTACCTGAATTTAGTATCTACTCTCACGAGTTAGAGATGCAGTATTTCCCCTACAATAATAGATAGCAATACAAAAAGTAAATTTACTAAAAATGAGGTAAACAAAACAGTAAAAGGATAATGATATGAATTTATTTTAAATATCAAAAGTAATAAACAAGATAAATCAAAATTGTTGTTTCTTGAGATTTTATTAGCAAGAAAAGCTAAAACAAACCCGAGAACTTTGCAAACATATTAATTAAACTTGTTTATTATTTACTATCCAAAAAGGACGAAGTATATTCTTTCAAGAATATCTTGCTAACGTAAATCACTGTAAATAATTTATGTGTTGGAACAGCAAGCATTTGTTTATTTCATTACTGAAAGAATTAAAGAATTAACAACAACTAAAAGAGAAAAAGCTTGATTGCTTATTCAAGTAACATTAGCGGAAGAACTTCAGAACCCAATTAGTAGCCATGCGAGGAAGCAACGTTAAATTAACACCCATGCTAGCCATAATTTGCTACGAATATCCAAAAAATTCCGTTATACGCGTTACTGCAAAGAACGCTTACGTTTCTTGATTGCTTTCAACTCTCGAATAGTCCATAAAATTACGCTTTCATAGAAAAGCTCAAACCGTAACCCCATTAAATTTCTGATAAAAAGGTGAGTCAATTAAGTGAAGGATATTTAATGAAGGTCTGAATCTCACAATATAGCACAGTCCCCAGGATGAACTTCTTCACGGGAATGACTCTGATCCTTTCAGTAGCTTACAGCTTTTTTAGTAAGTACTCGACCAGAATAGCTTCTTCTGATCTTTCAGTATTACATCTGACAGTTTACTTGGTACAAATACAGAAAGAAAAGTCTTGTTGATATGATTTTCTCTTCCTTTGCTTTAGATAGAACAAAGTATCTATTTCTTTCCATTCAAGCGTTCAATATCCCCAATCACCAGAGTGCACACTTGGGGGCTCCTCAAACCTAAAAAGCTACGTCCGGAACAAAGTATGTATTTGTAAACAAAGTAACTCAAAGCACAAAATCATGATAAATACTACCCATACTTCTCCATTTAAATCACTTAAACGCATAAGAGTATATTTTCTGGGATTTTGCCGCTCCAAGTAACCCTTTAGTTGGAAAATATTCCGTTGTTTTATTTTCTTCAAAACTTGCTCTAACATTTTGATATTAGTAGTTTGAGATATTTATTGTGACAAAAGAAATCTTTATTTTATTAGTGGACCTGGGTAAAGTACAGCTCTGAAAGATGGCATGTAAGTATGTTTACCACATGACTCGTCTCGGTTGCTTTTTGTTACGAATTCGTACAGTGCATTCGTAGATCGACCGGACCGCCCCGTGGCGGCAAAGGCCTGGGCGAGGAGTGGCTTGCTCTACGCCACGATTGTGCATGAAGGACCAGGCAAGTCATGGCTATGGAACTTACATTAGGCTTATTTGCATCATAACAGATGTTGAAATTAATGTCTTTAAACACGAACGCATTCCTTACATCTCCGAAAAAACTTCTGGTTTACTCGCAAAAGTTCACGTTGACCTTTTACGTCAAAAAAATCCCCTTCCGCCGGGTTTGAACCCGAACTTGGGAATCAGAGGCTAGCATCTTACCCTTAGACCACGGACTTTAAACTGTTATGAGTTTAGACTTTCAATAGTTTATGAGTACAAAATAACCTTAAACTTGAAGACGAGACAAATATGTAGTTGTATTGTAGAAACGCACATTTCAAAAATGGCTAATTGTACAACAGATAAAAGATATTTGACATATGCACTTTAATGTACTTTTCACATTAGTAAGTTTCGTTTGTTTTCATCTATCTCTCTCTGTCTCTGTCTCTCTCTCACACACACACACAATTTACTGGATATATAAAACCCAAGTGTAGTGAAGAACACTTCTAAATTAAATCAAATGTTTCTTAATGGACGCTCTTCAACTGTTATGGTTCTCAGGTCCCATTCTTTGTGACCGTGAAAGATCCCTTAAATTTATTCAGAGGTCTCTTTGTCAGATATGAGGTTCTTTTACATGCTGTAAATCCACAACACGGGATTGTCGGCTCCCTTTCCTTCCAAAGTAACCCAAGCTAACGGTTTTACGCCCGAAAAAAATCTGTCTCCTCCGCTAGTGTGAACTCGAAACCTAAGGAATCAGAGGTTATGTTACCCCTAGACCAACGAGGCTACACTTTCACGGATTATCTACAGAAAATTTAAAATATACATTTCATTATTCATGTGAGTACATTAACTATGTATTTTTATCTAAATATATTGGTCATTTTTAACAAAATTAAAAATAACTATTTTTGTCGGGTAGTTTGAGGTGGTAGGATTTACTGGAAAATATTCGTACCCTATCCTTGGAAGATGCTGAGCTTCACACAAGTTTGGTATTTATCCCGTCTTTCGTTTTTGAAATATAGTGCTCATAAGACCTTCCTTCAAAAAATCTTTTTTTTTGTGTTCAGAAGGTAACAAAGCACGCATTTGCTGTATAATCTTGATATGGAACTTTTGAGTGAAATGCTTATCCTAACCAGCAGCAGTAGTAGTAGTAGTAAAAGTAGTTGTAGTAGTACTACTACTAGTAGTAGTAGTAGTAGTAGTAGTAGTAGTAGTAGTAGTAGTAGTAGTAGTAGTAGTAGTAGTAGTAGTAGTAGTAGTAGTAGTAGTAGTAGTAGTAGTAGTAGTAGTAGTAGTGGTTTTTTTTTTTTTTTTTTTTTTTTTTAATATAAACATTCTTTATTTTCGGCATGTTCCATTACAAAAAACGTAATACTACATGCCATTATAGTACATGCTTAATAAATATACTAATACATAGTTTTACTTATGGGATATCGTTAGTTGCACTCTAGAGTTTATCCAGTTCTATTGTGTTTAGGTATTCAATAAATTCGGTTGTGTATTCCGTTACTAATTTATGTTGTTGGAATGTCCAATAGTAGTAGTGGTAGTAGTAGTAGTAGTAGTAGTAGTAGTAGTAGTAGTAGTAATAGTAGTAGTAGCAGCAGTAGTAGTGGTCGTAGTAGTAGTATTGATAATGATAGTAAGTAGAAAAGCCAAAAATAAAGGGAGTAAAGATGGATATGGCATTACATGTGGCATTAATTTATCATCTTCTTTTCCACTGTTTAGCCGTTACATCACTATCAGTCTTTGGTGAAGGGGAAGAACGTGCATATACTAGAATTGTAGATCCACATAAGGCCGTGGCACAAGGTAAGCAAATAAAACATTATATTGTAAACCTATGCAGAAAACGCCTAGTAACAGGCTTAGCTTTTAAGAATTATAGGATTTTTTGTGACCTTAGAGAAGTGGGCATGCAAACTTTATACTATACAAACTGCTGTAACCAATCGCCACGTGGCGCTGATACGGCCGCGCCATCTTGTGCACTCCATCTTTCAATGTTTCAAATCGCGATTTGAGAGCGCAAGCTTTATTAATTACTTCCTTTATAATAATTACCAATAAAGGAACTAAATCTCACACTGGCATATCAAAGCTCCGCCTAGATATGGCTCTTATTGACTCTTTGTGAATGCAGAGGTATAAATCGAAATTATATTTGTATTCAAAATATGAGCCAAAAATAGATTATGCATGAAAAGTGTTAGATTTACGTTCGAAAAATACTGTGCCTTGCATTATCTTTGGTAAACAATCCTAGAAGTCGTACATTTTTAGAAGCCATAGTTAAGTAGGTATATACTACTCTTCATTTTTGAGCTACCTAAAATGTATTGTTAGGTTATCTTCAGCACACATATAAAACGGCAATTCAATAGCGAACACTCTTACAAAGACTGTGAAGTGTGATGTAACATATTTTACTTTCAGATAACTCGCTTGTTTTCTGCTAGAGAAAAAAGCTTATCGGCAGTTCCCAAGATCTCTATATGGCCGGCATTACACTAAACTGCAGACGAAATTACGTCAAAAGTAATACAGCCAACGTACATTATAAAAGCACTATTTCTAACCTCCTTAAATATCACACGTTTCGTTCGAAGCTGCGTCGAACTTCATCAGTGGTGTGACCGCAATATTCTGCTACTCTCGGCGAACTGATACGGAGCCGTTTGGTTTCACAAGTTTTATACGCTTAGCATGTGTAACATGCTTTTAAACGATAATAATGCTTGAACATCGTTACCACACAACACATGATGAACCTACTCATCTTCGGCAAATCTTGTTCTGCAATAACACTTTTGGATGAAACCACTTCCGAGCGCTAAATATCGTAATATATATTTAATGCACTACTGTGTTGCGAAAACAAAAATAACAGTAAATATAACTGCATATACTACTGTAAAACAATTCAAGACAAAATCACGCACACGCGAGTCTTAGAATGGCATCAACGGATTAATAAATTAATTAATACGGCATCTAAACAGAATCTTGTTTCAAAATCTGTCGGTTGGCTTCTTTGCAATGGGTTCAAACACAAAGGTTGCTGTGACAACATAACGAATGCAATGGCAGCAACTATGGCCGCAGCTTTACCATGGTTATATTTTACGAACATTTAGCGGCATTAATGCAACCTAACAGATGGAATATCACCAAATATAAACAGACCGCGCCACAATAGGGAAAATTTTCACCTTTTTTTTTGGGGGGGGGGGGGGGTGGGGGTTATTCCAATAAGCTGTGTCCTCTATATCTAATCTAGCTTGTCTATACCAGATGAGTCAGCCGCGCCTATTGTTTTGGAAGGTATGCCACCCATCAAACGCCATGTGTACCTTAGTCCAAGTTTGCGCTTACTAAAAGGTATTGCTTGACGTTCTTAGAGAGAGGAATGCGCAAGACTCAGAGGAATAGCGGTTTAAGGGACAGAACGTACTCCTCGCTAAAGTACACCTCAAAAACATACGACTCGTTTACTGAGAGCGAATTCCGATTTCCAGTCGGTTTTATAAACTTCTTATTACACCATACATAGCAACGTAATTCGGTAAAAGCCTCGGAAAAAATGGACCTTTCATATGGGTACACTAACAACGTCAGCAAAAGAGAAAATGGCGGATTCTTGTACTTAGAGCAGGGGTTGGCTGCCAAAAAATATGAAAAAATTAGAGACACGCTTCATCCATCATAGACCCGTACAGTCAAAACGGACATATAATTAAACAACCGTTTATTTACATTTTTGCGTAAACTACGTCTTGTGCATCTCAATTAACATGCATAAGAGCTTTTGCCATTTAAGTAATAATATTAGAACGCCCAAAAAATGATTAAAACTGTAAACGTTAAATGGCTAAATCAAGCACGAAAACTCGCAAGGTGGCAATGGCATAGCGCCAGGCATACAAGTTGTACTACTGAACAAGGAACGTGATTTCAGTCAAGTCTCGAAATAGCTGAATAGGATTATGACTGATCCTGTGCTCTAACCCTCAATGACACAGGTTTGAGTCTCAGTATTGTAAATACTTTTTTTTAATGTTCATCAAAACTTGGAAACCGAATTCACAATAATCTAATTCTAAAGTCCCTGAGGGTTCAGGACATAATTTAAATCGTGTTTGGTTGTCTGCATTTTGTAATAGAACAGGTATAAATGACTTCTGCCCCATTGGACTGGCATGATGTAGTGTGTTATTATGAACACCGACCCCTTCGTTCTTCACACGTAAGCTGTCGCACGATATTTTGTGCCAGTCTTTCATTTGGTGTTCGGCAGACGAGTACGTAGATATGCTTTTGATCTACGGAGAAGCAAGAACAAACACATAAGTGACTCAGCATCTATATCGGGAGAAGTATTCGAATAGACGACAACCAACAACAAACACCTATCGGAATTTTGAAAGGCGTTTGCGTGCAACAGCGTCACTTGCGAAAATGCCTTCTGTTAGACACGCACCAGCTACATCGGGTGCAGGGTTGTCACCCCGTACGATAATTATGGGGGTGTACGATAATTTGAATGTATGATAGTTCGATATCAGCAAAATATCATTTTCACTGGTTTGTCACTCCAGCGAAGTGAAACTAATTACAAATAACACCACTTTTGTCCTCATTGTCTGTCTCCACACCATAGCTACTAAGCCTGCTACCCTTTAACCTCTTATTACCAGTGTGCCCAGGTCTGATAATCTCAAAGAGGAAGGCACTGCTCAGAAAATTAACGATCAATGTAGAAAACTCGGAATACGTGCTATTCCGTGTGAAATAAAGAACATGCCTGAACCTGACAGTTTCTGGAGTGCTGTTAAACATATGTCACCTTGGTGGAAATACTGATTTCAGAGAACTAGCAGCCTTTGCATTATCAGTTTCCTTGCCCTACAGAAGCACTTCTTGTGAAAGAGTTTTTCTTTTTTCCCCCCTAACCTGGGTTTAATAAAAACCAAAGTTAGAAACAGATTGGCACTAGATACGGTAAATGAACTCATTTTCTCGTCTCAACTTATGAAAGAACGTGGTAGATCTTAAAATCTGCAAGTCACCGAGAAGATGTTAAGGTTTATCTCAACAACAAATTGGTGCAACGCTCCAACGGTTGAGGAAGCTGAACTTTCAGATGAATAGTGCGAGAAACATAAGTGCTAAAGTTGTAATATTTGTTGAGGTCATCAATCTTGTAAGTGGATATAATAAACATCATTACTCTTATATTTTCATAAGTATTATGCTGATATGTTTATTGTTGTAGTATTTGCTTTATGATGTACGATAATTTTGAATCCAAATCTATAATTTTGAGTGGCTGGTACGATAATTTTACTTTTAAATGTTGGCACCCTGATCGGGTGTTAATGCAGAAACAATTTTGAACGCCATCCAGAACAATCCGCATACTAGTAAACAGGCAGTTGCTCAGGAGTTGAACATCAGCCAGTCTTCTGTAGTGCGAATATTGAGCACCAACAAGTTTCATTCTTATCGTTTGCACCTACACCAAGCACTTCACGGGAGAGCTTTCGAAGCTTGAGTGACCTTTTCTGAATGGTTGCTGGAGCGAGTAGCAAGTGATGTGGGATTCGCATCCAGGATATTGTTTTCTGACGAATCAAGATTTCACAACAATGGAACTGGAAATCGTCACAATATGCACTATTGGAGTGTTGATAATCCTCATTGGGTAAGGGAGACAGCATTCCAAGAGCAGTGGGGTGTAAATGTCTGGTGTGGAATCTTGGGAGACCACCTTGTTGGACCATTATTCTTCGAGGGGCATCTAACAGGAGCACGCTAACTCGAGTTCCTCCGTAATGAGCTGCCCCTATCATTAGAGAATGTACCACTGCAGGAGCGAATGACGATGTGGTTTCAACACGATGGCGCTCCTCCACATCGGTCGAGAATCGTCTGCAATCATTTGAATGCTTATAGGAAGATAGGAAGGCAAGGATCAGTCTTCTGGCCTGCCAGATCACCTGATCTGACACCCCTTAACTTCTTCCTCCGGGGCTATTTAAAAGAATGCGTTTCTGCAGAGGAGCTGGACAATCCAGAAATCTTTCGCCAGCGTATTACAGTGGCCTGTGAATCTGTTCAACCATGCTACACTGAGTCAGAGGCTCCATTCAACAGCGTTCCCAGGCGTGCATTATCCAAGAATGGTATCCGTTCGACCACTTGCTTCGTTAGATGAGTCGTGTTCCAGGAATAGAAAAGGCGTCATTCCAACGCCACAAAACATACCAATAGGAAACGACATTTTTAATAGCACTATAATTCTATGTCTACAAAATTATGTCTAAATTCCATGTTAATCTCTGGTAATGTACGAGTAATTTTCTTGTTTTCTGTGTTCAAATGTGAATAAATGAGCCTTATTTCAATTGCACCTACTTATAGGTGTGTTTAAACAACTACCTACTTGTAGATAACAATAAAGAAACACCACAAAATGTCATAATACATAAATAAAACAATTAACAATAAAAATAACAGTTTTCAGAATAATAATTGTAAATTGTGAGTATTACACGATCAAAAAATTACTGCATGCAGGGGATTTGAACCACCTTCATATCAGACAGATTACTTTGGAGTCTCGCGCTCGTTCCAACTGAGCTACCTAGTAACATATAATATAAACATTCCGTTTAACATAGTGGTCGCTGGATCCAGTGAACATTTGCAAACGTGCAAACGTCAGCTAATTACGAATATTTTAATAGGCGATTCAATAACATCTATATTAGTACTAATTTCATCGCGTGTTTAACATCCATGTTAAATACGCGGGTAGAACCTAGTAATGGGGTCGATGTTTTCATCTTGGAGTATAAAATGCGGATTGCATAAAACTCGAGAGTAAGGAGCAACTGACTCACCTGGTATAATATTATATTATTAAAGCCATGTCCACTTCTTCCTCGTCAACATTGAACAACAGTGAACAAATTTATTCAGGGTCTTAGATATGATAGTTGTATATTTAATAATTTTGTTTTTAAATAGTGTTCGCCGCAATAGAGAAAGTGAAACTACAGGGTGGGCTGGAAGTAACTAGGAATTGAAATTGACGTATAATGTTTATGTTTGCACAGTTATTTATTTGAAATTAATACAGTATGTACACTGTTATACCAGGTGAGTCAGCTGCCCCTTATTATCGAGTTTTATGCAATCCGCATTTTATACTCCAATATGAAAAAATCAACCCCATTACCAGGTTTTACCCGCGTATTTAACATGGATGTTTAACACTCGATGAAATTAGTGCTAATACAGATGATATAACATCGGCTTTTAATATATTCGTAATTAGACAGTTGACGTTTGCACTTCTGCAAATGTTCACTGGAACCAGCAAGTATTACATCTTAAAAGGAATGTTTACCTTATACGTTACTCGGTAGCTCAATTGGAACGAGCGCAACGCTCCGAAGTAATCCGTCTGCTGTGAAAGTGGTTCGAATCACCTGCATGTACTAATCCTTTAGGCGTGCAATCCTCACAATTTACAAATTATTACTATTATTATATTAATTATTTAATTATATTAATTATATTAATTTTTATTGCTTTATTTATGTTTAATGGCATTGTTTGATGTTTATTGGTGAACCACAATTAGGTAGCTGTTTAAGCATACATATAGGTAGGTGCAAATAAAACAAGGATCATTTATACACAGGGTTGAACAGATCTACAAGCCAATGTAATACGCTGAAGAAGGGTTTTTGGATTGTCCAGCTCGTTCTTTTAAATAACCCCAGAGAAAGAAGTCAAGGGGTGTCAGATCAGGTGATCTGGCAGGCCAGGGGGCTGATCCTTGTCTTCCTATCCAATGACCAGGATGTTCAGCATTCAAATGATTGCAGACGATTCTCGGCCGATGTGGAGCGCCATCGTGTTTAAACCACATCGTCATTCGCTCCTGCAGTGGCACATTCCCTAATAATAAGGGGCGAGCTACAGAGGAATTCCAGGTAGCGTGCTCCTGTTACATTCCCCTCGAAGAATAATGGTTCAACAAGGTGGTCTCCCAAGATTCCACAACAGACATTTACACCCCACTGCTCTTAGAATGCTGCCTCCCTTACCCAATGAGGATTATCAACACTCCAATAGCGCATATTGTGACGATTTCCAGTTCCATTGTTGTGGAATCTTGATTCGTATATTTAGAATTTTCTAATATAGAAATCACTAATAAACTTTAAAAAAAAAAAAAAATAAAACAGCCAACAGGTTACCATACGTACTATATTACCAACCTAAATAAAAAAAATGTTGACCAAACATTACCAAAATGGAGAGACTACTTCTGACATGGAAACAGGCCAAATGCTTAAATCCATGCGTAGAAGAGGAACAAAGTTTTCAAAGTGATTTTCTAATATAGTGTTTCTTTTTCAAATTCACTTCTTTTGTAACATTTAAGGGATACCAATATAACCGACATAATGTTTCTTCAGAGCATCCGTGCTTGGGTATCTCTACTTCTGTAGATTTTGTTTACATTTAAATACAGGACATGAACCTTCCTGTCGTTCAACAAAAAAGGCTGTTGTAAACGTATAATCAGTAAGATACAATTAAGAACACCACGAGGGATAGGAAATATAACATATTCGTCAGAAAACAATATCCTGGATGCGAATCCCACATCACTTGCTACTCGCTCCAGCAACCATTCACAAAAGATCAGTCGAGCTTCGAAATCTCTCCCGTGAAGTGCTGCGTGTAGGTTCAAACCATAAGAATGGAACTTATTAGTGTTCAATATTCGCACTACAGAAGACTGGCTGATGTTCACCTCCTGAGCAGCTACCCGTGTACTAGTATGCGGATTGTGCTGGGTGGCATTCAAAACTGCTTCTGCATTAACACCTGTTAATGGCATTCTTGCAAGTGATGCGGTTACACGCAGACGCCTTTCAGCATTCCGGAAGCTGTTTGCTGTTGGTTGCGCCTATTTGGATATCTCGCCCGAGATATTTTCTCCGGTGCATTTGTTCTTACTTCTCCGTAGATCAAAAGCATATCTACGTACTCGTCTGTCGAATACCTAATGAGAGACTGGCACAAAATATTATGCGACAGCATACGCAGGGGTCGGCATTCACAACACAATACATCATGCGAGTCCAATGACGCAGACGTCATTACACCTGTTCAATTACAAAATGCCGACAACCAAAAACGATTTAAATTATAATATCCTAAACACTCAGGGACTTTATAATTAGATTATTGTGAATTCGGTTTCCAAGTTTTGATGAACATAAAAAAAAAAAAAAACATTTACACTACTGAGGCTCGATCCAGTTTCCTTCCACGGTGCGGCCGCGTGATATTTCCTCCTAATTTTGTATTCGTGATGTCATCCACGTGGTCGGCACAACCTATTTTGTCCATGTAGATATATATCTTGATGTCCATTGAGGATATGCACACACCCCGACAGCGGCTGGGCCAATCACTATTGCTTTATGGCTTGGATATCCAATAGAACAGTGGAAAACGGTTTGCTCGTACAAAAATGTGTGGACATAGCTAAGTGTAACTAGGAGTACTTGAGCAGGTGGTAATCTAGAATTCTCGAACCAAGTATCCCTTGCCACAGACTAAAATCATTTCATACCCTCCCCTACATGAAAATAGCTCGTATCTGCGGAGAGCAGCAACGCACTCCCAATATAACATGCGTGTTCTTAATAAACTGTCGTCATATATGAACTGCATGCACTTTTTTTTTATTTGTTCACATGATAAATGGTGAGAGATCAACAATATTAACGAATTTAGCTATAGCAGTGAAACACAACTTACATTTACCAAGTTAATTTACAGAATGGCTGGAACAGAACAGGATATTAATTTTTCCAATAAACAATAAAGTGTGCTTCTCACAATGGCATTGTGGTGAATATATGTAGAGTTTTAATGCCCTCTGCAAGACCTGTCTGGGATACTAGTGTAGAGGTTCGTACTAAATAGCTCTCTAACTATTGAGGTTACCAGCACTGTTGTTCCTGGGTAACGAGGTAGAAAATTCGTTATAAAGGATTAAATACTATTTTCGGCTAATCTAACTTTTATAAATGTTAATGCTGTCTAAGAAGAAAAACCATCTACTTAGTATTTTGAGATAAATCACTTAGGTATTTATTTTTCTTTCTTCTTAGAAATCTGTTGGAATTCCAGTTCTCTGAGGAATTTCTTTGTCTGAAATCCAGTATCGAAATGTTTCAATTTAACAGAACTATTTGATAACTTAAATCAAGAGCAATGAGTTTCTCAGCTACGGTAGATAACTGAAAAATCGTTCTATTAAACTGCTGACTAGGGCTGGAAGTCTGAGAAAAAACTTGGACAAGTGATCTTGATGTGTAGTACTTCCTCAAGAGGGCCTCACAGTCATATCACAGATCATTTAAAGAAGGAAAGTTTACACTTCATATATTTAACCTCAATCTGGAGATCAACGTCAGAGAATAGCTTGGACTGTACTGTTTTAATGTTCAACAAATTTCTTTGCTTCATTATAAAGAATATGGACATTTTCAAACCATCTGAAAAGTACAATCTTTGAGAGGAAAATTGTTTCACCCAGTCGTGGAAGTAAAATTTAAGTAGCGAGTCTTTATGTAATGGATAGCATGTTAAAATGGACGAAGACCCCAATAATTCACTGATTGAAGTCCTTATTTTATTGCACCATTAGCGACAGGAAAACCACAAACACTGGTGTTTACAGGAGCTTTACTATCTGACCCATTCACTTCATCTTTTCTTTAACAAAGTCTTTATGGTTGACAAACCTCAAAGACTTTTTGCTGCATTTAAGGTTGGATGAAAAAATTAGAGGTGCTTAAAGCAGTTAAAATCTGATGCTGATTTACAAGAAAACTCTTCTATAAATTGTTTATTTGTGTTTAGAATTTCTTCAGAAAAGTCTCATTCATATTAGGTCCATCTATTAAAATGCTATAATATGTACTGAATACCAGTGGTGAAACTGTCAACAGGATTTTCAGCTGTAGAATGCCCCAATAAAGCACTACAAAATAATGTGTACAAATTCTGCTTGTACCTACTTGCACCAAAAAGCCTGATGTATAAGTCCATATGTACCCTCTGGATCACCTTGTTCAACATTCGTGAAATCAAACAGACAATAGTTAAACTATCAAAATATGGTACACGTGATGGGTAATAAAAGAAGAGCATTTTGTTTCGCACACATTAAATTCTGTGGCAATACACTAAGTGATAGAACTAATTGAAATATTTCTCATATATCTGGACACGCGTGCAATGACGTCCTCTTCTTAAAGTATGATCTTTTTACTAACAGAATGTAACTAAATCTGTGCTGATGTCACATTTTGAAGACCCAGGTTGATTTGAATAAACTTTACTTTGCTTTATTTCCTTCACTTTTATTTTGTTTACAATGAGATGAAACCTTGAATCAGCATTACTGGAAAAGCTATTAACGATAACTGCGTGTCACATTTTTATTGGCTGGATGTGCTTCAATCCTTTTGTATGTGAACTTAGAGTCTGGCAGTCCATCTTAGGGCAAAAGTATTTTTTCATCTTTTGCAATATGCCTGCAAGATATCTGGCTCTTTACAAAGTCAGCCAATAAACTCAGGACTTATTTTTGGATCCCTCATTGGTCTCTTTCTTATACATGACAATCTGCAACAAAATAGGAAATGAGCTAAAACAGCACAAAATGAAAAATTGTAAGTATAACGTTTCTGGTAAACACACATGTTGGTACACTGAATGACCATGACATCCTCCTTGCCAAACTAAAATTCTATACCATAAAAGATAACAAAGAGTCGCATGCTTTATGCTTAAATAACAGGAAACTTAAGAGGTAGAACTGGAACTTAAAAATTCAATGCCACAACTGGATTTGAACCACAGACCTTCCGCTTTAAGAGGTAGTGTGGCATTGAATTTTTAAGTTCCAGTTCTACCTCTTAAACTTTGCCCACACACGGCTTGTGTGTTTAAAAACACTAACAGTAAGTTTGTTGGCATAAATAAATAATAATTAACAGGAAACTTCTTTTGATTACCCTCCTCTTAGTAAGACTCACCCCCCCCCCCCAAAGACTTACAAGCCAATACCTTGGGCCAGTAGCCTGCCGAAGAGCAAGCAAACTTGGGATCATAGTATATCCAGGATGATTATTAATACAATGCATGGTATGGCCGTGAACAAAGAGGAAATGAAATGTACGGGTAGTTACGAAAGGGATGTAAGGACATTTCGCGTAATAATTTCTCTAACCGAGCATTCACCTAGCGGCCGACAAAAAAAATATCCTTCATTCAGGTTGGTCGACTCCGGATGTTTGAACCCCGGATCTTCTAAATGCGAGTCACTCATGTTACCACGCCACCACCTCGTAAATAACAGAAAATAAAGGTGAGAATACAAAACAAGTATAAAACGCATAACCACATCTTCTGTTTCCTACGATGGCGAATTAAAATGGAATTTCTAGCTTGAATATTCGGTGGGTAGGATGAATGGGTTGTTTGGTGTATTACTTGCCCTACATTCCAGAGCTCCACTTGCCATGGGATCTCAAGAAGACATTAAATAAATAAATGAAGAATTAAACGAAATAACAGAGTGTTAGCCCCTCAGTTAATCATCATTAGAATTCTTATACAAGATTCTTATATGGGAGAAAAAACACGCAAAAATTAAATTTACACAGGTGCATATGGCACAGAAAATATTCCTTTAAATGGTTATGCAGAATGTGAGCACCTAAACTGTAACATTTTTGGAAATTCAAATAAACTATTCTTAAGTTTATACCGATTTTAATCAATTTTAAAAGTGCCAATACTTTAACTCCTATACAATTATAACTTTGCAGCAGTTGGTGCGTTGTTTCAAGCGTAGCGATGGACTGACGGACAAAGCATGGGGATTAGATACAGCCATGGAAAAAATGATTGAGTGCCTTAGGAGAGCAGACTATTTTTAACACCCACGTCATGTTGCAGTGTGCTGTACACAAGCTGATTATCCAACATGCAGCATTGATAGTCCTGTTCCACTATAATCTGTCGGACACACAAATAGGCTGTATCTCTATCTATATCTTGAATTGCCACTTGCGTTTGTATACATACTCGCAGATACTTGCACCAGGAATGGTCATTTTTGGGGCAGAGATCATCAGTAGAGAGCATAACAAAATATATAGCCAGAAGAAGACACAGATGTGAATTATGTGCTAATGAATCCTCCAATTTTGCTTTGAATGGATATTAAGCAACATATTTGTGTTCAGCCCACTTCTCGGTTGCAGCTAAAGCAGTACCATGTCGGGAAATCGCAACTCAAACTAGCGATATAAATGGGGCAACAATCTCAGAAAAAATTCTTGTAGCTAGGTCACATCCAAAGCCTCAGACATCACCTAAGTCCGCCAGAGCATCTACAAGCACCGCAGTTCAATCCAGCAGATCAGGAAGGTCACCAACAAAGAAGCCGACCTCGACAAGTAGACCCATTGTATACGATGCTTCACCGATGAAGTTTAAGACCGAGTATAAAAGATCCGATTTCCTCAAGGCGAGTAAGGTTTCTCCCAAGCCATCAAACGGGAAGAAAAAGCCATCTCCTAGGAGATCCTCTTCAGAGGGATCCTCTGGTATGGCTACAGACCGGCGAATGTCATCTTCGCCGGTCTCCGTGTCAAATCGGTTCGAAGCTCTCGAACCGAAATTCTCTATGGGAACACGGACGTCTTCGGCAGAGGACATGGAACTAGAATCTGTCCACACTGGGAGAACCCCAGTGGAAAAGAGGCGCGAAAAAGCGTCTGACAAAACTATAAGCCCAAGAGAGAAGAAAAGGGCGAAATTAGTTCGACAACCGCCTACTCCAAAGTAATGTAGAGTTACCTTGGAATTACCTATCCCATACACAATGCAATATGACTATCCTACAATGGAACATACGTGGCATTCGAACTCAAAGGCCAGAACTTGAGCTCTTGCTCAAAGATAACGAACCTCTGGTTGCATGTTTGCAAGAGACTAAGCTGCGTCCTCAAGACGCTTTCCATCTAAGGCGATACACCCCAGTACGGTGTGGTGTTACACCAGAAGAGGGTGTTCCGGCACATGGCGGCGCTATGATACTTGTGAGAGATGACATATATATGCAATCTGTGCCAATACAGTCTGATATCCAATCAGTTGCAATAAGGATTATACTGCCAGACATCCATTTCACCATCTGTAATATATATTTGCCTCCGTCCCATGACTTCTCGCACATTGATTTAGACGATTTAGTTTCCCAGTTGCCAACACCGTTTCTGTTGGTAGGAGACTTCAATGCGCACCACCCACTTTGGGGTTCAAGTCGCGCTTGTGCGAGAGGTACACTCATTTCCGATCTTTTGGACAGTCACAACCTAGCTCCCCTGAACACTGGAGAGCCTACATTCATTTCGGACTCTCACAATAGTTTCTCGCATCTTGACCTTGCAGCTTGTTCACCTCAGTTGGCAGTCTCCTTACAATGGAATGTCATCTCTGATTTACACTCTAGTGACCACTTCCCATGTCTTATTAGTCTCTTGACGCAACATGCATCTTCCACACGTATGCCCAGATGGCGTTTGGACCATGCAAACTGGAACCTTTACACCCAGTTGGCTGTCTTTACGTACAACGAGCACGACTCAGTGAATAATTTGGCGCAGCATCTCACGGAGACGATTCTCTGTGCTGCTGAACAATCGATTCCGCGGTCGACTACACACCCCCGTCGATTTCCCGTCCCCTGGTGGACGGAAGAATGTCGGAATGCCATTCGTGCTCGAAGGCGTGCACTTAGGGTTTTCCAACGTCACCCTACTTTGGAAAACCTAATCGAATACAAGAAAATGCGCGCCAGGTCCAGACAAGTCATTAAGGATAGCAAAAAGTCATCATGGAGCAAATTTGTAGCTTCATTTAACCGACACACACCTTCCTCGGTTGTGTGGGATAGATTAAGGCGTGTTGCAGCTAAAACGACCCAAATACCAATAGCGGGACTAAAAACAGCCACAGGAGCTGTTGTTGATTCATTTGAAGTGGCCAATACCTTTGGCAGTGCTTTCGCACAAGTGTCTAGCTCGGAAAACTACTCCCCTGAGTTCCTTCCATTTAAAACTCAGGTGGAATCTCAAGGCTTCACGTTTAGTTCTAGAAACGTAGAAGATTACAATCGCCTTTTCACCATGGCGGAGCTGGAGCATTCCCTGAAATCTTCGCGATGTTCAGCACCAGGACCGGGCAGTATTCATGTAAAAATGTTACAACAGCTCTCTCCTGAAGGTAAGGCATTCCTGCTCGAGGTCTATAATCGTGTTTGGGTTGACAGTATACTCCCAGAAAATTGGCGGGAGGCCACCGTTATTCCCATCTTGAAGGCTGGGAAGGACCGTCAACTTCCCTCCAGCTATCGTCCTATTTCCCTCACCAGTTGTGTTTGCAAGGTGATGGAACGCATGATCAATGCACGATTGGTATGGTGGTTAGAAAGTCGTAACCTACTGACTAACATCCAGTGTGGTTTTCGACGACGCCGTTCAACTGTTGACCATCTTGTGTCAATATCGACACAGATAATGGACGGCTTTATGAAGAACTGTCAAACCGTTGGCATATTTTTCGATCTTGAGAAGGCTTGTGATACGTGCTGGCGAGCAGGGATTCTACGTTCCCTGTATGCCTGGAACATACGTGGACGCCTACCACTTTTCATTCAGGAGTTTATGAAGGACCGCTTTTTCCGAGTAAGGGTCGGCTCGGTTTTTTCTAATTCTTTTGTTCAGGAGGAGGGAGTACCTCAGGGTTCGGTGCTAAGTGTCACGCTCTTTGCTATAGCAATTAACTCCATCTGGAAATGTGTTCCACCTGGAGTTTCGTCATGCCTATTCGTAGACGACTTCGCTGTCTATTGCACTTCTCAGCGCACGGCGTTCTTACAAAGGCGCTTGCAGCAATGTTTGGACAACCTTAGAAAATGGAGCGTGAAAAACGGCTTCAGTTTCTCAACTGAGAAGTCAATCTGCGTTAATTTCTGGCGCCGTAGTAGACGATTACCACCTTCGCTCCGATTTGGTCCAGATGAACTTCCCTTCGCAGAAGAGACGCGCTTCTTGGGTTTGATCTTGGACAGGAAGCTTAGTTGGTCGTCGCATATTGCACAGCTAAGAGCGAGATGTGACCGTTCCCTAAATATTATGCGAGTACTGAATGGCAAATCGTGGGGAGCGGATCGGACAATTTTGTTGCGAATATATCGTGCATTGGTCCGATCCAAGCTAGACTATGGGTGTATTGTTTATTCGTCAGCACGACCATCTGTGCTGAGAGGATTAGACGTGGTCCATAATAGGGGCATCCGCATTGCAACAGGAGCTTTTCCAACAAGCCCAGTGGTGAGCCTTTACGCCGAGTCCGCAGAACCTCCTCTGCATTATCGGTGTGAGATTCTCTTGGCAAATTATGTTTGTGCGCTTAGATGTATGCCTAAGCACCCAACGTTCGCTTCTTTTTTCACCACCACGCTAAGAGAACGATATAGGAATAGCACCCTTAATCCTAAGCCTGCGGGGTTCCGTTTCCAAGAGCTCCTAGTGAAGCTTGGAGTGGAACTGCCTATGATGTTCGCCAAGGGTGAGAGACTTTACCCCCCTTGGCTATCTGGTACGCCCCACGTAGATCTTGGGATGGCCGTACACCAGAAGTCCACGATGCCTATTTCAGGTATCCGCACGTGTTTCTTAGAATTTTTGTCAGGCTACACTGACCGTCGATATATTTACACCGATGGATCAAAGAGCACCAACGGTGTTGGATGTGCTTATGTTTATGGAACCGAACCATATACATTCGGTTTTCCAAATAGCACTTCCATTTTTACTGCAGAGCTTTATGCAATTTATCGAGCCGTTTTGTATGTTCGCCGTCGTAAATTAGGTGACTGCCTGATTTTGAGCGATTCCCTTAGTGCACTGCAGAGCCTTTGTCAGTTGTACAACCCCCACCCTATTGTACAACGTATCCAGGATGCCCTCCATGTTTTACACGCTTCTGGTGTTGACGTGGTGTGTGCATGGATTCCCGGTCACGTAGGTTTGCCGGGGAATGAAATGGCAGATTTAGCAGCAAAGACGGCAACTACAGAACCCAGTATTACCATCTCACGTGTTACTTCGGAAGACTTTAGGCTTGAAGTGCGGAGAGCGGTGCAGTCGTCCTGGCACGACGAGTGGTCAGCTCTCCGCGGTAATAAGCTTAGAGAAGTGAAAGAACTTCCGATAAACTGGGTAACTTCCTGTCGCACATCTCGTCGCGAGGAGGTTAGTTTGGCTCGATTAGGAATAGGGCACTGCAATTTTTCGCATGATTACCTATTTAAAAGGGACCCTGCGCCTCTATGTCCGCTGTGTGACAACCTTTTGTCAGTACACCACGTGTTGCTAGAGTGTTGCTCTCTAGCGCACCTTCGGGATTCTCTGCAGCTGCCTGCCAGACTTGCAGAGGTCCTAGCGGACGACAAAACAGCGTTTGATAGAGTTTTTAATTTTTCAGCGGAGTGCAATATCAATTTGAGGATTTAAAATTTTTGATTATCTGTTTCTGATTTTGGACATATTTGTCACTTGTTTCATATCTGGCTATTGCCACTGCTTTTTGCCTTTGTATATTTTTCTTGTTACTAGTATTTTTATTTTTTTGAGTGAAATTTATATCTGGCTTTTGCCATGAATCTGGTAAGGGCGCTGATGACCTAGAAGTTGAGCGCCCTTAAACCAAATCTAATCTAATCTAATCAGCCCACTTGAAATACTGAAAAACAGTAGAAATCTGAAAAGGTGTAATTTCTCCCCCCTACAAGGGCTTGCTCACCTTAAGGTCTCAAACAAAACAAGCCGAAACTTACAGTAATGCTGAATATACTAGTGGCGTTCAAAAATTATTGGCACTACAATTATTTTGTTTACAGGAATTTATTGAGTAAACTCATTCAGGTAACATTACAGGTATTAATTGCCTATGTCTATGCACTTGTTCCATCGTTCTGGCAGTTTCCGTATTTGCGTAGCAAACCATTCTTTGGGGTATCCCGGCGCCACTGATGGACAACTCCATGACGTTCGTCATTAGTTGTGAACTTCTTACCCCAAAGCACAGTTGTCATTTGTTTTCGAACGAGTCCTGGCAGTGCCTTCTTGGGACGAGGGCTCGCAGCATGCTTCCACTCCATAGGCTGGTGTTTCTTTTCTGGAGTATCAAGGAAAAATCACGACTCGTCGACGGTGACCAGTTTCGCAAAGAATTCCTCTGGATCTGCACTATACTGTTGCAGCAACTGTTGGCATACTTCCACACGCTTGTTTCTGCGCATTGGTGAGGGTATGTAGCACCCATTGTGCACACGCCTTTTTCATCTTCAAATCTTCATGTTTTATGGTGTGGAGGGTTTCCTGTGATAGACCTTTTGCCTGCACTAATTCATCAAATGTGATTCGCCTGTTCTCCAATATCAGGTCATTGACAAGCTGAGTATTGTTTGGTTTGCGTGCAGTTGCTGGACGTCCAATGCTTTTGCGTTTTTCAGCACAGTCCCTGCCATCTTTGAATTCGGACACCCAACGAAACACGGACCTGACTCCCCACATATGGCCACTAACCTCTTGTGGATATCTGAAGCAGTCACTCCTTCTCTCCAGAGAAACCACGCAGTCCACCTTTGCCTGTGTTTGTCTGCCTCCATGTTGTTTCACTGATGCAAGGTAAACTGATGTCCACCAGCGTACTGACAAGACGGTACAAGTGCTGCTCCTGCGCGCCATCTATGGAAAGTAGGAACATTATCTGATGGCAGTAGACAGTACTATCGCCTATCTTCACCCATACATCGACACATATTTTAAACTGCTACTTTGCAGGGAGTGCCAATCATTATTGAACGAACTAAATATAAATTAGTTAAATATTACATCTTGAAAGTGCGTTTATTTAATAATCATCTTGCAAGTTTTCACACTTAGCACCTCGACCAAAAGGCCATCTTTGGTGCCTATGACCCTGAAGGGGCACCCACTGGGAGGATGGATGAGGCGAATGGATCCGAAAGAGGCCGGAACGTTACCACGACAGAGGAGAGGCAGGGTCCCTAATTTTCCCTGTTAGAGGCACCCCGAAGGAGACTGGCTTAGAGGTTTCTCTTCCATCTCTTCGGGTTCGTACTCCCAAGTGGGACGTGGGACTCGGAAAGCGGTTCCCCTGCCCCCTCGAGCTTGTACCATCCAATGGGGTGGGGGCTGGAAACCAGTAGGCTCGCCTTCCAAGCCGGGGTCGAGATTTTCAAAGCGTATTTGTTCCCCCTGCCGAGCTACTGCCGCGACGCTCGCCGACGCTTCCAACCCTGAAAAAAACATAACGGGACGAAGGGAGAAATGAAATGATTAATATATCGAAATGGAAGGACAGGGAATTCAGAGGATATGGAAATCCTTCCTAGCATTCGCCAGGTGACCCGGGGAAATCTCCGAAAATACCCGTGGGTCAGGAAGGTCTGCCACGAGGATCGAAGCCGCGACCTCTCGAATGCAAGCCAGAGACGTTACCGCCTGAGCCATCCCGCTCGGTATGGAGCACAATTATGTTTAGAAACCTGGAGAAGTAAAATGCTCTATTATTTACATTTTGCTCAATGGTATGGTATATTTCAGAATGTGTGATTCTCTGAAACAATTATGGATCCACCTCTGCCTATACGTATGTAACGCCGTGTGCATTTTACATTTTGCTATTCGGCAATAGACATGTGATAACCTCAAAATATTATTGAAAGTAAATATAATCCCTGGGGTGTCTCCTCTATGCAGAGCTTGCCCTCCTTCGCCCGGCCGCTGCGTCCTCCAGCCGCAGTCAAGGCCATGGAGGAGTACAGGTTGGGGGTCAGCACGCCGACTCTCCCGACCGAAAGACGATTACTTGACCTTTTATTAAAAGTACAAGTTCTTATTTTCTTCCCTGGAAACTGAAAACTAAAGTATTGTCAGCAAGAGACCAGTGCCTACAGAACTTCCACTGAAAACAAATCTGATGTGCTGCACCCACATGACTTTTTCTCCCCTTATACTATTTTTATAAACTTTTATTTGGCTATCTTCTTCATGTTAATCGAAATAAATATTTGTAGATACTATCTTATTGCTGATTTTCTTATAGATGCAAGAGAAATATGCGAATACAGTAGACTTTGAGCGATAATCAAAAATCTATATTCAAGATGCTCTCGGGCTTCGAGCCAGGTGTAGTGATGAAAAGACATCGACGTTTCGGAGGTTACATCTCTCCCATCATCACAGAGAGCATCTTGAATATGTTCGTCGCCAGGAAAGGGAAGCTTCAAATCATATTTTAATCAAAAATCGTTCCGCTCTCTTTGCACAGCTAAGATATAATGATCTTCCATTTGTAAGTATTGGAAAACCGCACAAATAACAAGGAATATCTCCAAAATGGTTCACTCCACACACACACAAAAAAAGACATAAGTTGTCTGCTTTAACGAGATCTACACTTTCGTATAGTAAGATCTGGTCCATCTTACGGTTTACCAGTTATGCAAAAGTCATCAAGAGTAAACAGGACTACACAGACTATAGCCAGAAAATTCGAAACATACATTTCATTTGCATCTTTAACATATCGCATTTAATCAAAATCGTTAGAGCCATTTTTGAGATCAAAATTTTCGATGTAAAGGGTAGTTTAGGGTGGAGGTATTAAAATTTTCGTGTCGATGTATGAAAGATATAAAACTTAAACAATAACTGTGGCTTTCAACGGCTTCTCCTTTTTGAGTTATGCTGTTCACAGACATAAATACACACGCGCGCGCGGACCTATTTCTAGATTCAGGGAGCCTCAAAACATTGAATTTTTGGGTGAAACACAAAACTTCCCCTACTTATGCGTAGTAGAGAAAGTAATAAAATGCATATCTGGCCACAATGTACTTGGTGCCACGTTTCTCGCGGCATGTTAGGTGACTTGGAGCACATTTACAGCAATAAGTTTTGAAGAACGGGTCGGTCTGGGTGGCTCAGTTGGTTAGACGCTGGCCTACGGATCCCAAGGTCGCGGGTTCAAAAACGGCCCAGGCCGATGGTTTTTAAGTGTGCTTAAAAACGACAGCTCCTTGTCAGTAGATTTACTGGCATGTAAAAGAACTCCTGCGGGACAAAATTCCGGCACACCGGCGACGCTGATGTGATCCTGGCAATTGACAGCGTCGTTAAACAACAAAATAATTTTTTTTTTTTTTTTGAAGAACGGGTATAGAATTACTTTCTCGGTAACAAGAAGATATGATTTCGTACAGCAATGAACTCAAGTAGGCGTGAAAAAGAATTGTCATTTCATTCTCTTAAATTTCAATGCCAGAAGAACGCCTTTATGAAAGCCAAATTTAATTTAAAATTATATTTGGTCTTGGTAAGATACACACTATAGACTATCAAGAGGTCCCGAGTTCAAATCACGGCTAGGGTGAGTTATCTGGGGTACTTTTTCTGGGGTTTCCTTGAATAATAATAATAATAATAATAATAATAATAATAATAATAATAATAATAATAATAATAATAATAATAATAATAATAATAATAATAATAATAATAATAATAATAATAATAATAATAATAATAATAATAATAATAATAATAATAATAATAATAATAATAATAATAATAATAATAATAATAATAATAATAATAATAATAATAATAATAATAATAATAATAATAATAATAATAATAATAATAATAATAATAATAATAATAATAATAATAATAATAATAATAATAATAATAATAATAATAATAATAATAATAATAATAATAATGGTAATAATAATAAAGCTTTAAAACATCTGCAACAAAACATTAATAAAAGTAATAATGTTAGTTCATTCTTTTTAGACAATATTTTCTAATAACCAGTATCAGATTCACGTCTGAGTATCAACACCCCATTGATTTTCGCATCCATAAATAAGCAAAACTTAATAGTTATTTATGTAGCCAGTGTATAGGTAATCTGATTATGAGACGCTGAGTATATGCTTTTGCGAGTGTCACAATGAAAACATTATACACGTGTTACATGCGTTTTATGAAATTCTAGCACTAAAATACATAAAACTGATACATTTGCTAAATGTAACACTATAATGTATCAGAGATGCATGATGTAATGCGGTAGCTAAGCAGATGTTTCATTTGTTTCAACACTTACAGAAGAAAATGGAAGATAATGATAAAACTATTGAAAATATGGATTGCATTTCGCTTGACATTTTGAACGAACCCAAGAGTGCCGACGGTTTATTAATTCCGAAAAATCAAAAGATGTTTATGAAAAAGAATGTGAAAAGTTTTGTAGATGAAGAAACGAAAAATGCGTTAGTTTATGAGAGTAACTATTTCAGGTTTTCTTACAGGCAAATTGGAGGACATTGTGTTGTAGCGCACGGCCAACGAAAAATAAATTTCTATAGCGCATCTCACCCTTAGAAGATAGTACACGTTAAATGAAGCGCAGTGTTGCAACATGTACTAAAGCGCATCTCACCCTTAGAAGACAGTACACGTTAAATGGAGCGCAATGTTGCAACATGTACTAGTTGCGAATCTTGCTCCACGCGCGACCCCGAGATGGCAGGAGTCCTGTACTTAGTCCTTCAATTGCGGCTAGACGGGCACTTTTAACGTTGGTATCCCTCCACGCCTTTGTCACTATATGGCCTAAATTTACAAATGACTCGTCTGTATAAACAATTGATTTCCCCTGGTCCCTAAACCTTTTTATGTCTTTTAGATATTTATGTCGCCATCTGATGATATCGTCTCTATTAATATGCATTTGTTACCCCTTTTTGCATATTCGAACACCAAATCATGTAAGAACCGACTAAGAGTGGCCCTTGAGAAAATTTGGTAGGGTCTCATCACTGTTGACCCGTGACAAAATTATATTCAGCGTGGGTGGAATATTTGCAAACAGAAAAGAATGAACAATTCGCCGCACTCCACTTTGCTCAATTCCATCACATTGCGTTAACCTAGCGTTTATTTTCCCGCCCTTTTTGCTTTCGTTCTCTATGGCGTTCTTATAGGTCCTTTCATTACTTCCTTTTTAATCCTATACACTACTGCTTCTGAACCACCGATAGCCTTAGGTATTTCTTTTACTGCCTTACTAACACTCATTTTACTTGAAAAATAATCTAACACATTCATAATTATTTGGCGTTCCTTACTTTTTAATTTACCAATATATCGTCTCTTCCTATCTTCCCCCTCCATAACTACAAACGCAATAACAGCTCACGGATTCCACACAGTTACACACACAACTTCTTTCGAACTGATGTTATAGTGCTGTTCCTTACACTATATTCTGTGTCATGCCTGGCGCGAGAATACGCTGAATACCTTTTGTTTGCCTTACTCGACGAAAGAAAGAGGTTACAGCCTTTTAGTATATTCTAGAAACTTTCTCTAACCCTCTTCAACATTTGTTCTCGCTTGGTCCCCGATGTAAACTCAATGACAAAAAAGTTTCATACTGCCTAACTTTTGCAGTGCACAGATATAAAATTTTCCGAAAATATTTAATTTAAAAAATTGTAACACTTAAATGAGTAAACATAGAGAATTCAAAGTAGGCAGGTAGTAGCACTATAGTTTACTCTAGCTAAGAAAAAAATAGACGTATTCTTGCAGTCAATTTGTTAGTGCACGATGAGCATAGAAACAGCAAATATCGGACTTCTATCGTATAACAGGCTTTCTGAAGAAATATGGGCCTATAGAAATGTATAATGACTAAAAAGGATATAACCCGATAGAGTAAAACATTCTGCGTAGAGTGTGTTCAAACCTGAAATTTATAACTCAATATTTACACCATGCTATGAGGAACCTGGCAACAGCACGAGGGTAAAAAAGGACGAGGCTAATGGCTGGCACTGGTGCCAGAAAGAGGGTAATTTCGCACCATTTACGCCGGCATAATAAGCTATTTTAATGCTACGATTGCATAGAAGTAGATTTTCGACTAAGTAGATATTTTAAACACACTAATCAGAAATACTCAAAGCATAAACTCCAACTAAGTATTACTAATATTCACAACATAATTAAATTAGAAATCACACGTGCCTTTGTTGCTACTTCTAAGCCGAAATTCAATTCTAAATCACTAATTTTCTGTTAACGTATTTATCACCTTATTAATTTTGTACCTACATTAAAAATCATAGGACAAGCAGAACTCCACTTAAACTAACAGCCAGCAAAAGAGCGCTTCCTACTAATTCAAAGGCTGTAAAACTCTCTCTTTCCATATGAGAGTAGTACTCTCTCATCTTTAGCATTACAAGTTCACCAAATTAACATAAATGCGAGAGAGAGCTAATCAACAATTTTATTCACTTTAAAATAAAAATACAGAAGAGCTTTTTTTAGCGAATGTCCAAAATGTTTTACGAAACATGTGAGAAACCAGCTTGTTTAGCATTCAGCACGTATCCGCTTTACTTTTGGTTTGGTGGACAATCTTCGCTTCCTATATTTAAATGCCATCTTCTCGCATAGCGTTACATAAATAATTCTGCCTAATTGTGAGAATGCTCCTTTGAATAAAATTAACAACAAATACCTAAATGAAATTTTGATGCGTTATATACATATAGCCTTCTCTACCATCAATTGCTTAGTTTTATATAGTTTATGCAGACTATTCTTGCAAAATCACCTTTTTTGTTTCGGCTTAATCGAGATAAAGGTTCGTGTTAGCACTTTCATTGCACGTTTCATTGCAAGTACAATCGGTAGGCATTGCAACATAGTGCTATATGCTGGCCATAAAATTGTAAACCAATGATGTTCAACCTTGTGTCTTTGGAGATGCTTATGTAACTAGCTACTATTCTCCGACTCCTCTTTCAATCAGCGTGTGAATCAATTCACAACCAGGCAATCAGTATCCAGTGACGGACACAAACAGGCGATTCCATTGCAGTTTCAGAGTTATAACTTAAATTTTCTTGTAATTTCTTCAAAAATACTCTTCATTCTGGATGAGTTTTGCACAAATGGTAAACAGTACAAGACATACAAAAGCTTACTAAATAAAAAATGTGGACCTCGTTAAAACACACAACTTGTCAAATACTTTTTTCTTTTGAGTGAACCATTATTGAGATATTCTTTACTATTATTAATTATTATTATTGTTGTTGTTCTCTTCACAGAGTAGGAAAGTCTCTGTTCCGTCCTCAACTTTACACCTTGCTCTTGGTTTACTGACATATCTCTCTCTCTCTCATTCTTTATTATTTGTTTGAATTTGCCAATACTTATAGGGAATAGGAACATGTTATTCTTTTTTTTATCTCTTAGCCTTGCAAAGATAAAAGGAATTTCAAAGGTATCGCATAGTAACCAGCTCTTAAAACATTGTACTATGGCTTAAAGCCTATGGTATTCCCACATTTCCCTTGCACCTTGAAGCCAGAATTGTGAATACCATAATTATGGATATAATACTGCATCATATGGCGGAATTAAATAATCAGAATATTTTAAGATCGTTACACATATAAAGCTACAGAATCTGGAGGATTAGTTGTGGCTAAAATTGTCAAAAAGGCACGAAATGTTACAGACAAGTCATTAGGGGCGAGCTTCAGGTAGTCAAGCGAGGCCTGGTAAGACCAGTTTTCCAGGAAATCGCTCAGTGCCGGTGTTGAGCAGGAAAACAAGGGATGGTCGTTTCTTCGAAACCCGTCGTAGGAGAAATTCAGGGGGTGAAAGACAGAGCGTCATGACGCACAGATACTTGCCTGCGAGAACCCTGAGAGAAAGGGTCACTTAGACTTGCCTTCCAGAACCCGGAGAGAAAGGGTCGTTTAGACTTGCCCTCCAGAACCCGGCGGGTCAGTACACGTGTCGCCCAGATCTCCGAGCAAGCACTTCAGTCACGGAACTTACATTCCGGATTCTCGAGTGTGAGGACACATTATATTTGATAGTAACAATCTTCGGTCTTAGTAAAGACGCAGTAACGACTTAACGTTGTTAATAACGATCGGCAAATCTCACGCATTCCTATTTTGGTGAGAATAAAAGTGTTTCAACGAGAGTTCTGGTTTTTATTCGAAAACACCCACGCATACCCTAAGTTTAAAATCACATGCCAGAGCAGTCGGAGCAGAAATCCCCTGAAAGCAGCATTCCGCATAGGATAGCGGAATTGAGGAGCGGGTAAGACCGCATCAACCTACAAGAACATTAACAATAAGTTAATTTCTGAAAATGCTTATATCGATTAAAATGTAGATCGATAAATAAGCATTTGCAAGATGTGCATAATGAATGAGTATAGCTCTACATATATTTGTGAACAGAATTTCTCCAAATTGAACTATATTAAAAGTCTGTATCTCAATAGGTTACGCGATAATCCCTTGGTGTATCTTCTTCATCTTTGTCGCCAAATACTGAGTGACTTCTCAAACGTAAGCAGTACCTACCAAAGAAGTCACTAATGAACACATGTTTACCGTATAAAATTTGAAAGTGCTTTTGTAAACCAAATGCAATGTGTATGTAACCAAACCACCACTGCAACACAATTTAATGTTAAAAGAGTGGCACAGTCTGCATAAAGTGGAAGCAGATAAATCCAACCTCCCCTCTTTCCCAAACGTTGGACATGGTTGTTCTATACTCTTTCCAAGAAACTGTGAGAAACGAATGACCATTTCCAAAAATGACAGTACTGAAAGATCCAAACAATTAACATACTTCTCCGAAATGGCTGATTTTCTAAGAATATTTAAAATAAATTACATATTTTAATTAACTCTAGGATTTTGTTTGTTTGTGTGTGTGTAGTAGTAGATATCTCTCCGTCCCTATTTATTCATCAGCAGGCATACAAATTCATACCAAATGTCTTCTGAATAACACATAAAATTCAAGATAAACATTTTATGTGTCATGCAAATATCTTAAATACATGGTATTTAAATGACATATTAGTCATTTTGAGAAAATAATAAGTATCATTTTGGTGTGGGAGGTTTTTCTTCATACTCTTTTTGTTGCATTTATGGAAGATACTGATGTTAAATACTAAGCTCGGTATTTATCCTAACTTTTTTAAGCTATGCAGTTTACACCAGGCATCGGCAAACATGTACTCAATGAGGTATCAGTATGACGTCTCAGCATGCAACGTGCAATGCACATGACATAATGCAGAACAGGGGATGGCAATTGGTTTGGTTTGGTTTAAGGGCGCTCAACTTCGAGGTCATCAGCGCCCTTAAAAGATTTATGGCAATAGCCAGATATAAATTTCACTCAAAAAATAAAAATATTAGCAACAAGAAAAGTTTACAAAGGTAAAAATCAGTGGCAACAGCCAGATATGAAACAAGGTGATAAATATTTCCAAAAGCAGAAACAGATAATTAAAAAATTTAAATCCTCAAATTTATATTGCACTCCGCTAAAAAATTAAAAACTCTATCAACCGCTGTTTTGTCGTCCGCTAGGACCTCTGCAAGTCTGGCAGGCAGCTGCAGAGAATGCTGAAGGTGCGCTAGAGAGCAACACTCTAGCAGCACGTGGTGAACCGACAAAACGTTGTCACACAGCGGACATAGAGGCACAGGGTCCCTTTTAAATAGGTAACCGTGCGAAAAATTGCAGTGCCCTATTCTTAATCGAGCCAAACTAACCTCCTCGCGACGAGATGTGCGACAGGAAGTTACCCAGTTTATCGGAAGTTCTTTCACTTCTCTAAGCTTATTACCGCGGAGAGCTGACCACTCGTCGTGCCAGGACGATAGCACCGCTCTCCGCACTTCAAGCCTGAAGTCTTTCGAAGTAACACGTGAGATGGTAATACTGGGTTCTGTAGTAGCCGTCTTTGCTGCTAAATCTGCCATTTCATTCCCAGGCAAACCTACGTGACCAGGAATCCATCCACACACCACATCAACACCAGAAGCGTGTAAAACATGGAGGGCATCCTGGATACGTTGGACAATAGGGTGGGGGTTGTACAACTGACAAAGGCTCTGCAGTGCACTAAGGGAATCGCTCAAAATCAGGCAGTCACCTAATTTACGACGGCGAACATACAAAACGGCTCGATAAATTGCATAAAGCTCTGCAGTAAAAATGGAAGTGCTATTTGGAAAACCGAATGTATATGGTTCGGTTCCATAAACATAAGCACATCCAACACCGTTTGTGTTCTTTGATCCATCGGTGTAAATATATCGACGGTCAGAGTAGCCTGACGAAAATTCTAAGAAACACGTGCGGATACTTGAAATAGGCATCGTGGACTTCTGGTGTATGGTCATCCCAAGGGCGTACCAGATAGCCAAGGGGGGTAAAGTCTCTCGCCCTTGGCGAACATCACAGGCAGTTCCACTCCAAGTTTCTTGGAAACGGAACCCCGCAGGCTTTAGACTAAGGGAGCTATTTCTATATCGTTCTCTTAGCGTGGTGGTGAAAAAAGAAGCGAACGTTGGGTGCTTAGGCATACATCTAAGCGCACAACCATAATTTGCCAAGAGAATCTCACACCTATATTGCAGAGGAGGTTCTGCGGACTCGGCGTAAAGGCTCACCACTGGGCTTGTTGGAAAAGCTCCTGTTGCAATGCGGATGCCCCTATTATGGACCACGTCTAATCTTCTCAGCACAGATGGTCGTGCTTACGAATAAACAATACACCCATAGTCTAGCTTGGATCGGACCAATGCGCAATATATTCGCAACAAAATTGTTCGATCCGCTCCCCACGATTTGCCATTCAATACTCGCATAATATTTAGGGAACGGTCACATCTCGCTCTTAGCTGTGCAATATGCGACGACCAACTAAGCTTCCTGTCCAAGATCAAACCCAGGAAGCGCGTCTCTTCTGCGAAGGGAAGTGAATCCGGACCAAATCGGAGCGAAGGTGGTAATCGTCTCCTACGGCACCAGAAATTAACGCAGATTGTCTCCTCAGTTGAGGAACGGAAGCCGTTTCTCACGCTCCATTCTCTAAGGTTGTCCAAACATTGCTGCAGGCGCCGTTGTAAGAACGCCGTGCGCTGAGAAGTGCAATAGACAGCGAAGTCGTCTACGAATAGGCATGACGAAACTCCAGGTGGAACACATTTCCAGATGGAGTTAATTGCTATAGAAAAGAGCGTGACACTTAGCACCGAACCCTGAGGTACTCCCTCCTCCTGAACAAAAGAATTAGAAAAAACCGAGCCGACCCTTACTCGGAAAAAGCGGTCCTTCATAAACTCCTGAATGAAAAGTGGTAGGCGTCCACGTATGTTCCAGGCATACAGGGAACGTAGAATCCCTGCTCGCCAGCACGTATCACAAGCCTTCTCAAGATCGAAAAATATGCCAACGGTTTGACAGTTCTTCATAAAGCCGTCCATTATCTGTGTCGATATTGACACAAGATGGTCAACAGTTGAACGGCGTCGTCGAAAACCACACTGGATGTTAGTCAGTAGGTTACGACTTTCTAACCACCATACCAATCGTGCATTGATCATGCGTTCCATCACCTTGCAAACACAACTGGTGAGGGAAATAGGACGATAGCTGGAGGGAAGATGACGGTCCTTTCCAGCCTTCAAGATGGGAATAACGGTGGCCTCCCGCCAATTTTCTGGGAGTATACTGTAAACCGAAACACGATTATAGACCTCGAGCAGGAATGCCTTACCTTCAGGAGAGAGCCGTTGTAACATTTGTACGTGAATACCGTCCGGTCCTGGTGCTGAACATGGCGAAGATTTCAGGGAATACTCCAGCTCTGCCATGGTGAAAAGGCGATTGTAATCTTCTACGTTTCTAGAACTAAACGCGAAGCCTTGAGATTCCACCTGAGTTTTAAATGGAAGGAACTCAGGGGAGTAGTTTTCCGAGCTAGACACTTGTGCGAAAGCACTGCCAAAGGTATTGGCCACTTCAAATGAATCATCAACAGCTCCTGTGGCTGTTTTTAGTCCCGCTATTGGTATTTGGGTCGTTTTAGCTGCAACACGCCTTAATCTATCCCACACAACCGAGGAAGGTGTGTGTCGGTTAAATGAAGCTACAAATTTGCTCCATGATGACTTTTTGCTATCCTTAATGACTTTTCTGGACCTGGCGCGCATTTTCTTGTATTCGATTAGGTTTTCCAAAGTAGGGTGACGTTGGAAAACCCTAAGTGCACGCCTTCGAGCACGAATGGCATTCCGACATTCCTCCGTCCACCAGGGGACGGGAAATCGACGGGGGTGTGTAGTCGACCGCGGAATCGATTGTTCAGCAGCAGAGAATCGTCTCCGCGAGATGCTGGGCCAAATCATTCATTGAGTCGTGCTCGTTGTACGTAAAGACAGCCAACTGGGTGTAAAGGTTCCAGTTGGCACTGTCCAAACGCCATCTGGGCATACGTGTGGAATATGCATGTTGCGTCAAGAGACTAATAAGACATGGGAAGTGGTCACTAGAGTGTAAATCAGAGATGACATTCCATTGTAAGGAGACTGCCAACTGAGGTGAACAAACTGCAAGGTCAAGATGCGAGAAACTATTGTGAGAGTCCGAAATGAATGTAGGCTCTCCACTGTTCAGGAGAGCTAGGTTGTGACTGCCCAAAAAATCGGAAATGATTGTACCTCTCGCACAAGCGCGACTTGAACCCCAAAGTGGGTGGTGCGCATTGAAGTCTCCCACCAACAGAAACGGTGTTGGCAACCGGGAAACTAGATCTTCTAAATCAATGTGCGAGAAGTCATGGGACGGAGGCAAATATATATTACAGATGGTGAAATGGATGTTTGGCAGTATAATCCTTATTGCAACTGATTGGATATCAGACTGTATTGGTACAGATTGCATATATATGTCATCTCTCACAAGTATCATAGCGCCGCCTTGTGCCGGAGCACCCTCTTCTGGTATAACATCACACCGTACTGGGGTGTATCGCCTTAGATGGAAAGCGTCTCGAGGACGCAGCTTAGTCTCTTGCAAACATGCGACCAGAGGTTCGTTTTCTTTGAGCAAGAGCTCAAGTTCTGGCCTTTGAGTTCGAATGCCACGTACGTTCCATTGTAGGATAGTCATATTGCATTGTGTATGGGATAGGTAATTCCAAGGTAACTCTTCATTACTTTGGAGCAGGCGCTTGTCGAACTAATTTAGCCGTTTTCTCTCTTGGGCTGACGTTCTTTTCGGACGCTTTTTCGCGCCTCTTTTCCACTGGGGGTCTCCCAGTGTGGGCAGATTGGTCCAAATCCATGTCCTCTGCCGAGGACGTGCGTCTTCCCATAGCAAACTTGGGTTCGAGTGTCTCGAACCGGTTGCTAATGGGGACCGGCGAAGATGAAAGACGCCGGTCTGAGTCCACCCCTGAAGATTTCCCAGAAGAGGATCTTCGAGGGGATCTCCTTGGACTCTTATATCCCTTTGATGTACTGGGATGAGTCTTATCTTCCTTGAGGAAATCGTTCTTTGTGTAGTTCTTTTTAAACTTTATCGGCGAGGCATTGTAAATAACAGGTTTGCTAGTTTTCTGTGTCGAGTTTGGCATTTTCGTTGGTGATCGAACAGTTGAATTTTTTTCACCAACAGATTTTGTACACGGTGATACAGATGTGCGCGCTGATGTTGAAGGCTTTGGTATAGAGCTGCGGGCAACAAGTGTTTTTTCCAGAAATTGTTGCCCCATTGAAATCGCTGGTCTGAGTTGCGATCTCTCTGCTCGCTACCGCTTTAGCTGCAACTGAGCTATAGGTTCCGGATCTGGGAACAGAGGGTTGGCGTAGACGCAGGAGCTTCCGGGCTTCTGAGAAGGGCACCTTCTCTTTAACCCGTATCTCTTGGATCGCTCTTTCCTCTACAAAGCGGGGGCAGTCTCGGGAACTAGATGGATGTTCACCTCTGCAGTTCACACATGTAGGAGCTGTAGTACATGCACCATCGTGGGATTCATCTCCACATTAAGGGCATGTAGCTAGTCCCTTACAAAGCTCACTTGTATGTCCAAAGCGCTGGCACTTAAAACACCTGAGTGGGTTCGGGATGAACGGCCTAACTTCGATGGATTCATACCCTGCCTTAATCCTTTGCGGGAGATCTACCCGATCAAAGGTCAGGAACAGGGTATTAGTTGGCTTTAACTCACCACCTTCTTTACGTTGAACCCGGTAAACGTGTATCACGCCTTGCTCCGTCAGATTCTCTTGAATCTCCTCATTGGATAATCCTTCCAATGCACGGGTGTTTATCACACCGCGCGAGGAGTTCAAGGTTCTGTGCATCTCGACGCGTACTGGATAACTTGCTAGCATATTCGCTTTCAATATCTTAGCTGCCTGGGTAGCTGAATGTGCTTCAACTAGGAGCGTGCCATTTCGAGATCTAGTGCATGACTTGACTGGACCAGCAATGTTATCTAAACCCTTTTGTATAGTAAATGGGCTCACCGACAAAAATTTCTTATCTCCCTCAGTTCGAGATATAACTAAGTAGCGAGGACCACTCGACTCTGCTACTTCCTTTACACAGACTTTACTTTGTTTGGTTTTGTTATGAGTTTTCGTACTCATGGCGGTGTTATCCTCCACCATTGCAAATGTCTCCGATGGCATGCTCACATCCTGGGCGCCACCCCGGCTTAGGTGAGAGTCCTGGCCTGGACCTTGCTCACCCTAGGGTCTCACCTCCCAATGTATAGACAGAGGGACCCAATCGCCTTCAGGAGTGCATCAGCTCATGCCATGGCCCCTCCCCGGGACTGACCTTTATGAGCGGATACGCACACAGATCCTACATGATAACCAGGGGCTGGGACTTACGCGATTACCCAGTCACCCCTTGCGTCACCCCATCCTCCAACCCGCGCGTAGGTTATCCATCAGACTGTGTACAGGGAGGTATCAGGAGGGAGGTCAAACACAAAAGTGGACCAAAGTTGATTGGGCGTTTGGCATGTGCTCTCTCACCTCTTGGAGGAACCCAATCGAGAGTATGGCTTGAGGCCCCGGGTACGCCAAACCCGTACCTACCGCAGTAGGAGCCCCTGGGGGAGTTTGATTTCGGAGTCCTCTTCTCCTAGATGAGTCGTCGACCAAGACTAACGAGCCTCATCTACCCGTTTGGAATGTTCTTTGCTTCCCCTCACCACTTGCCTACCAGAGGTCAAAAAGACACTTAGTAGGCCGTCTGAATCGGGTACTGAGCCCCTCCGCCACGACAAGGCGACACTCCTTCGGAGGGGGGGGGGATGGCAATGACCTTCATTCAGAGTCAGTGCTGGACTCACTCTCTACAGAATAGAATAAGGAATAGAACACACACTTGAATCCAGCTATTTTGGTCTACGATACTTTAAGTAGGCCTAGATCTTTGAGCAATATATTTAAATTCACTTCTATTTGCAATGTACCATGAAAATCTAGTGATGTAACACAAGTAGCCACTCTCAGTATAGCACACAAATTATCATGTGTTAATCATGATACAAGATTTTTTTTGGGATTCAGTATCTTTTCCTCTACACATTTCTTAAATCTTGATATAATTCTGTCCCTGTTGTTTGTTCCCTATGTGGAATGACTTCAAGCATATATTCTTGTATCGAGGGGTTGTTATTAACTACACGAGTGAAAATTACCAATTGTGCTGTGTCAACATTGTCAGTGCTTTCATCCAATGCAAGAGAAACGGCTATAAATTCATGGACCTCGGTTTGTAGTCTTTTTTCGGTTATTTCTGCTATTTTATGTATCCTTCTCTGTATGGTTCGTGGTATAATGCAATATTACTAAAAATATCATATTGTTCAGGGCAAATTATGTTGGCAACTTTACTCTCACATTTTTTATGAAATCTCCATCACCAAACATCTCAGTGACTGAGCAATCTCCAAAGCAACAGCATAACTGGAGTGAAGTTGTCTATCAGTTATAATATTTTAATTAATATTAGATGTATTATCTGAATATTGCTCTTTGAGCTGATGCAATTGGTTAGTCCAATCTAGACCTGAAAAAAAAATGAATAAAGGACACTACGTCAGTGTTACGCTACTTTAAATTGTGGTGTAAATTTATGAATACATTGTTATTTATTTATGCCAACAAACTTACTGTTGGTGTTTTTAAACATACAAGCCGTGTGTGGGCAAAGTTTGAGAGGTAGAACTGGAACTTAAAAATGCAATGCCACAACTGGGATTACAACCACAGACCTTCCGCTTACCAGGCGGCTGTCTAACCATTGAGCTATTGTGACAAACTGCCAGAATGGCATTAAATTCTCAAACCAGTTCGTATTTCTCCTGGTAAACCACAAAGGCAGTCTCACATCAGAGACAAATTACCCCACTGGTGACTTATTATTGTAAGTACTTTATGTCCCAGGATTAAATAACCTTCAGATGGTAATTATTATTTATTTATGCCAACAAACTTACTATTGGTGTTTTTAAACACACAAGCCGTGTGTGGGCAAAGTTTGAGAGGTAGAACTGGAACTTAAAAATTCAATGCCACAACTGGGATTTGAACCACCGACATTCCACTTACCAGCAGGCTGCTCTAACCATTGAGCTACTGTGACAAACTGCCAGAATGGCATTAAATTCTCAAACCAGTTATGAATACATGCTTGTCTATAATTGTATGGTGATCTTAGGACATGTATTATAATGCTGCTTGATGTTCCATTGATGAGTGCTTTTTGAACTTTAGAGCACAACAAACACCTTACATTCCTTACATGATGGGAGAAGAAATCATCAAAGTGCTATTCAAGATATCAAATTTAACAGACCAGGAATAATTAGATGCACTCTAATTCTATGAATATACTAAGACTTTAAGTTAAATAAACTATGTCCTTCAAAGTTATAAATAAATAAATTTATTATTATTATTTAATTATGCCAACAAACTTACTGTTGGTGTTTTTAAACACACAAGCCGTGTGTGGGCAAAGTTTGAGAGGTAGAACTGGAACTTTCAATGCCACAACTGGGATTTGAATCACAGACCTTCCGCTTACTGGGTGGCTGCTCTACCACTGAACTATTGTGACAAACTGCCAGAATGGCATTAAATTCTCAAACCAGTTCGTATTTCTCCTGGTAAACCACAAAGGCAGTCTCACATCAGAGACAAATTACCCCAATGGTGACTTACTATTGTAAGTACTTTATATCCCCGGATTAAATAACCTTCAGATGGTAATTATTATTTAATTATGCCAACAAAATTACTGTTGGTGTTTTTAAACACACAAGCCGTGTGTGGGCAAAGTTTGAGAGGTAGAACTGGAACTTAAAAATTCAATGCCACAACTGAGATTTGAACCACAGACCTTCCGCTTACCGGGCGGCTGCTCTACCACTGAGCTATTGTGACAAACTGCCAGAATGGTATTAAATTCTCAATTACCATTGGGGTAATTTGTCTCTGATGTGAGACTGCCTTTGTGGTTTACCAGGAGAATAAAGGAACTGGTTTAAGAATTTAATGCCATTCTGGCAGTTTGTCACAACAGCTCAGTGGTAGAGCAGCCGCCCGGTAAGCGGAAGGTCTGTGGTTCAAATCCCAGTTGTGGCATTGAATTTTTAAGTTCCAGTTCTACCTCTCAAACTTTGCCCACACACAGCTTGTGTGTTTAAAAACACCAACAGTAAGTTTGTTGGCATAATTAAATAATAATTACCATCAGAAGGTTATTTAATCCTAGGATATAAAGTACTTACAATAGTAAGTCACCATTGGGGTAATTTGTCTCTGATGTGAAACTGCCTTTGTGATTTACCAGGAGAAATACGAACTGGTTTGAGAATTTAATGCCATTCTGGCAGTTTGTCAGAATAGCTCAGTGGTAGAGCAGCCGCCCGGTAAGCGGAAGGTCTGTGGTTCAAATCCCAGTTGTGGCATTGAATTTTTAAGTTCCAGTTCTACCTCTCAAAGAAATTTATCTTTAAGTCTTGGTATTAAATTACACTTTGACAGACATGTTTAGAGGTGCAGGTAAATACGTCAGGACAGTTTGCCCGTAATCAGTGTGTATGCAGTGCCAGTTAATGCTGCGAGGGAGGGGAAGACAGAGTAAGCGCTGCCTCTGATACGTCATAGTTGCGAGGCCTCATTGAGTACATGTTTGCCGATGTCTGGTTTACACACATGTGCAAATCGTTTTCTAAAATGACTCTGGTTTTTTAATTCAGGGGTCTCAAAGCATGTATTTTCAGTGAAATCTTAGTCTAGAAATTGTTAATTGAATGCAATACCTTATCCACCTGCTAGGTGCATGTTAGAGAAAGCATGTAATGCAACGCTTCCTCTACATCAGGCATGGGCACAAGAGGAGAGGTAGTGATTGAACTTGCCTTATTCACCGCACATTCTTTTGCCGAGTGATGAAGGTTGCTTGGATACAACACATTAAGTGCTGTGTTTGTTCCACTTGCACAGTAGTAATAATTTCTACGCTGTTATTAACTATTCTGTCTACATTAGACATATTTTGCATATAATAATTATTACAGCCACCTACTGTGGTTAGGCAAATTACTTGATCTGGAAGTTTATAGCCTTACTTTATCTTATGCACGTAATATCCTTAAGATGCCTTTTGATTATCTATTACAATAAATAAAGTAGTAAAGTTCCATTGCTATTTAGCCTTAAAAATATGTTAAAACTATTTATTTATGCCAACAAACTTACTGTTGGTGTTTTTAAACACACAAGCCGTGTGTGGGCTTGAGAATTTAGTGTCATTCTGGCAGTTTGTCACAATAGCTCAGTGGTAGAGCGTCCGCCCGGCAAGCGGAAGGTCTGTGGTTCAAATCCCAGTTGTGGCATTGAATTTTTAAGTTCCGGTTCTACCTCTTATGTTAAAACTATTTGATCAACATAATGAATACTTAGGGTTTAAACTTAATATTATGTTCAAAGATTGAAACACAAAATACAAAAGGTTATATTAAATAAACTACTAAGAAACTAAACCACTAAAAGGTGGAATCATATTGTTTCTTTTATATGTTTACAAATATGAGTATTCAGAAACCACACTTTGAAATTGTAAATAAATACCTGTAAGATCCCAAAGTTTGATTTTTGCTTCTGATCAACGTGGCATTTGATATTGTAACGCTTTATACTTGCAAACTGAAATCCGCATATTAAACAGCAAACCTTCCTGTTTATGTAACTTAGAGCAAATTCTCTCCACCGCTCTTCATGAAACAGCCACTGAATGAGGTGTGTCGAAAGCTGAACAGCAATATAGGGGAAGGCTGGCCAGTGGTGTGATAGAAGAATGTGTTTCAATAGAGTGGGCCAGTTGAGCCAATTTTGCCCATGTCTACCCTACCTTCTTAGTGTGTGGTAGAGAAAGTTAACATGTTATTTTAAGGTTGTAAAATTACATTACTATTATTGATGAGAAATCAACATGAAATGAAAATGTACCATTAATGTGTTTCCTAATGGAAAAAATTAGAAAGACAACTTCCTTTAATTAAGATCAATGTTTGTTCACAGTTTACTTTCCGGTTCACGTGAGACAAGAGACGCCCCCACTTCACGGTCACTACATTGATTACTTCAATGATGAAGAATACCCGGCATCGATCCACCAGAATCTGCTCCTACCTCACATGACTTCTGATAATAGTGCGAGGCACAGTGGACCTGAAAACTTCTATTCACAGCAGGTGGCTAGTTCCTCCAAATACCCTTTTCACTTTAGGATTCCTTGGGGACCCCTAGTTGCTACTGAAGAACTTCGTCACCCACGGCTACCTCAGAATTGGAATCAAGGCTCAAGAAATACTCTGGATTCAGGCTTCCACGTCTCTGAAGCTGCTTTTGAAGATACAAAGGGTAGTCCTAATCTTTATGAGTCGAGACAACGTGTCACTGAGAAGTCTGCACTTAATGCCACCAATCACATTAAGAATATAGCTGAAGGAATTAGACATGTGATGAAAAATATATTCGGTAGCAAGATCCATGACCTTGAACATACAAAACCAATAAGTAACACATCACAAACTACTAAGCATACACTTTTGTCTCATAGTGAAAATCATGATTTGGAAAACCAAACTCAGAGTTTTATCCAACAATTGAATTCCCAAGATCCACCTCTAAGCGTAGCATGGAATACCAATGGAGTTTCATTTTTTAACACTTCAGAATATCCAGTAATATACCCAAGCCGCAAATTTAACAATCCAACTATATCACAAATTAAAACTGGTCTTATAACTACACGGGCATTTTTCAACAGATTGTCTGAATTGCAACAGCTGGAAGTCAGTCCTAACAATGTAAACCTGTATAAAAATATTCTAAAGCAAATAGAACCCTTTGAGACAACCCCATCTATTAACCCTTCAATTGAAAAATTCGTTGATACTTACATGAAATTCCTTGTATTCATTGCAGACGAATTTTGCAAAGCTACTTCTGGTGTGAAATATGACATCTAAGGAAGATACATCTCCAATTGACACTCTGGAGAATTCTCACTCCTGAGATTGCAGTAGAAAACCTTTATGGACATATTATCCACATTATTCGACAGTATGTTTCTCATGATCAAACATAGCAACAGCAAATGTTTTCATATGTATTTCTAGATTCAATCTGTCATGTTCACTTAGTGTGTGTCAAAAATTACACTCTATACAGTTTAAAGAAAAATAAAGTTGTTAAGTAGTATAAATTATTTCATTTGTCCTAATTAAGAAGGCCCTAGGTGATTCATTACACCTTAAACTCATATACGTAATATACAGAATGCAACAGCCCTGTGCATGTGGGTATGCGTGGTGTACCTCCCCCTTCGTTAGTGCATTTGTGAACAACAAATCAGAAAAACTAAATCAATAGTAAATGCCATATTTAAAGTACTAGCTAAGGTTTAAACCTTGAACATCAGTAACCAAGCAGTTCTCCCCACCATTTTGCCAATAATTAAGATCTATGAAAACAACCATCAGGGAGAAAGATCTTCGCAGAAACTGAACTTGGACCTCCCGTTAATGTGTCTATGATTTAACAGTTCGGCCACTTGTCTCGGTACAGCCAATCATGTTGTATATTAAAGTATAACCCTAAAATTCTTTGCTCTTTGGGATTTTTGCGATAGTTTAAAGGGTAGTTATTATCCCTTTTTACTTTCTCTTCTACTAACTAGAGGAAGTATTGTATTCTACCCAAAAATTTGATGTCAAGATTTCACCAGAAATATATGTTTTAAGGCCCCTTGAATCCAAAAAGGACATTTTTAGAAAAAGGTGCGTACGTGTGCGCGTGTGCGTGTGCGTGCGCGTGCGCGCGTGCGTGTGTGTGTGTCTGTGGACAACATAACTCAAAAACTAAAAGTTGGTTAAAAACCAAAGTTGGTATTTAAGTTTAATGTCTTTCAAGGATGTGACACGAAGATTGTGAAGAAAACTGCTCCACCCTAAACTACCTTTACATGAAAATTTTTTCAACAATTTTGATTTTCTTGAAAGTGACTAACGATTTTGATTAAAATGCCATATGTTTGAGATATTTTGATGACAAATGACACATATCTTACATTATCTTCCTTTCATAGAAGTTTGAAAACAGTGTTGTTGTAATTAATTTAATTTAAAAAGTGAGTCAATTAATAACACTAAAAAACACTTACAACATAGTTTTCCGGTACACGTTTCGAAGGTTAACTTTCCTCCATTATTGTCTGGTTGATAATGGAGGAAAGTTAACCTTCGAAACGTGTCCCAGAAAACTATGTTGTAAATGTTGTTCAGTGTTATTGACTCACCTTTTAAATTAAAATAGGTTACATTTTCTGGCTATAGGCTATGTAGTCCAGTTTACTCTGGATGACTTTTGAATAACTTGTAAATTGTAAGAGATAGACAAAATCTTATGGTACAAAAAGTGTAGATCCCACTAAATCACACAATTTGTCTGAATAAATTTTTTTGTAGAATGAACCATTTTGGAGATATTCCTGGTTATTTGTATAAGTTTTGGAGAACTTATACTTCTGTCAAATAGAACATCGCTATTAATTTTATTATGTGCTAACCATGCAAAGAGAACGGAATCTCAAAGCTTTAAAAGATTTGACTATCGCTCAAAGTATTCTCACGTTCCCTGGCACCTACCAGGAAATAAGCAATAAGATAGTTTCAGCAAATGTGTATCTCAACACAAAGAACATTTAGTAATTAGAGTTTGTAAGAATGATTAGTACAAGAGTAGAGAAAGTGCAACACATTAGACTTTTAGTGTATGTATTGGTGAGGAGGAGGTTGAAATGGACTAAATATCGACATTCCTCAGAGAGACATTTTCAGTAAGTTCATTGAACCGCCACCAGAAGAAACACCAGAAGAAGCATCACTATCTGCACCATTAAACACCATGGAAACCCAGTTATTGTCCAGTTGATAACGGAGGAAAGTTAACCTTCAAAACGCGTCCCGGAAAAATATGTTGTAAGTATTGTTCAGTGTTATTAATTAACTCACCTTTTAAATTAAATTAATTAAAACAACACTGTTTTCAAACTTCTAGAAGATAAATATCACATACTCACACAAGGGAGAACAATGTGATTTTGCAAATAAAATAGTGCACTAAACCTAAACAGTATATTTTAGGATTCTTTATTAATTCTTTCACACAGGGTTGTGTGTAGGGTAAGGGTAGAATGTGACTGAAAAATTCAATGCTGCAATAGAAAACTGAACTACAGATCTGGTTTCCATCTGGTTGCTGTAAGCAACTGTGCTACATTGGCAACATATCAGTACTTTACTTATGTTTGAGGGCACTTCCACTTTTCAGTGGTTACCATTTATTCCCATTCTCCATCTATGCTTTTCATTCCAGTACCCTTCAGCCAATTCCCACTCTTCCATCATGCACAATATTCTGTACTTCCAGGATGTTATAGATCGTCCCCATTTCCTTGTCTGCCGATCACTGTAACAGGATGTCTGGCCATCTCTCCTTATACATCCTACTTATGTGACCACATCACTGAAGTTTTGGACTCTCGATTCTTGCAGTTATACCAATGACTTCTTTATGGTGGTACAATGTTAAATTCAACTGACTGGCATTTTTTCTGGTAAACCACAAGAAGTGTTGTGTTATATGAGATAACACAACCCAACGCCAACTTACAATATCTTAACTAAGCCCTTAGGCTTTACAGGTAACCTCTATTAGGTCTATCAATAATAATTATTCTTTCACAAAGGACTGTGTGCAGGACAAGAGTTGAAAATTGGAATCAGACTTAAATACACTTAGTTCAACTTCATGCATTTAAGCCCTGAAAGCTTGTGTCTGCATCGAGAGAATCTCTTTTGTAATCTTGTCACCCTCTAAAGTAAAAGAACACATACTTCCTATCTATAATGTATGGTAGGTATAAATTTGAATTTGAATTTACTGAGTGCTGAATCATTTACATCTTGGGCTGCCCTTAAACTTGGGGTCCTGGCACTTTGTATGGTAGATATATGTCCACAGATCTGTTTAAAATGTTGCCAACTCCTGCCACTAAACCTACTTCATTCTTGCTGAAATTCTTAGTGCCTACTGCCTCGTGACTTATGGATCTAAAATAGGCAAGTTATCACTGTAGAAAAATTATCCTCTTTTTAAACTCAGAACCTTTTTGGCACCAAAATACAATGTCACTTTAGGGACAAAAGGTTTTTATTCTTGTAATATTACACTTTCTAGGGATATTGCAATTAAAATTTACTTCATGTGCAGTACATTTTGATTTATTTATAAAATTATGAATTACAGATAATTTCACATATTTTTTGCATTTACCAGAATTTAGCTTTCAGCTTTGCACAAAATATGTTCTGTTTTTTTTTTCCAACTACAAATTCAGAGATGCATGTTTTTTGTAATAGGAAATTAACATAGTTGTAAGATTTTGATAAATTCATTGTTTTACAACTTTGGTATTACCTGCAAGTATTTTTGGTCTTGGGCTGACATCTATTTCACCTTGTATTACAGATCAGTTTCTTTCATAGAGTCTTCTTTCCTAAAAGGGAATTCCATAAAGGGTAAATGGGAGAAGTACTCTGAATTATCTACCTAGTGGCATTTAATGGACAGTGCCATCTTAAAACATGGAATCAGAATGACTTCATTTGCAATGCTTCAGCCAGTGCTTATGCAAACTTTAGCTGAGAGAATGGTGTCTTACTAAAATGTAGAGATCTGTTACTTTCCATAAAATGAGTTCACTGTCCCTGAATTATATGAAAGAGTTTGCTTTTCTTAACTGTCAGCAGGATGCAATTGAAAGATGACCAAAAGTTGCAGGTGATCATAGCTTTCCCTATTAGAGAATGTACACCATGGACAAAAAAACGAGTCATGCCTGGAATGCCAAATTAGTCCAAGTTCTACATACCATAGTGCCTTGATTACACTATCTGTGATACAGTTGGGCAGCAGCAGCAACAAGCAGTCAACAGTTCCAAATCTTAATATTACTAACCCATACAATAAATCAGGGTGCTGTGCTGTGTAAGACTTAGACGAATTTGACGCTCAGAATTCCTTTTTTGGGTAAGGGGGGTGGTACATAATCTACCTCCTGAATGCAGGAATGCCTAGCAATGTCACTTCAGTATCACATTAGCAATATTAGGATATCTTCTGGATAAATCTTTAATTGCCAGACATTTGATTTCTATTTGTGGAATTCAGCAATCACACATTACAGTATGTTTTACTGTTAAATTGTTTCTAGTTACTTCCTCTAAGTCTTCCAAGCAGCACTTGCTATGTTATTTCCAGATGGCCAGTGTCCAGATATCTTTATCTACTCTGCTATCTGAGTCGGCCTGGGTGGCTCACCTGAACTACTGATCCTAAGGTCTCAAGTTCAAGTTTAGCCCAGACCGGTGGTTTTTAAGTGTGCTTAAAAACGACAGCTTCATGTCAGTAGATTTATTGGCATGTAAAAGAACTTCTACAGGACAAAAGTCCGGCACACTGACAATGCTGATGTGATCCTGGCAATTGACAACGTCGTTAAACTACAAAATAATTTAATTCTGCTATCTGCTATTTTTGATTAGTTATACAAATTAACTTTCTTGTGTAAAAGAAATTGCAAATATAATAATATAGTGCAATTATATACTGGGATTTTTCAACTATACAATCCTAGAGGCAGAAATTATATATCTTTGTGACAAACTAAGAATCAAGGTTATTGGTACCAGTTCTACAGAAGATATTCTTTCCTTTGTGTTTGCTTTTGGTGCTCGTAAAAGTTTACCCTCACAATATACTGCGTACATCCTCAACTTTCGTACAGTTTGCAGTGAGGTTAAGCCCCTTGATCCTTATTCTCTTGTGTATATAATTTATGAGCTCTAGGTCAGTTTGATTTTTCTTAGACACCTCAACATTTTTTCAACCTTGGTGGTTGCTGTTACTCTCTTTAGTGAAATAAAAGTCAGTCCAGAATTAAAATTAGAATACTACCTACTCTTATTGAGATATGTGTATTTTTGGTTACTACACAGCAAATTTGTTTCACACTGATATTTTTAAAAATAACAAAGTAAACTGCATTCTGTTGAACAACCATTAACTTAAATTGCCACATAGGGGAGAGTGATCAATGTGTAATAGTGAAAATGAGAATAATAATTTATTCCCAAGTTGTAACTCACCATAGTGGTGGGACAGTTTCATCTTCATAGTCATCACTTCTTTATGAAACATTTTTACACCAGCCTTACAAAACATTTTGTCAATAACATCATAGTTTTCTCAATGCCCATTATATGCAGTTTCTAGTCATTGTTCTTGGGTGCTCTTAAGAAAACTTAGGTTCTGAAATAAGACAGATCTGAAAAAGACACTTCTTGTAATTATTATTTATTTATGCCAACAAACTTACTGCTGCTGTTTTCAAACACACAAGCCATGTGTGGGCAATGTTTGAGAGGTAGAACTGGAACTTAAAAATTCAATGCCACAGTTGGGATTTGAACCACAGACCTTCCACTTACCACGCGGGTGCTCTACCATTGAGCTACTGTGACAAACTGCCAGAATGGCATTGAATTCTAAAGTCAAATTGTCGCTCCTACGCTCTCCTACGCTGACTGCTGCTTTCTGATAGTTTCTGCTCCGGCTGCTCTGGCATGCGACTTTAACCTCAGGGTATGCATGGATGTTTGCGAATAAAACCAGAATTTCGTTGGAACACTTTTATTCTTACCAAAATAAGAAAGTGTGAGATTTGCCGATCGTTATTAAATTAGCTGAGTCGTTACTGTGTCTTTACTAAGACAGAAGATTGTTAATATTAACTATAATGCGTCCTCACACTTGAGGATCCGGAATACAAGTCCCGTAGCTGATATGCTCGCTAGACGGTCTGGGTGGCACGTGTACTGCCCCGTCGGATTCTGGAGGGCAACTCTAAATGACCCTTTCTCTCCGGGTTCTCGCAGGCAAGCGCCTGTGCGTTATGACGCTCTCTATACCTTTCACTTCCTAATTAGCGACAGGGTTTCGAAGAAACGACCATCCCTTGTTTTTCAGGCTCACACCTGTGCTGAGCGATTTCCAGGAAAACTGGTCTTACCAGGTCTCGCTGGATTACCTGAAGCTTGCCCCTAATGACTTGTCTGTACCTTTTCGTGCCTTTTGACAATTTTAGTCACAACTAATATTCCCAGATCTCGTACATTTATACACGTAACAATTTTAACATTTTCTGATTATCTAATTCCGCCATGTGATGCAGTATTATATCCATAATTATGGCGTTCACAATTTCGGCTTCAACTCTCAAATCAGTCCATATTTCTCCTGGTAAACCATTGTGGCATTGAATTTTTAAGTTCCAGTTCTACCTCTCAAACACTTCTTGTATTTTGAGAACACTGTAACTTAACTGACAGGACTTGCCTGTTAGATGACTCATAGTGCAAATATTCCTTGATGCTTCACTAAACTCTCCCACGTTTCTTCCTTTCTTACCATAGTTCTCTATGTTGCTATTAAGAACACTGACACTCTCGCTACCTTCACTAGCTGCCATTATAAATAGTCACATAATCCTTTGTATCCACAGAGCAGTTATTTTGTGCATTTGCCCTACAGATGACATCAATGAATGAAAATAAGTCACTATTTGATAATTTTCCCAAAAGGCCTGACAAAATGCTATGGTGCTAACAAGAGAGAAAAATTGTGGCAGAAATTCAGGACTTTATTGTTCTTCCATATGTTGCATGGACACTGATCATTTTTCCACTTGGCATCCATTTTCATCCAATCATATTGTAGACCCTGATTCATATTTTCACACCAAATTTAATATTCTTTTTTAAAATTGGACTTTGATTGTTTTTTTACCCTGGTCCCTTTCACTGTGTGATTTCATTGTGTCTTAATTTTCTAAATTTAACTAATGCTGGAGAGCATAAATTAAATGTTTAAAATGCATACCTATTTCGTTCACTTGTGATTAAAGTCTTACCATGAATAATTTATTTCTATATTTTTATTTATAACATGCTCCCTAATCCAAGCCAAACATAAAACAAAATAATATTTACTTGCAAAAGAAACTATGTAATATTCTTGACATTGCCATGGCTTGTGCCTATTACACCTGTAGGTGCTCAGTGTTTGAAGAATAGACTGATTTGAAAAGTACAATAGCTGAAACAAGACAAAATAGGGAATAAAATGTGTATGTGAACCTTTTTATGATATTTTACACTATCAATTTCACCAAAATTAGGATACAAACAATCATAAGTACCTTCACAGTAAATTTTACTTTTCAATTTTTCACAATTTTAAACAATGCAAGGGAGGAGGGACAAAAGAAGATGGAGAAGAGGAGGACAAAGAAGAAGAACAGTTAATTAAATTCCATTAATCGATTCTAGTGTAAAGTAGTTGTTGACTATGCAGTATTTATTAACCGGTAGACAGTAGGCAAGTTAAGTTATTTATCTTAGCTTATATCTCCCTGAACACAAAAATTAATTCAAACGACAGATTAATGTTGTTTAATATCTGTAACATATAGCAAAAAAAAAAAAAAGAAAAAAAAAAGATTTGTTCTTTAACGACGCTGTCAATTGCCAGGATCACATCAGCGTCACTGGTGTGCCGGAATTTTATCCCGCAGGAGTTCTTTAACATGCCAGTAAATCTACTGACATGGAGCTGTCGTTTTTAAGCACACTTTGTAACATATAGCAATTAATTATTATAACAAGAATAACATCTGTATTTGACAGTGTGGATGCTATGTAAATTTATAATAAACATATCACACACAATAATAGGAACATCACTGAGTAATAATCAGTTTTGCTGATATTATACATTTAAAAGTTATATATATTGTGTAAGTTTGTTTTCAAGCCTTAATAATACTGGACTGCCTCAGTAGCACAATGGTAGCATGCCTACCTCTGGCACGAGGGATTCAAGTTTGATTGTTGGTTGGTCTGGTCCGAGGTCACTCAGCCACGTGATGCCAAAGAGCTATACTGAAAGAAAGTTGGCATCTCTGAAAGGTCAAGTAGTCACCTTACACTCAGAGGAGTCAGCGTGCTGACCCACTCCACTCCAATTCTGCACTCATCGGTATGGCTGGAGGACGTAACTGTCAGGTGATGATGGTACCCTCTGTATATGGGAGAAACCCTAGGAGGGTGTGGATTATAAATAATATTGTGACACAGCAGCTATGGGTAGAGTGCTGTATTATACATGCAGACAAACATGCCACCTTAAATCCCATAGTCAAGCAGGCAGTTTAAATACATGATGATTCTTGGCAAGGAAAAGATATGTATTTGCATGTTTAAGGAGGCAAGACAAATGCTTTTCATTTTCACTTATTTTAAGTGCTTTTAATACATAGAAGAATGACAAAAATTGCTTTTTTAATATTATCAAACAGAAACTGTGAGGTTGAAAATATTGCAACCAGGGTGCTGATTCATACCTAATGTCCTAGTATTGATTAATTTGACATAAGTCAAACTATAGGAGATATTTAAAACCTGATTACCAATTCTGAGAGCTAGATAAAATGTATGCATTTCTTACACCACATGCTAATATCAGTCTAAAATAAATTAGGAGCAACAGCTGTCTATTAGCTAGTTTTTTCTTCTCTTGGCAAAATGTCAGTACCTTCAATGCCTTCTAGACCACAGTGTAGAAGAGAAGAAAAAACCAGCTGATAATCAGGACACCGGCCACGAAAGCCGAAGTTTATACAGTAACAGCTGACTTTAATCAACGCCGTCATTGATTTCTTAGGGTGGGTTATAATAAATGCAACACACCATAGAATAGGGAGTCTTAAAATTTATTTACTGGTCATTTATTAAAATAAATAAATTAATAATAATAATAATAATAATAATAATAATAATAATAATAATAATAATAATAATAATAATAATAATAATAATAATAATAATAATAATAATAATAATAATAACAACAACAACAACAACAAATTTAACAACAATATTGTTTGCCATGTGATGCAATAGGTTTAGTTAGCTAAATAAAATATGAACTACATCAATTAAGAATTTCTGCATAACATTTTTAATTTGTTCTTGAGAACATTGTAATATTTAACATCCTGGTGTTACTCATACTTAGCAAGTTTGTATAATAGCTACTGTTTTATCTTTGATCTTTCTTCACATCGGAGAACTGTAACACTGCCTTGTAGCTACCAGAATAGTAATTTGTATTTTCACAGCTGGTCATGAACTGTGAAATTGATATTAACCTCAGTGCTTTTTTTTTCTCATGTTCCATTTATATGCCTCCTTTAACACTGGTCATATTGACGGCCTTTAACCTCTTGGAACATTATAGCTCAACAAGCAGTGGTTTCACTTGCTTTGCTGATTTTAAACTTAAGTTCCTATTACTTTTTTTTTTGGATTAATTTTTTTACATAAAATTCAAACACACATTCACACTTCCATTCATACTTTCAGACTCTAGGCAGGCTGGGGAATAATCTTAAAGAAAAATTCCCATCCTTTCTGGCGTTAATGGAACCCAGGTCCCTTGCACAGCAAGTAGGGGCCCTACCAACTGAGCTACAAGGACCACCAGTGCTCTTTTGTTGCAACAGCAGAAGGACTTGATCCTGCTCTTTCATATCTGAATCAAAAGTATTCTCTGAAGCATCTTTACCACAGATTATGTGCTTCCCATTATATATAATTCTTATTTAAAGCACTTTTGCCAAGTATGAAAGATAAACACTCATAATTTAATGGTTTCCAGATAGCAGCCTGAGTTTCTTAGATAATATCTACAAACCTTTCAAGAAACTACACCCTTATTTCAAAGTTTTTCCTTGTAATCAATTCCATCATTAGGAAAGAAAACCATTCATTCAAAAATCTAATGAACCAAGTTGTGGTAAATTCTGCTGGAGGTAAAAGTTTTAAACTCTCAGCTGTTTCTAAGGCTTGCAGTTTTCAAAGACAAATGTCTCAAAGCAAAGCCAGCATTCATTTTATGAAAATGAGATGGGTTTAGGGAGCTTTTTGAGATGTGGAGAGATTGTAGATCACTTTCCTTAGACAACTCCCTATTACAGAGTTCTGAAATATATTTGAAAGAATCTTAGTGGAAGGCAACCCTTCCTTATTTGCAATATACTGATGCCGACTGCAGCACACAACAAATGACAGCCTGAACCAAGCTACTTCACACCACATACCAGGTGCAGTGCATATCAAAGGTGCTCATCACAGTCAAGCTTCCCCACACCACTCATATGAGCAAACACATGACTAACAATCAAGCAGCAACACAAAGGGTTTCCAGAGCATTTGAGAGATGTCCAGCAGTCAGGTTGTTTCTTGACATTACAGAAAGAACTGGCTACATCATCGCTGTTCACAGTATTTAAATCGTATCACAGTAGAAATTCTTTTATTTCAGTGGATCGACTTTCCTAGCATCGCCGAAATTTAATGCCTGAAAATTTAGCGATATTTCGCTAAAAGTGTTTTCTATCACTTTACACTTCGTCTATTATACGTCCTTTTATTTAATCGCGCACTTCGCATTAACTAACTTATTAAAGTTAGCTAATGTTTCACTTATTTTACATAAATTAACGGTCTTTCAACACTTAGTAAATTTACTTTCACTATTTTATGACGCGTACACATAAAAATACGTCCATCTACACCAAACACATAGACGCTAATGATAATTTCTTTTGGTTGCGAGTCTAAGATTCCAACTGCCATGTGTACATCCGCGTATGCGTTCATCAAATAGTTCCTGCATTGTTAGGGAAGCGATCCTTAGCCATTTTCCCTTCGCTTTCAATATTGAACACATATAATTCTTTTATTTATACACATATATTAAAATTAAATATGGAAATATTTATGACATCTTTAAACAAACTTAATTGTTTGTAACAATGAACATTAGTAACACGTTTTCGTCATTTAACCAACTCATACCAACATCAAAAACAAATTACACTCTGAACAAATATTCACATAAACGATTTTCTTTTGGTGTCTTTTAATATTCTGTCTCAGATATGTCATGTTGAAGTGAAGAAATGATGAGTGTTGAGTGATTGTACCGTCAGAGTTAATGTATGAGAGACAGAGAAAGTTAAGGAAGATGGTGAAACGATTGAGTCAAGGCTACAAGAAGAAAAAGTCTGTAGACTGTGTTAACGTCAGTAGAAGAGAGCTGTTTTTTTTTTTCAATAGTTTAGAAGAAAAACTAAGAGATAGCAAAGAAACTGGACCTCATTTTATCATTTTGTCACACCGATGTCAGGAGTGGGATTTGTCAAATTGTCACAATACAGTGCAATAACAATCTCAGAATACTGCGTGGTTGGTTGACTGGCAGCTATTTATTATATGAGGAACATCAGCTGATACAAATATGTCCATGTTGTTCTATTGAAAAGTTATTTTTCTTTCTGAGCGTGTAACAGAAACTCCTAATGATCACCACAGTCTCTTGTACATACCTCCCATATCTGAGACAACAGCATACACATACAACCCTACTTCTACTGACAAATCAACAAGCTTAAGAATTAAAGCATTAGTTTCATTTTCTGCTTGCTGTGCTGGATCCAGTAATATGAGCTGCTAATATCTGCTTCCACTTTGTGGTCACACCTCTAAGAATAACCACTGTAAGATGGTTATAGAAATGATTCCCAAAGTAATTGCTCCAATAGATACCTTACCAGGATTATCATATTCAATGTTCCCAGAAATTTCCATCTCATCGTTTAGAACACATTCCCTTACAAAATCTGACATAACATCTATGTTTGTTTTCAAAAAAAAGGAATTGAAATAAAAAATTCCAAATTCCAAATTCAAAAACAGTAATAGAGTTGTAAATTTTGAAATCCCAGCATGAACAAAGTGTTAAAACTCTGTACTCGTAACACCCAATGGCAATAGGACTGTAGTGCAGAGAAGTGGTGGAGGAAGAAGTTGACTTCAGACACCCAACAGCAGAGGATGAGATTGAATGATCTTCAAAACATTCTAGTTTTTACACCATTTTATAAGTGAAGTTGAGTGAAAATAAAGTAACAGAGAAAACCAGATTCAGTACAAAATGCGTAGTACATTTACTGTGGACATTGAAGCAGTATCTTGTGTAAGCCCTCTGAAATCATTCTTACTGTGGAAACAGAGGCAACAGAGGCTGACAGAGGAATAAGCCGTAGGTGATAGTCGAAATCCTGAGCAACAGCCAAGCATTATGAATGACTGTACAAGGCCTATATGACAGTTCCAACTCATAACAGGTAGTTGATTTGAATTAACACCACTTAAAAACAATTTTATTTAAAGCATCACATTTAAATCTCAATACTGTCATAGCAAGCAGCACAGCCAGCTGGCTGAGAGCCGCCAAAACCTATTCTGGTCCTTGCTGACCATCCAGCATTACCTCCTCTCCAAATAAGGCTTAATTTGATAAAACAACTTGTGAAAGCAACGGATAAAGGCAGTCATGGGCTTGCTTATTTTAAAGTAAAATTTTCACATCTTAGTGAAGTCAAAGAAAACAAAGATATCTTTAGGCACCCTAAGGTGAATTAGTTGTTTCAAAATAAAAACTTCAAAAATAAAAAATTAATGATGCGGAGAATTGGGCCTGAGATGGATTTGAAAACATGTGTAAACTTTTTGACAAACAAAGTCTAACAATTATACAGAAATTGTGGAAGAAGTGTCTAGACTGCAATTTTTAACCCAGAAATGGAATTTTTATCCACTAACATGGGCACAGTTTCAGATGAACACAAAGAAAGATTCCATACAGATTTGGCTCACATGAAGAACATTACAGGGAAAAATAGAGTTACAAAATTCTGGTGCTGTACTCACATGACTTTTCCACTCATTCTTCTACAAACTATTGTTACAAAAGCTGTTCTATCTACTTCTTGTTAATCCAGATAAAGTTTCAAATTTACGTTTACATATTTCACTGTGGGATACACTAGGTAAAGTGATAATCAATTTTTAAAGAGTGTCACTGTGTCCTGGCTTTAAAATTCAATGCTTTTGCATTACCACAGGAAAAATAACAGGGAAAAAATAGTACTAACCATTTCAGAAGAGCACAAAAGTTTTGGAGATTCAAACCAATAATAAGAAATAATCTCTGAAATGGGAGACAGTGGAGACAGACTTGATGCCGGAACAGAAGAAGTCTCCTAATCCATGATGATGATGATGATGATGATGATGATGATGATTTTGATGATGATGATCATCATCATCATCTCTGAAATGGTTAAGTCAACCAAAAAACAATTATTTCACATCAATTGTGAGTTTTAATGAGATATAGATGTTTTAGTAGTAAGATTTTGTCCTATTCTCTCATGGTTTTCCAATTATACAGGTGCATTTAACCCTCTACACTGCACAATTTTGCTACATATGCCACTCATGTTCTAATTCCTGAAATGATTTATTATACCTGTCACAGACACCTTAAAGGAAGTAATTCAAAAAGGCATGATTGTTAAAGGTCATATGAAATGGACTTCAAACATAGCTGGTAACTGTAAGAGATAGACCAAATCTTACTACACAAAATATGTAGATGTTAAAACACTCACGTTATGTCCAAATTCATTTTTTTGTGAAGTGAACTATTTTGAAGATATTCCTTGTTATTTGCAAGTTTTGCAATACTTAAACTTTTCTCAAACGGAAGGTTGTTATTCACTTTTTTATCTTTTGACTGTGCACAGAGAACAGAGTTTCAAAGATTTCAAAGATTTGACTATCGCTCAAAGCCTCTGTATTCCCATATTCCCCTTACATCAACAAGAAAATTAGCAAGGAGCTATTATCAAATGTATCTCATTATTGCAAATTGCACTGTAAATGTATTCTCAACTCTGTTGTTATTGTTAGCTAATGCTGGATTTCTGACAATGAAGTCATTAATCCTCCTGCCCTTGCTCTCCAATATTACTGAAGAGAACAATAGCAGTAACAGTAACCGCTTTTTAGAGAGCACCATATTTTTATGTTTTGGCAGTTATTCTCAAATCTTCAATCGTTCTAGTACTCCTGAAAAATCAGAGAAATCTTGCATAGCAGTTTTCTCAGGTACAATGATGATATAGTGTGCTCCCAGTCTTTGGGGAATGAAGAGGAGAGGAGAGACATTCCACATAGTGTAACCCAAGTTTTGTAAACTTCTGTGCAAACATTCTACTGGTTATGTTCCCACTTACCTCCAATGTTATTCACACTATGTTTACTCACTGCTAATTTCTCTTAATTTCAGTCGTAAAATCGTACTACTCACTAATTTTATGTCAGAAGTAATGAAAAAAGTAGTGTATAAGCAGATAAACCTCCACCTAGGAGTGCTGTGAAATCTGCTATGATGTTATGGTTGCAAATAACAGTGACAGTTTTATGCGTTGTAAAACAGATCTTTATAGGGTAATTAAAACAAACAATCCTAAAGAGGTTCTCAAAGCAGACGCATTTTTGATTTTATTGTGCCACACTGTCCTTTGCTTGCCCGCATACATGTATGATCTCAATCCCATTTAGTTCTGCTATACAGGTCTACATTTTGCATTCACGAAGTTTTCCAGACCGTGCAACAGTAATTTCTTCTAGAGGTTTATTGAAAAACTTGTGATAATGAAATTGAGAAGTAAAAGACATGTACCTACATACTAGTGCAGTGGCTTAGTTATTATTTAACAACAAACATAGCTACCTGAATAAAACGCACGGTGAAACACCTAGCATTTCTGAATATTTGCACCATAAATTTGTATTCCTATGTATCATTTATGTATGTCATTCCATAATGAGGCACCGTTAAATAACTGTGATTACCTTTTAATGTTTATCTTAAGGATTTATTGAGGTGCCTCTTGAAATTCCAGACACATGTCCAGAAAATCAGCAATGCTGCAGTTCACATCTTACTCCTATCCCCCTTCATTCAGCATTCCAGTTTGAAAATAGCATTTCAAGATGTAGACACGGTGCTATATTGTCAGGTTTTTATTGCCATTTTCCAACAATGGCAAGGTTGCGAGTTTGAATGTCGCTTAGGGTAAGTTATTCGGATAAGGTTTTTTCCAAGGTTTTCCCTTATCCTGAGAAGACAAATGTCGGGTAACTTAAAGCTCTATGGACCTTGGGCTCATTTGAGCATCATTTCACCCATTTCAGTCATTCACTATCCGACATGACACTAGGTTGGAGGATGTTAACAAAGAAAAAAAACTGTACTCAATGATCAGAATACTTGTTTCCATATCATGTGGAGAGGTATGAAAAAACCTGAAATTGAGTATTTATTAATGGACGCTCTTTAACAGCTATGGTTCTCAGCATCTCATTCTACATGGGATGTGAAAGACTGCTTTATTTTGATTGGAGGTGTCAAAGATACTTTAAGATGCCGTAAATCTATGACATGGGACCAACAGCTTTACTTTGCTTCCAAAGGAAGACATGTTAAATATTTTTACACCTGAAAAAAATCCACCATCCTCTGCTGGGTTTGAATCCATGACCAGAGGCAAGCATGTTACCCCTAGACCATGGAGGACAATGGAAAGGTTCGAAGGATGCCCTTATGGTACAGTCCTGTAAATTCTGCAAACAGTCGCTATGATGCAGTCCCAAGTGAAAAATACTCTAACATGCTTACCTGACACGAACCACCAATTCTTCAGCAGCTGATAGAAATACCACAATCATAAATCATTAGATGGCAGAATGCAGATGTGCATTTCTAGGTAACCATTGACTTGCTTCAAAAAGTAACATCACAGATTGGAAAGCAAAAGCAATATATATGGGTGCAAAAGCTTGTAAAAACAGCATTTAGTTCTTAGAATGTATTTACTCTGAGAATGGTTCACTATACAGTAATTTCATTGACATATTTGGAGCAGTATCAAATCCATACAGTACATTAAAAAGGGTTGCGTGTGGTCCATGTACGCAAGATAAGCAGTGCTTACCCTGTACAATGCTACAAAATTATTTATATTACATTATCTAACAGTGCGTTCTGATTCCATGTTAAGAGCTTTGCTACTGCAGTTGACCTGAACTAAGATTTCCGTTTTATGTACAACGATATGCTCTCAATACGTGCAATCATGCATGCAACAACGTTTCCGTAGGTTTTCGGGTCAGCTCGGGCCCCATCGCGGCATCGGCTCAAGAGAAGCACATGTGTTCAGTGCGGGTCTAGGCGAATGACCTTCCAGCATTGTCACAGTATAATAAGTGTATTTCAAGCGAATACAGAAGTAACAAGTGACTTTTTGCAGTGAGTTTAGCTTTATTATTCGATGACAAGTGTGATATCACTGACATCTTATTAACAGCTGATTTATGATAGATTTTCAGATGGTTTATCACGTGCCGTGCTAGAGCAAGGTAAGCAGTTTCAAACGCTGTGTACACTAGTGCTTGCAGCTTGGAGAGGGTACAAAACATGGAATCTTCGCTTTCTTTGGAGAGCAGAACTGCAGACGCGCATGGTTGCATTGTATGCAATATTATCTCACGAAGTTTTTCTTCTAGAAATTATGAAGAGAAGATTAAAGTTGTGCAGGAAGGAAGACCAATGCCTGACCTAAACTTTACTGTTCCAATGAAAAGCTGTGTAAGAAAATTCAGTTCACAGCTATATATTACTAATGAATAGCTTACTGGTTGTCAGTACAAACAAAAGCTTTATTGTTGGCGTTGTCTCCTGTTTGCTAACAAAAAAAAATGTATGGTCTAGTGGCGGGTTCAGTGACATGGGGAACATCCATAAAACAATTAAAAAACACAGTTTGATTGGCACTCATCTCCAAACCATCATTCTACTGGAAATATTTGGCAAATCCAGAATTGACCATTTACTGGATACTCACAAGAAAGTGAGGCAAAGTCAGCACAACGAACTAGTAAGAAAAAATAGAGAAGTAATAAAACACCTAATTCACATTGTTTTATAAATATTTCAGATGATCGGTCAGCTGGTGCATTATACACAACTGTAAAGGAACTCATGGGTGAATTTGACTCTGGGGAAAAGCTAGTTGCTCAGACATAGGATGGTGTGGCTGTTATGGCCTTCAAGCAAAGTACGAGGATCATTTCCCCAAGCTCTATTTGTGTACTGTTTTGCCCATAGATTAAATCTAGTTCTGTCACAGGCGCTTTCACACATTCGAGAATGCAGGATATTCTTCATGACTGTTAAATGGAATAGCAGCATCTTTGGAAAAGTCTTCTAAGAGAACTGAGGCCCTAGATAATGAGATGCACAGAAGATAGCCGCGTGTTTCGCAAACGTGCTGGAGCTACAGCTCTCGTTTGGTGGAAAGAATATATGAATTCAGAAAAGAACTTTTTTCATGGTTTGAAACTATTGCAAATGAAGATAAGAACTGGAATCAAGATACTTATACTGCTGCACACGGTTTCATAAGCGCAATGGAGGATTTCACCTTCAAATTTGTTAGAGATGTTTGCTATAATAGGTGTTCTCCATCACGGACACTGTGTATGCTATTCTCCAAGCAAAGTCATCTGATACTGGATATTGCTTATTGAAAGCTATGGAATTTCAGAGAGCCTTAGAAGAGAAGCGCAATTCCGTCGATGAAGTATGGGACAATGTTGAAGAAGTCATTGGTGATCCACCGCCTACGAAACGTCATACCAGCAATGATGATTTGAATAGGAAAATGCACTATAAACGCTTGTATTGTGAGATTCTGGATACGCTTCTACTCCATCTAAGAGAAATATTTGGTAATATTGAGTCTCTGTGTTTTCTGGAATTGTTAAATTTTAAGAACTTCAACAAATACAAATCGTCTTTTCCAGAATTGTCTTTTCAATCACTAAAATAGTCCTATGGGACAGTCTTTGAACTCTGTCACTTACTTGTCTTGAGACATGCATCATAAATCTGGGAATGATCTTCTAGCCTTCATTAAAAAAAATAATGTATTGAACAGAGCGTATAGTGAAGTGGCAAAACTTTGATACTATTGTGTTTAATTGCATGTACTATGTATCAGCATATTTTCATTTAACCGTTTACAATGAGATTGCTTACCCTGGCCAATACATTCACCACATGCCACTGCCATAGACTCGCTTCAAAGAGTAACATCACAGATTGGAAAGCAAAAGCAATATATATGGGTATAAAAGTTTGTAAAAACAGCATTTAGTTCTTAGAATGCATTTACTCCAAGAATGGTTCACTATACAGTAATTTCAATGACATATTTGGAGCAGTATCAAATCCATATAGTACATTAAAAAGGTTCACAGTGAGGGGAAAAATACTTTTGTGTGAGGGAAAGTTGTCTAACAGTATGCAATATCTAAAAGTACAAATGCATTATTTCACTATTGGTGGAACTATCAATCTCCATATATTGAGGTAGCTACTAGAAGGAAGAAGACATAATTAACGTTCTGCTCTGATCATTATATGTATTAAAGTATAAAATGTATTTTGGTGCTGTTTGATCTTTTCTTTCAATTACATTTAAATTTAACAAAGAGACAGTGAATGTGAATGAGTGTTATATCCTTCACACATACCAAAAAGAGGAATTTTTTCTGACAACTGCCACATACCCTTCAAAAGCATGTATTACAAGGAGGGCTTTTGGTGTTGTCAAATATTAAACTTTGCAGTCATGGCTAAGAGTATGTGCCCAAGAGTTTGCATGCACATTCTTGAATACTTGTACCTCTGTTACACATCATGTGAATTCTCATTTATAAATATTTTAAGCTACGGGCTGGTTTACATATTTTATGGCATTCATATATTTATTTACAATACGGAATGCTTTTATTAGCCCTATTAAATTTCAACCATACATAAAAATTGTCTGCTTCTTTAAACACAAGGGGGGACATTGGTAGGATCATTGCAGACCTCTTTGGTAGATATTTATGAGATCTATTCTAACATTAAGGATTATTAATAACATGGATTTTTATTCAAATTTTTCTGTATTTCAGTGTACTCTTCAGTATGAGAAGATGTAAAAGAAATTCTGATAGAAAACTGGTTCTTACAAAGCATTCAATTATAGAAATGAAGGAGAGGCTGCTTTGGGATGGAAGTAAAGGATCAATAATGCCTATTTGCATGGAGTGAATAAAACTAAGCACAAGAAGAGGTTGAAAGCTGGCACTGTTCTGGGTTCACTAGGCAGATACAAAACAGTGTTTTTTGAGTAAATGGAATGGGAATTAGCTCAATATTGTGTTGAACTTCAGAACTATCCAGAACTATTGTATGGATTAACACTCAAAGATCTATGTAAGCTTGCATAGACTATTCAGAAATAAATAATATTGCGTATAAGTTTAATAAACACAACAAATGTCTGGGAAGGACTAGGCTACAGGATTCTGCAAACACACAAATATTTCGCTCTGCCAACCAGAAAAAAGAAGCATTGTGAGAGTATCAGGAATCAATAAAATTCAAGTTCAAAGATTTGTCACCAATCTTAAGAAAATATCTGAAAAAACAGGGTATAGGAACCGGTTGTTTGTCATGATTGTGCCTAAATTGCATATTTTTACTTTCTCTACTACATAGAGTAAGTAGAAGTATTGTATTCGACCCAAAATTTTGATGTCAAAATTTCACTCGAAATATATGTTTTGAGGCCCCTGAACCTGAAAAAAGCTATTTTATACTCATCGCCAAACAAGAAGGTGATTGACAGTTGCTTACCACATGACAGGAAGATCTAAATGAACAGGAGGGGATGCATGTGTCATTGCGATTGTCATAGCAACAAAAAGAGGAACCAATTAGAACTAAGACACTTCCATAGCAACACTATGCACTAAAACAGTGTTGTTGATATTTAACACGTGATTAGCATGTGCCTGACCTGCAATCCAGCAGTAACATAAACTGTCTTATCTTGTTTTTGCTGCTATATACACAATGCCTCCCTCCAACTCCAGATTGCAATGTTTGTATCAGAGATTGTGTGCTGACAAGTTTGTTTGCATCATTCTATTTATGTGGTTATTTGCCTTGTACTTCTGTGTGTCTGAATCTGTGTATCTGTGCGTAATGTTGTAAGCATTTACAATTTACTCTAGGCATTTACTCTTTTAATGAACAATTATGCCCAAAAATATTGACAAAGACAGTGTACCCAAACAAAAAACTTTACATACTTGGGAAGCATATAAAATTGTGTTTGGTAAGGTACATATCCCAGTTAAAGGATTATGCAGTTGATGGTACTGCTGCAGAACATAGTTGCAAAATTGTTTGGTTTCCCCTTTTCCTAGTGTAATCAATTAACTTGAGCCAAAGTAAAGGGTTACATTGTGCAAAACAACAAAGGTTTCACTGTGTCGTCTGTAATAAAGTTACATCAATAAAAAGCTGAAAACTGTGAACAAGTTGTTACTGATACAAAGAGCATAATAAGTGCAACATGGGAAAATGGAGTTTTAGAAGCAAGGATAGAGCAGTGTCACTGCTACAGGTAATTCCAGCAACAAAAGCAATGACGCAAGCGAGTTGGATACCAGCAGCATTTTCCCATTACAATATTTCACAGGTATGTCTCTATCATTAACGTAAATCTTTACATTGATATGTACTTGCATGTTCTATCCTTTGCATGTAGATTCACTATTTTACTATTATCTTTGAATACGAATATAAATTATACCTGCTCTACATTCCAACCATCTTCTAACGTGCTGCACGTGGTAGCGGTGAGCAGCAACATCGTCTCTCTTTCACTGTCAACTGACAATCCCTTTCTTGTTTGGTGCCAGTATTGGAAAAAGGTCTGCATGTTTATGCCTGTGTCTGTCTGTGAACAGTGTAACTCAAAAACGAAAAGTCGGTTAAAAACCGAAGTTGGTATTTACGTTTAATAGCTTTCAAGGACGTGAAAAAAATATTTTGAAGAAAATTCCTCCACCTTAAACTACCGTTTACTTAGAGCATTTTTGGAAAATTTTGATTTTCTAAAAAATGGCTCTAACAATTTTGATTACAATGCCATAGGTTGAACATATTTTTATGGCAAATTAAATGTCTATTTTTAATTTTCTGGCTATAGCCTACATAGTCCTGTTTAATCGATGACTTTTGCATAACTGATAAGCCGTAAGAGACAGACCAAATCTTACTATACAAAAACTGTAGATCTCATTTCAAAAACACGCAAATTATGTGTATACTATGTTCATCAAGAGATTAGTGCGTTTTGACCACAGCGCGCCCTCTTGACGCTTTCACCGTGTAAATAGTTCCTTGAAGAAATACTGTTACCACACTGTTACTAAGGTCTGAAATGTCACTTAATGTTTGCTAAAGCATGAACTAAGTGCACTAAGCATAGTTAAAGTGTAAGAATACGCAGTTAAGTGAATCTGTAACCAGCCTAATTCATTCTGTGCGCGCATTATTCAGTATGAGAGTAACACGGCGGAACAAGTGAGTTGTGAAACATAAGTGCGGCAAACTGTTGCGAAGTGGTGAAAAGACAACAATGTTGAACGTGTTTAACAAGTTCTGCAAGAAATATCCCGAACTTGCTATCGAAGACGTGATGAAATTAACATCCGAGTTTACCGGTGTGTCTGTTGCAAGTAATGACAGCACACGCAAACAAAAATCGTCAGCTGGTGAAGATCCCGGCCAAAAGCTTCCACGTACCAGATAAATGGTAGATGTAGTTTGCGACGAATTTGTGAGATCTGCAATCCGTCGAAAAGTTCACCAGTTTTGTTAACAATGAACCCCCACCTTAAACAAAGTGTCATTAGCAGTTAACTCTGATCCCGATCTTCCAGATTTAAAACGAACTTCCTTCCACAAGCTGCTTCTGGAAATTGGTTTTGAGATTGTGAGCAGCAAATGAAAAAGTGTTATTGTGGACAGAGATGACGTAAGTAGTAGTTAATTTCCATGTGCTACATGTTATTTGGATCAAGTAAATATATCCTTTTAGCAGTGTAAAATGCATATTATACCTACGTGTAGCGGTAGGTAACTGCATTGCGTCATTTTTAATGAACGTGGCCATGGAGTGATACAAACCGGTGCTTTGTTTATGTCTCCTCTAATCTCTAGATAAACAGAGTATAAGTATATGTATTTTTTTGTGGCATGAACCATTTCAGAGATATTTCTTGTTATTTGTGTGAATTTTGCAGTACCTAAACTTTTCTCAAATGGAAGATTCACTTTTTTAAGTGTTTGGCCATGCAAAGAAAACGGAATTTCGAAGCTTTAAAAGATTTGACCATCGTTCAAAACCTAGTGTATTCCCATGTTCCCCTTGCATCTATAAGAAACTCAGCAGCAAGATAATTTCTGCAAATGTTTATCTCTACTAACATGAAGAAGGTAGAGGAATAAAAATCTGTAAGAATAGTTAGTACAGGAATAGAGAAAGTTATGAGTGCAAAATACCCGATTTTTTTCATTTGTTTTAAGTGCCTGATAAGCTATGTTTGTTTGATTACTATTTTTATTTTTTTGTTGTTTAACGACGCTGTCAATTGCCAGGATCACATCAGCGTTGCCGGTGTGCCGGCATTTTGTCCCTCAGGAGTTCTTTTACATGCCAGTAAATCTACTGACATGCAGCTGTCGTTTTTAAGCACACTTAAAAACCATCGGCCTGGGCCGGATTTGAACCCGCACCTTGGGAACAGTAGGCCAGTGTCTAACCAACTGAGCCACCCAGACCGATGTTTGATTACTATGACCATTCCATCAAAAAACACTGTACCTTGTAAAGACAGATTTATGTAAGTAAACATTTGAGAATGTTGGCAACTAGACCCAGAGAAAAGGGGTAGGAAGGACCTACCGAAACTCCATTGGGAAGCAAGAGGACTAATGATGTAAACCAAGCTCCAGCCATTTGAAAACACATTTGAGAATGTGTGCTTTTGTACATTCTGATTGCATACTCTTAGACCTCAGGTTGTGCAAGAGAATGCATTTGTAACTTATTCAGGTACTATTTATGCAGCTATATTAATTTTAATTTTGCAAACTGTTCATTAGCTAACAATTGATATCCTGCATCAGTATCATATAAATATCACTTACCACTATGGCACAGTAAAATAAAATTTAAAAAACATGTACTCTTACCCACCCTTCCCCCTATTTATCTCTTAAATACAGTTTAATAAATATGAGAAATATCAATTTGGCATATTCTGTATCAGAAAATAAATCAAATTCTGGCTAGAAATTTTGCTTAACAGAACATAACAAAAATCATAAGTTTAAGTACAATACTAACCTGCACTAGAATGTACGCCCCTGGGCATGAACAGTCAATCATATGTATTGTTTGTGTTAAATGCAGCTCTTTCCTTATGGAAGGATGTACATCCTGCTTACTTAATTATCCGTATTTATTTATGGCCATTGTCATGATAGCAGTTTTAAAAAAGATATAATCTTCTTTCTTATTTATTCACAATGGTAAATGTCTTAAATTAACGGAATATTTTATACTCAAATAGAGATGTATAAATATGTCTTCGATGTGGAGTGTCAAGCAGGACCATTCTCTTTAGTTTGGTAGCCAGAAGTAACCATCAAGCATCTGGAAGAGAAATAAACTTGCAAGCCATCTCATTATAAAACATTAAGCATAATGCAACTAATTTAACAAGTTAGCATCCTTAGATATACAGTATCTTCTAAGATTTCCTTTCTTTTTCCTTTTTTTACTTTCTCTACTGTGTTTAGTAAGTACGGGAAGTATTGCATTTGACCCAAAAATCTGAAGTCAAGATTTTACCAGAAGTGTGTCTGTCTCTGTGTGTCTGTGTATCTCTCTCTCTCTGTGAGTCTCTGCACGAGTCTGCCTCTTCCTCTATATGTGTGTGTGTGTGTGTGTGTGTGTGTGAGAGAGAGAGAGAGAGAGCGAGCAGCATAACTCAAACACTTAAAGTCAGTTAAAAACCAAAGTAAGGATTAAAGTTTAATATCTTTCAAGGGACACAAAGATTTTGAAGAAAATTTGTCCAACGTAAACTACCCTTTACATGGAAAATCTTTCGAAAATTATGATTTATTCAAAAAAGGCGCTAAAGATTTTGATTGAAATGCCATATGTTTAGGATATTTTTATGACAAATTAGATGACCTGGTGAACTTCGTACCATCTAAAATTGATTTGATTGTAATTCTTCATAAGCGATTCTCAATCCTAATCAACCTTGCAACTCCAATTCATTGAGATTGATAATATTAGATGCACTGTGTACACTTTGAGTGTTGTTTGGCTATTAAACTAAACTTGTTTATAATTTAAATGAATTTAATGTCTCTTATTTACATGAAAGATAAATGCAGTTAAATTCAATGCAAAACCTTCTGGTAGACTACATTTTTGTTTTCTTTTTTTGTATATAAACAAAGCTGAGGCTTAAGAGGTAGAACTGGAACTTAAAAATTCAATGCCACAACTGGGATTTGAACCACAGACCTTCCGCTTGCCGGGCGGACGCTCTACCACTGAGCTATTGTGACAAACTGCCAGAATGGCATTAAATTCTCAAGCCAGTTCGTATTTTTTTCCTGGTAAACCACAAAGGCAGTCTCACATCAGAGACAATTACCCCAATGGTGACTTACTATTGCAAGTACTTTGTATCCCAGGATTAAATAACCTTCACATGGTAATTATTATTTATTTATGCCAACAAACTTACTGTTGGTGTTTTTAAACACACAAGCCGTGTGTGGGCAAAGTTTAAGAGGTAGAACTGGAACTTAAAAATTCAATGCCACAACTGGGATTTGAACCACAGACCTTCCGCTTGCCGGGCGGACACTCTACCACTGAGCTATTGTGACAAACTGCCAGAATGGCATTAAATTCTCAAGCCAGTTCGTATTTTTTTCCTGGTAAACCACAAAGGCAGTCTCACATCAGAGACAATTACCCCAATGGTGACTTACTATTGCAAGTACTTTGTATCCCAGGATTAAATAACCTTCACATGGTAATTATTATTTATTTATGCCAACACACCAACAGTAAGTTTGTTGGCATAAATAAATAATAAAGCTGAGGCTTTTGTAAAATGACACAGAATTGTTTTCATAGTCACTCAAATTTGTTGAACTCGTCTTGAAAATTTTACAAATTCTCAAACCAATTCCTCAAGTTTAACTAAAACTTATTTTGTGGTTATGTGTAAACCTGTCCTAATTCCTTGAGTCTTGCTAAAACAAAATGGAACAGAGTTTTTGTCTATTTCTAAGCCTGCAAAACCAATTTACCTTCATGGAATGGCTGATTAAAATGAATGTTTGCAAAATTTAATAAAATTCGATTTAACCAGATCTATTCTCAAAATCCACTACCTTTTATCTTTACAAAGAAAAGATTTTAAATGTCATAGATGCAGCTGTCAAACAATAGGTGTGCCACAAGGTCATGTATTGAAAGTAATCTAAGAGGCAATTCCCATACAAAATTACCAATTTTGAGAGGTAGAACTGGAACTTAAAAATTCAATGCCACAGCTGGGATTTGAACCACAGACCCTCCACTTACTAGGTGGGTGATCTAACCATTAAGCTAATGTGATAACCTGCCAGAATGACACTGAATTCTCAAACCAGTTCGTATTTTTCCCAGTAAACCACAAAGGCAGTCTCACATCAGAGACAATTACCCCAATGGTGACTTACTATTGCAAGTACTTTATGTCCTGGGATTAAATAACCTTCAGGTGGTAATTATTATTTGTTTATGCCAACAAACTTACTGTTGGTGTTTTTAAACACACAAACCATGTGTGGGCATGGCCCACAGTAGAGAAAGTAAAAATGTACATGTCATTAAAACACACAAGTTATGTCTAAATTAATTTTTTTATGGAGGTGAACCATTTCGGAGATATTCCTAGTTAGTTGTGTGAGTTTTGCAATACTTTTCTCAAATGGAAGTTTGTTATTCACTTTGTTATGTTTTGACCACACAAAGAGAACGAAATTTCAAACCCTTCATATAGCGATCACTCTTAAAACATCTGACTATCACTCAAAGCCTATTGTATTCCCCTTTTACCTACAAGGAAATACACAATATGATAATTTCTGCAAATGTTTATCTCAATTGACATGAAGAAGATAGAGGAATAAGAGTTTGAAAGAATGGTTAGCACAAGAGGAGAGAAAGTCAAGTGAGTCCAACACATCAGATTTTTTCGATTTCTTTTTTTTTTTAATCTCAAAAATAACTCAGACGTCCATTTGCTATTTTTAAACTGAACAAGAAAATGTAATTCTTGGTTATTCCTATAAAAAATACTGTGTTTATACTTAATGTATGTTAGCTGTATAGTTATGCTGATGAGGTGGTGGCAGTCCTCTGGTACATTGACTTTTTAAACAATTCTTAAGTGCACTATGTTCAGAAACGTAGACATCAAGGGAATGCACAAGAGGATCTTCCAAAATCAATGTGAATACACTTAACTGTGACTTTCCCACCCAAAAATTCAACATGAGATTTCACTAGAAATACAGGTTTTGAGGGAGTGACATGAAACTTTTCAAAAAAATACCCTCACTTCAAGCTACCCTTCACATGGACTATTTTTTAAAAAATGTTGATTAACTCAAAAATGACTAACGATTTTCATTAGAATGCCATATGCTTAAGGTATTTTCATGCCAATTGAAATGAATACCTCCATTTTTTTGAGAATGTCCTTAGAAGTCCTCTTCATTCTGACGGCTTTTGCTTAATCTGGTTAATCTATTTTAATCTTACTACACAAAAATTGCATATCTTTTTAAAACACATAATTTATGTCAAATGTAACTTTTTATGAAGTAAACTAATTTTTAAGATGGTTCTTTGAATTTTCCAATACTTATACTTGGAGCTTAACTTAGCAAATGACAACTCCAAATAAAAAATAACTGAATTAGAAGTCAAAACTCACCTATAAATTAGTAATTTTGAGAGGTAGAACTGGAACTTAAAAATTCAATGCCACAGGTGGGATTTGAACCACTGTCCTTCCACTCACCAGGCGGCTGCTCTAACCATTGAGCTCCTGTGACAATCTGCCAGAATGGCATTGAATTCTCAAACCAGTTCTTATTTTTCCTGGTAAACCACAAAGGCAGTCTCATATCCGACACACATTACCCCAATGGCGACTTACTATTGTAAGTACTTTATGTCCCAGGATTAAATAACTTTCAGATGGTAATTATTATTTATTTATGCCAACAAACTGACTGTTGGTGTTTTTAAACACATAAGCCGTGTGTGGATAAAGTTTGAAAGGTAGAACTGGAACTTAAAAATTCAATTTTTATTCAATGCCACAGCTGGGATTTGAACCACAGACCTTCCGCTTACCAGACAGCTGCTCTAACCATTGAGCTACTGTGACAATCTGCCAGAATGGCATTGAATTCTCACATTTTAAATTCTCTTGATGTACGTTATGTTACTATCAGCCCTTGTCTCTTCTAGAAGCTAAGAAATTTTTTCTGGATTATTAAAACTATACATAATTATGCAGAACAAATTCACCTATTCTAAGGTAGGTCATGTATGTATTAAAAATAGAAGCACTTAAAGGTGAAATATTCTTCGTGTTTGAATCTGGTTTTTTGAGTCACTTTCAAGATCAATCTCATCCTCTGCCCTTGAGTGTAATCTCCCAAATGTTCCTGTTTTTCCAACATTTTATATGTGAAGGTGAGTAAAAATAAAGTGACTCAGAAAACCGGATTCAAATAAGTCATGTACATTTACACTATGGCTTTGACCTTTTTTGTATCCCTACTCCCAGTCACATATATAATATACCAACTCTTTGAATATGAACTTCTTCAAATATACTCTTACAAATGCCTCCTATCGTTATATTTTAAATGTTGCTCTAAATATTACATAGTCTAAAAAAAATTAAAATATAAATCATAATCTACCTTATTTTCAATATGATCTATCATTTTAATCTAAAAGGTGAGTCAATAACACTAAACAACACCTATATTTACAATTTTCCAGAACGCGTTTTGGAGGCTAACTTTCCTCCATTATCAACCGGACAATGACTGGGTTTCCATGGTGCGGATGGCGATGCTTCTTCTGATGTTTCCTCTGGTGACGGTTCAAGGAACTTGCTGAAAATATCTTGGGGAATGTCAAAATTAAATACTCGGTTTCTATTTTTTAAAATGAAGATTTGTTCCCATGTGGACAGCTCTTATTTTCCGGTTGTGTTTGAGGAGTTTTAGTTCTGGCTTTATGTTATGATTTTTTGCCCAAAAGTGAAAGGCAACTGCTGATTTTTCCAATTGTTTGCTCTTGATGGTCGTAACGTGTTTTCTGGATCTAATTTCTAAATTTCTTTTTCCTAAGTATACTTCATTACAATCACTGCACTCAATATGGTATATGCCAAATTTTTTACTCGTAGGTGGAATAGCATCTCTGATGTTTGAATTCAGCAGGTTTTTTATGGAGTAATGGTTTACTGGTGCTAGCTGAATGTTGTGTTCGTTGAACACTTTTTTGAATTTATCACAGGTCCATGGATGATATGTGAATTTTTTTAATGTCATTTCTGTTTCTGCTGCTGTGAGTGCTGTAGTGTTTTTCAGTAATTTTTTCTTTTCTGCTCGTTTTACTTTTTTATCAACTAATTCCTTGGGGAAGCCATTTTTTGTGCTATTTCAATTATTTTGTAATTTTTGTTTTGAATTCTTCTGCTGGAAGAGGGATGTTCACCAATCTATGAGTCAAACTATTGAAGATTGCTTGTTTGTGGCTTCTTGAATTGTAACTATTAGCTTTTATGTAGTTGTCCATCTGTGTTGGTTTTCTGTGAATGCCGAAGCTTATTCTATCCTTGTTTTTGATTATTTTTAGATCTAAAAATGGTAATAATCACCTTTTTCCACTTCCACTGTGAAATGTATGCTTTTGTCCTGTTTTACTGTATCACTGATGTGTCTTTTTGGAACTATTGCAAATATGTCATCTACGTACCACTGCCAGATTTTGAACATCCACGGGAAACCTTTTGTGATCCTTATTTCTAATAAACTTATGTAGATATCTGCCAAGAATGGTGAGAGAGGGTTACCCATTGCTAAACCTGAAGTTTGACAGAAATACTTTGTTTGGAACTGGAAGAAATTTTGTTCTGTGCATAATTTGGTGAGTTCTGTGTATTCTGCAATTTCTGATGATGACATTTCAAGTGATTTGAGCCAGTTTTTGATCAGGGTGGGAGTTTTTTTTATTGGTATACTGGGAAATAGCAATGTTACATCAAAGGAGACAAGGGTGTCCTCTCCTGTTAATTTTAAGTCCTTAATGTGTTCTATCAGTTCATAACTATTTCTTATGCTCAAACTTTCGAATTTAGGTAACGAGTTAAATTTGATGGATAGCCATTTTGCCAGTTTGTATGTTGGTGAATCTATGATGTTAATTATGGGTCTCATGGTGATGTCTGGTTTGTGATTTTGGGTGAACCATAGAGTCTAGGCACGGTTGGGTTTTATGGTTTAACTACTACATATTATGTAGTATTATGCTGGAGTTTTGTATGGTTTTTTCAAAGGTTTAAACACAGGTGGTTAGCGGGTTTTTGTTGATATTTTCATAGTTACTATCATTTAGCATTGTTTCCATTTTTTCTTTGTAATCTGATTTGTCCATTATTACTATTTTGTTCCCTTTGTTTGCCTTGGTGTATACTACGTTCTTCTGTTTTAAAGAATGAGTAAGGTTTCATTTAATTTTGTGACTTGATCTGTTATTTATTCCTTCTAAAATCTTTTCGCACTGGGTTTTTGTTTATATCTGCGATGTAATCCTCAATTTCCGTACAGGGGCTCTAATGACCTAGCTGTCGACGGGCCCTTAAACCCTAATCACTCACTCACTCACTCAATTTCCGTACAAATTGATTATAACAACACTGTTTTCAAACTTTTAAGAAAGGAAAGTAATTATCTATCATGTTACATCTCTGCTATATTTTATATTTTTTGTCCCTTTGTGCCAGTATATTTGTATATAGTGTTTCACGTGTTAGCTATCTACATGCTTAGACTAATGGATTTTGAAACATCTAAACTCATAAATATAAAACTGATTTCCTTAATCTTTAGTTGAAGTTAAAAAAGAACGCTAATGTCAAATATGTTAAAAGCAAAATTGCAAAATTTCAATTAATTTAGAAATCAGATCCAAGGAACACGTTAGAAACATTAAGAGTAAACAATTAGAAAAATCAGCAGTTGCATTTCACTTTTGGACAAAAAATCATGACATAAAGCTAGAACCGAAACTTCTCAAACACATAACCAGAAAACAAGAACTGTCCACATGGGAACAAATGTTCATTTTAAAAAATAGAAACCGAGTATTTAATTTCGACATTCCTCAGAAAGACATTTTCAGCAAGTTCATTGAACCGTTACCAGAAGAAACATCAGAAGAAGCATCGCCATCCGCACCATGAAACACCATGGAAACCCAGTTATTGTCCGGTTGATAATGGAGGAAAGTTAACCTTCGAAACGCGTCCCGGAAAAATATTTTGTAAGTGTTGTTCAGTGTTATTAATTAACTCACCTTTTAAAAAATAAATCACTATTCTATTTTACTCTTATTCTTTGTCTTACTATGTTATTCATTATTTTCCTTTTGGTAATTATTGCACATTGATCCATTATTGACTTCCTTGTGACAAAACCAGCATATTTCAAGATACTCTTCCCATTATATTTACTTTATTTCACCACAGCACATTTTTCTTTTTTTCTTTTATTGTGCATTTCATCAAAATGGATTCTCTTATATTTATTTCATCAAAGACAATTCTTTACTTGTTTTTGTTTCTGACATCACGACATACCAAAAACATATTTCTACGTATTTCATGGAAGATGTAGTTTTCATATATCATGTTTTTTCATTTTATTTAAGTAGCTTTTAGGATGCTTTTTTTTTCTGTTAATGATTGTAATTAGCCAAATTTCTAACTTAGTTTTACCTCATTTTCATCTATTCAGTAGGAATACATAAAATTGTTTTTATTTATTTTTATGGGGATTATTTATTTTCATTCATTTTATCTTTCATATTGTGCTTTATTTTCTTTTTTAGTTCATTATACCTTTTTATTCAGAGTATCCTCCACAAGCCATTGGAATTTTGTGGGTATCTTTTGCTTCTTGCAAGACAGTATAATATTCATTGAGAATTCTTTCTCTGTAGAGTAATGAAGCATATTAAATCATTATTTTTCTTAGGTATGCTTGTATTGCCTCTTCAACCTCTCATTCAATCTATATTTTAAATAGGTTATTTTTGTTTAATTATTTCCTTCTTTAAATGGTTTTAATTTACTTTTATGATGACCTTTGTTATTTATGGAATGTTCATTATTCTTTTGCATTTGCACCAAATAAGTATGAGTTTTGCATAATATGATTATTTTCTTATGTTATTTGTTATATATTATAATATAACATGTTGTTATAACATAACCTAGTAAGTGAAACTAAAGTCTAATCATCCCACTCATAAACTTTAGCCAATTTAACAAAGCTTCACTGTTTTAAACACTTCCATATGTCATAGTTAATTTACCATTTTATGCAGCTAAAAGATTAGTCAACTCTGAATTCAAAAAAATTATTGCAAAATATTACAATGAAAAATCAAAGAATAAAAGATGGGAACTACCAAACATTCAAACAGTGATTCCTGAGTATCCTCGAAAAACAGCAGTTGCAATCTTCAGGTTGATTACAGGACATGATTGTCTGGCAAAACATTTAAACAGAATTGGGATATATTCACCACTCTGTCCTCTATGTGATCTGCAAGAGGAAATGGATCGACACCACCTTCAAATATGCCCGGCCACTTCTAGTGCCCCATCCATCAGTGAAAAATATTGGAGAGCAAGAGGATTAATGACTTCATTGTCAGAAATCCAGCATTAGCTAACAACATATGTCATACAAACATTACACCAACGTTTTTTTCAAGTACATGCAACTGCGCATTTGAGTCACCTGTTTTGAGTGTTGTGATTTTTCTTTTGTTTTATTGTAATTTTTTGTGTGTTCCCATGCTGGTTTTGTGGGCGTTTCTGGGATCTGCTTTTGCTTTCAATTTTTGTGTCAAGCGATTCCTTGCCAAATTGCTCTTATTTTGGTTAGGCATCTCAAAGATACAAAGTAAGTACCTGCATGTATATCTACGCATCATTTATGTACACCAAGCCATAGTGAACTACCGTAAAATAATCATGGTTACCATTTAACATTTATTTTAGAATTCTGCAAGCTGTCTCTTGGAATTCCTCATACAGTCTAGAAAATTATCAATGCGGCAGTTCATTTCGTACTGACATCCCCCTTCATTCAGCAACCCAGTTCAAAAATAGAATTCCAATATGCAGACATGGTGCTATGTCAGCTTCATATTGCCATCTACTTGCGATGATATACTTAAACAGAATTGGGATATATTCTTCACTACTTGTCCTCTATGTGATCTGCAAGAGAAAATGGACAGAGACCACCTTCAAATGTGCCCAGCCACTTCTAGCACCCCATCCATCAGTGAAAAATATTGGAGAGCAAGAGGATTAATGACTTCATTGTCAGAAATCCAGCATTGGCTAACAACAACTTACAATGATATACTGCACTGTACACAAAGCTCTAAACACCTATCATGCAGGCAGAGACAAATGACGCTCTCATGGTATAGTCCTGTAAATTCTGCAAACAGCCGCTAGGGGCAGCTCCATGTGAGAAATATTCTAAAAGAGCACCTGATACCAGACTATGATTCAGCTGCCAAGGCTGATAGAAATGCAACTATACATCGTCAGATGGCACAAAGTAGAAGTGCATTTCTAGATAACCATAGACTCACTTCAAAGAGAGACATGATAAGTTGGAAAGCGATGGAACAAATAAAAATGAACACCGTGTATTTCCTTCCATTTTTTGTTTATTGTCATGCTATTATAATCAGCACAACCAGCCCACATTTCCAATTCCATAGTTATTGCAAGTAATATGTCTTTATAAGTGTCTGTGTGGTAGGGTTTAATATACAGACCCTAAATACTTATCAGCAGTATTTAAGACCAGAAATTGTGGCCAGCACATTGTAGTATACCACAATACTTGCAAAGCACTCACTTGTCTCGCCTTATACCCCAAATGTAACGATATAACATCATTTGTTTAAGACTATAAAAATATAACTGTAGATAAGTTTTCTAATCACAATAGAATTCTAGTTCTTTTTCTATTTGACCTTTGTTACAGTATTAATCACTAAGCACATTTTAATCTTTAACAAAATTGGGTATTTAGACACCCTGGAGGAAGTAATAAGCTTTTATAAGAATTTTGAGTACAGTCATGGAAAAAATGATTGAACACATTAGGAGAGCAGAATATTTGCAGGAGTAAGTCCCACATCGTGAAGTCCAATTTACAAAGTCAATATTTCCAACATGCAGTCTGAGTTTATTAATAGTCTGTACCATATGTCATCTGTTGGACACACAAATAGGCTGTTTCTTTAAACACCAGTTGCATTTATATTTGTTCCTGATAGAGAAAGGGGGTGCTATAGCAAACTACCTATTTGTGTGTCTGGCCGACTATTAATAAACTCAGGCTCCATGTTGGAAATATCACTTGTGTAAACTGCACACAACTGCAACACAATGTGGGACTTATAATTGTTCTGCTCTCTTAATGCGCTCTATCATTTTTTTCCATGGCTGTGTAATAGGAATGAATATAATTTGTATGGTTACAGGATATTATGAATGTTATACACCAGGATATTTTTTTTTCTACAATAAACAGATTTTCTCATTTGTTACACTATATTTGAGTGGTTTCCCATTCTAAGTACCAAAAAGGCATCCACTGAAAACGGTAGCAAAATTACTTACTTCAAAAGTCATGCTTGATATAGGAAAGGAACACATCATAGATCATTGTCATTATGTTTATATAAGTAACACGATACTTTGGGCTTAAAAAGTAGAAATTGATAAATTGAGTTGGTGGCCAAACCATCCAGTCAACCTGAAACAGCAAAAACAACCTTTTAAATACAATACTCAAACGTAATAAATAAACTTGTAAATTAAAGCACTATAATGATATTATAGCTACAATGACTTCCTACAGAGTTAACATAGCTTCAGAAAAGTACAGAAACATTTACTAACACTATTGGATCCCTAAGCAGAATACAACATATGAATTTATCTATAGATTCTAGCCTTTGCCACTTTTAAACAATAAATACTTATATGAGTAATACAAATCTTTTAAGAAATGCTATTTATTAATAAACCTTGAAGCTTAACATAAAAATCCCATGTGTTCCACATTGAGTTTCTGTACCCTTGTACAAACTATTCTTGCAAACACTTATTCCTCTATCGAGTTCATATTGAGATAAACATTTGCAGAAATGTTGCTGATTTTCTTGTAGGTGCAAGGAGAATATGGGAGTATAATAGACTTTAAGCAATAGTCAAATCATTTAAAGCTGGTTGCTACATGATGGCTTTGAAATTTGGTCCTCTTTGCTTGGCCAAGAAATAAAAAAATGAATAACGACTTCCTATTTGAGAGAAGTATATCTGGAAAATTAAAACAAATAAGGAATATCTCCAAAATAGTTTACTATGCAAGAATAATGTATATATGACATAAACTATGTGTTTTAATGGGATCTAAATTCTTTTGCATAGTAAAATTTTATCTATGCCTTACAGTTTACCAGTTATGCAAATGTAATCCAGCATGAAGAGGACTTCTCACGACATTCCCAGAAAATTCAAGATAGACATTTAATTTGTAGTGAAAATATTTTGAACATATATTTCAAAATTGTTAAAACCACTTTTGATCAAATCAACATTTTTGAAAAACGTTCCATATAAAGGATAGCCTGGGATGGGAGGCTTTTGTTGCAAATCTTTATGTAACATCCTTTGAAGATGCTGAACCTAAATACCAAGTTTGCTTTCTAATCCACATTTCATTTTTGAGTTATGCATACTGTTTGCACACACACACCATTGTAGACAATCCTATGTGCCCATGTATTGGAGTGCAAACTACAGAGCACCTAATTTATGACTGCCAATTCTAGAAAATCAAAGACAAGAACTAAAACTTCAATACTTTGCAATGGAAGATGGTTGCCAGTAACAAATAATAAGCTAGTAATACAATCTATAAAAGGGTTTTCAAAATATATATGCACCATTATATATGAAAAACTACAGTAGAAGCATTTTTGTAAATTGTAATATAAATGTAGTAAAAATTATATAATCAACAATGTTATATAAAGTTTACCTCACATATAGGACGCTTATATACTATATAAGTGTATTTATTAATCTATTGTTAACTTACTAATGAGAAATTAATGTAACAACTTGTACATTTATGTCCATTTTGTTGGCATGTACAAGTAAGGGGTACATAATATTATAAAACATCTATATTGAACCAAGGCTTCACCGGTGATCAGCAATGTGAGATTTAAAAACATTGAGCTTTCGGCTATTGTAGACTCCATAGCCTTCATCAGAATCAAAAGAACCACTGTGCTCTGCTCTCCATATATATACTATTGTTAGGTGAGAGGGGGTTGCGCTGCCCTGGCCAATGAGCGGGTGACGATTTGTGATTGGGCCACAGGCCAGTGACAAACATACCCGAAACAGCAGGCCCACCTAACAACAGAGCAAAGCACAGTCATTCTTTTGATTCTGATGAAGGCCATGGAGTCTACAGTGGCCAAAAGCTCAATATTTCTAAATCTCACACGGCTGATCACCCGTGAAGTCTTGATTAATAACGCTCACTGTGAAAACGAAGTCTTACATCTATGTTGAAGTATATTGTGAAAGGATAACATGAACATGTAGTTTTGCACAGTAACGGAGCATGTTGTTATCTAAAAAAAAAAAAAACACACTCATGCACACACAAGGCACCTTTTTCTAATTTGTTTTACTCGGGGGACTACCAATCATGTATTTCCACAACATTTCAGTATCAAATTTCTGAGTGGAATGCAATATCTTCTCTACCTGCTATGCTTTGCATACCAAAAAATATATGTGGTTACAATCGACTGCTATTTTAAAATTATTCTGCTCTATTTAGGAAACTGCACCAATACATTTGTGGGCATGCTAAACATACAAACTCCAAGAAATGCAATATACCTCTCTTTATTATTTTTTGTATGCCAACCAACTTGCCGCTGGTGTTTTTAAACACACAAGCCATGTGTGGGCAATGTTTGAGAGGTAGAATCAGAACTGAAAAATTCAATGCCACAGCCGGGATTTGAACCATGGACTTCCGCTTCACACACAGTAGCTCAGTAGTTAGAGCAGCTACATGCAAAGCAGAAGGTCCATGGTTCAAATTCTGGCTGTGGCACTGAATTTTTCAGTCCTGATTCTACTTGTCGTACCTCTTTTCGTCATCTCTAGAGGTATATAACTCCCCTGAGCCAAAGCTATAGAAAGTGAGGAATATGACAACTCTGACATGGTTGTACACCTCCATTTGATATTCAAAGAGAAAGGAAATGGGGTGAGGTATGCATATCCACAAGCATATTAGAAATCAATTCTGAATGTTATTGTTGAAACACCCAGTATCACACTTGCATTATCATTGGTTTATCAGAAATCTTAACATTCTTATCTCATAATATACAAGTTTCCTCTATTACAACTAGAATGTCTAGAATACATTCAACAAAACAAAACAGATGTGTTACTGATACATATGCCACATGCACAAAAATGAAGCAATAACATTTTGCAAATAACCATGCTGATTCACACTTACTCATGCACATAACTGTTCTGCTCTTTACAGTTTTATTTAGGTATCTGAACATTCTGTTGAGAAGCAGCATCATATCTAGGGAAAGAACAAGTCTATATTCCAACATATTGAACTTTATGTGGAGCTACACAGTGTAAAAGCTACTGTCTGCCCAGTAATCTGTAGAGTCCAAACTAATATCTCAGTTGAAGAAAGTTACCTACGCAAGCTCTACGATTTTCCTTATCCTGAAAAGATAAATGCCTGATAACTTTCAGCTCTTTGTACCTCAGTTTATTTCAGCACTCATTTAATCACTTCATTCTGTCTCTACAGACCTGGTATATTAAAAAGGAGATTAACCTCTTGAGCGCTGGCCATTTAAAACCTCCACGGGCCGAGAACTGCTAACAAATATCCACCGCAGGGAATTTAAATTGTTAAATGCGCTAAAAGTGCTTTGTAAATACACAGCTGTATTTTGCGTAAATATTAAGTTATTTTAATGAAACAAAAACTGGTATAAAACGATTTTACGATTTTCCTTATCCTGAAAAGATAAATGCCTGATAACTTTCAGCTCTTTGTACCTCAGTTTATTTCAGCACTCATTTAATCACTTCATTCTGTCTCTACAGACCTGGTATATTAAAAAGGAGATTAACCTCTTGAGCGCTGGCCATTTAAAACCTCCACGGGCCGAGAACTGCTAACAAATATCTACCTCAGGGAATTTAAATTGTTAAATGCGCTAAAAGTGCTTTGTAAATACACAGCTGTATTTTGCGTAAATATTAAGTTATTTTAATGAAACAAAAACTGGTATAAAACTTGTTATATGTAATATACATGTCGGTCGTCAGCAAAGTAGAGTTGCATTAACAAATTGTTGAAATGGCACTATTTTGTTTCACTGTGGTGAAAAGTTAACTCTCCTCTGTCGAATGCATCTAATATAAGTTCTCTGAAAGAAACAGTAGTCTACCCATTGTATGTAGGGCCTGTGCGTCAGCAAAACAAAGCATAGTGTGAAATAAAGCATGTGTATACGTGGTCTGTGAGACATCAGAATAAAGCATGTTTGCAACCTTTCCTTGTGCGTGTTTTGTAACTTGGGTAGCAGGCTCCGTTTCTTTCTTTGTTAAAATACATACATATACTTTCCTGCTTGTAGCTGAAGTGAGACGTGGTATAAAAAGGTATTTTTGCACCAACTGGATATAACCATATACAATAGTTAGGTAATTTGGAGAGCTCTAAACCCACACAAGACAATGACCTACCTGGACTTGCGGCTATAAATAGTTCGCAGCCTAATTGAACAATACCACGTTGAGAGGTCTCTTCATACTGGGGATAGAAAATCCAGAACCCCTGCACCCCTCAGACTTCAAGGAAAACATTCTCCTAAAAGGATACCGCCAAAAGCAAAAAGTCCCGCCTATCTCGAAAGTGTTTCTTGTGCCACAAGAAGGGAATTCACGAATGTGGAAATGTGTGTTTATCCCTGTTTTGAAGCACATCACTGCAGAAGGAATATATAAAGGTAGGCCAATAAAGTATATAGACTTTACTTAAATGTTTCATAAAGAGAAAATTAAAATAAGTTGTGATACCGAAATTTAGATTTCCAATCGAATGGGCTTGATAAAGACACGTTTTAATTTAATTGCCAGATGTGAGATTTGCGATAAGTGTTAAGTAATAACATAAATAGATGATAGAGAAGGAAGTGTTGTAAGGTGAGCAAGATATGAGTAAATAATAGTCGTTAAATTTGTAGGATAAACGCATTATTGGTTTGAAATTAACGAGTCATGACGTCATACTACATAGTTTAAATACACGTTCGAAAGTCAGGTCTGCTAACCTTAAAAGTCGCGCGATATATTTAATAAAATATAAAGTAAACATCGTTTAATCCTAAAAAGGTAATTATATATTCGAAATTCATAAAAGAACATGTTATAATAGAAAGGGACATTTCTAAATTGCGGGAAAAGGAAATAGCATTTTGGATACGAGGCTTTCTTGGATGACGTCATGACGTTTAAAATTGGAGAGAGAACGGTTTTCCTAGCTTGGGGACGCCAGAAAGCGTCACTACTCACCCCAGACCAGTACTGCAAGTTATGCTGTGCAGACGTGAGTGCGATTCCTCTACATATAGAATCGGCATAGCTCCCGAAAGTATCTAAGATGCAATAAATAATATGCAAAGGTTTTCTTGGGTTGTCTATCACACCTACGCAGACCCGAGATAAAATAAAGAGATCTCAAGCTGAGCTAGCGGGAAAGAACCAAATCAACGGGCGACAACGAGAACCGAACAACGACTTCAGCTTCAAATGGCGATCCAACAACGAGGACACATCGACTATCAGCCTCAAATGGCGACCCAACGTGTGGCGTCGAAAGAATGGACCAACCCCAAGACGACCAGGCCAGCATCGAGCCAGCAGACAAGAAGGTGCCCAGCGTGTGAACATCTGTGAAACGTGTAGTGAACAAGTTTAAGTGCAGTTAAAAAAAAAAAAAAAAAAAAAAAAGTGAAATATTGGTGAGTAGAAAAACACGTGTAAATAGTTTAGAAATGGAAGACAGTGATAGCGATTTTCTAGGTTTTGAGAGTCCGGAAATTGAGAAAAGTGTAGTTAGGATGGAAGAATATAATCAGAATGTAATTGGTAGCAGAATATGCCAAGAAGTAGAAGATCAGAACGTTAGAGAAACACCTAGAGGTAGTTCAGAAATGTTTAGTAGTAATTCAGAAAGGCCAGCAATTATGTCAGAAATAGAGAATATGTTTCAAAAGATAATGGAAAAGATGAGTACAGAGTTAAGTCAAAAGATAGATAAAACTAGTATAGAGTTAGGACAGAAATTAGAGAAGGGACAACAGGAATTGGGAATGCAATTGGAAAATCAGAAGAGAGCTTTCGAAACCTTTAGGGAAGAAGTTAGGGAGGAAATTAATAAAGTCAGTAGTGAAGTAAAAGAAAATAGAGAACAGGTTAAGGGAGAATTAGAGACAATAAGGCAAGAAGTAAAGAATTCTGAAAAGAAATTAGGTCAACAAGTGAGTAAAAAATTAGATAAAGAAAGGGAAAAAGTAACATATAGATTAGACAAACAAAGGGAAGAAATTAGAGAAGAGCTACAGGGGTGTAAAGTTAGAATGGAAAGATCTGATGTAGAAAGTGCAAGGCAGGCTAGAAATTTGGAGGATGTTACAGACAAAATAAAAGGAGTAGTGACAGAAATTACTCAGGTAAAAGAGGCCTTAGAAAATTTGAAATTAAATGAAAATGCATGTAATCACAACAATCTTAGTAATGAAGTTGCAAGAAACAAGGCAATACCAGGTGTATCAGCTGACATTTCGATGCAAAATAGAGGTAACAGTAATTCCCATTCTGATCTCGGAAATAGCTCAGGGATAGGTGACAATTCAAATTTACATTGGCCTAACCATGTCTTAAATGAAATGACACCTCCAGTTTTTGAAAATGAAGATTCAGATGATCCTAAAGCCTTTTTAGAAGGGTTACAAGAGTACTTCACGGTGAAACGTATACCAGAGGAGTACAAGATGGTGATAGTAAGAAAATGCCTAAAGGGTAATGCTGCTAATTGGCTAGGCCTTTCTATGGGTAACAATAATGATTACAGGACCTTTAGAAACATCTTTTTAACCAGATATTGGGGAGCTAGTAGGCAGGCTAATATTAGAGTTGAATTAAGCAATGGAAAGTTTAATCCTAGATCGGAGGAATCGATGGTCAACTATTTTATGAGAATAGCGAGAAAATCGAAGATGTTGGATCCTCCCTTAGATGAAAAAGATCTAATAAATATAGTTATTCCACATTTTCCGGAAACGCTTCAACACTACCTAATCATAGCCCGACCCGATAGCATTGCAGCTATGATCGAATTATTATCAGCCTTAGAAGTCAATAAGCCAAAACACGCATTTGGAAATAAATATGAAGGAAAAGAAACTGTCAATTCTTTCGGGCAAGGGGCACAGTATTATCAGAATAGAAGTGAGATTAGGGAAAGATATAAAGGACCAGTACCAAGGATGGAATCATTCCGGTGGGAAAATCAAGGTAGATATAACCAGGAAGGGCATCACCAAAATAGAAATGGTAATCTAAGGGGAAGAAATATAAGGGTGAATTATATGAATACAAATAGATTTGATCGAGGTAGACGGGGACGTTATTTTGGACATAGTAGAAATTCAAATGATGGGTATTGGACAAACAGAGATAATGAGTTTAGACCGAGGTCACCAAGACAGGGAGAAAGGTATTCTAATGGACGAAATTCCCCCGAAAATGCGGAAATGGTTGAGGCCATTAACACGGTCAAAAACATGGTAGGAAGTAACCCCGATTTAATGCAGGAAAACAGAAGTAACAATTCGGGAAATAGTACAGGAGCAATACCTAAAAATCAGGGAAACGCCAGACCTGGTCAAACGCGCCTTCAGTGAGAACTGGGTATCCTAGTAATGATTGTGATAAGTACTCGGAAATAAATAGTCCTGGAAGGCAAATGATGATACAAAAGAAAAGAGAATGTAAAAATAGAATCGACGAAAACGAAAAAGTAGGAGATCCACCTAAAATCAAAATTGGAGTAAATGGAAAACAATACAATGCAATTATAGATACGGGATCAAATAGCACAGTATGCTCACAAAATTTTTATGATAATTTACAAAGTAGTGGTTTTAAAGTAATGTCTTTACCAGTTAATGGGATATATTGCTCGCTAGCTGTGGGAAAACGAAAAGAGAGAGTAAAATTTCAAGCAATGATAAATATTGAAATAAATGGGAGAATACTAGGAATTTTATTTCTGATTGTAGGAAGACTTGTGACAGATATTATAATAGGTTGTGATTGTCTTTATGCCTGGGAAGCTGTGGTGAATTTTAAAAACATGATTCTAGAAATGAAAGTTGAAGATGAGACCATTATAGTGCCTTTTGTGGAAGATAGTAGTTCAGAAACTATTGTACGAGAAAAAGAGGAAGAAGAAATCCAAGGGGATACATTCTTTGTAGAATATGTTAAAGTAGGAGCTATGGAATTAACTGAAGTAAATGTAAAAGAGTACAGTGTCGATAATAAAGAAAATGTAGAATGGGATAAAAATGATTTCATAGACAATTTGAGGTTTTCTGACGCAACTAGGTACTATGATAGGGAGAGTAGTGAAGACTTAGAAGAATTGTTGAGGGAAAAGGTAACTCAGGCTGATCAACTAAATGAACAACAGAGGGATAAACTGTTTGAAATATTAATCCAAAATAAAGAAGTATTCTCTGAGAAACCTGGTAAATGTAATATTTATACTCATTCGTTTGAGATGATACCCATCAAACCTTTTACACATAAAGCGAGAGCTATCCCTAGTACAATAAGAGAAGAGGTAGATGCAGTTAGAAGATGATGTTAGAAGATGAGGTTATTGAGATTTCGAATTCAGAATTTGTGAATCCCCTATGTATTGTAAATAAGGCCAATGGAAAGATTAGGGTGACATTAGACGCGAGATAAAGTTATATCATTGTTCCTCATACTTTCCATCAGGGAATCCAACAGAACGTGTCCTCCGAGATATAGGAATTTATTTACGTGTACTTACACATCATAATCACAAGGATTGGGTGAAATATTGTCCATTGATAGAAAAGATTATCAATCACACCATTAATGTAACTACTGGGTTTGCACCAATAAAATTAATGTTAGGAATTGAACCAGAACCAATATTGATCGGGGTACCAAAAACACTGAAAATTAATGACATTCAGTTAAGTGAAGAAGAAAGAGCGAAAATTGCTTTTGAACGAATCAAGAAAAAGGCAGAGAAGCGAAAATTAAAGAAAAAGAGTAGAAAACATAAATGGGAACCTAAGATAGGCGATTGGGTACTAGTTAAAGACCATAAGTTATCAAGTGCCTTGCGAGGTAGGAACAAAAGGATGGAATTGTTATATAAAGGTCCTGCAGAAATTATATCAAAATTTGGTTATCATACCTATGAATTAAAAGATGTTAAAAATGAAAAATGTCTGGGAAGATGGCATAAACAACTCCTTCGACCATACAAGAAACCGTGTGGTACCTTGGAACCTTGATTTAATGTAAAAAAAAAAAAAAAAAAAAAATTCGAAGTGTCATTTGTATATTGGCGCCCAATCAGCTTTGAGATAAAATTTAAATGTTAGCTTACTTGAAAACCATATATTGGTCAGGTACTTACATATTCATGAAAAATGCAGAATGTGAATTGCTATCTACTACAAAGAGCTTAAAAATATATTGTATAGAGCTCACAATAACAGCTTCAGAAAGATTGTTAAAATGTTCATCTCCGCATAGAGAGAAAACAGAATATTTACTTTGTAAACATTTGTTAAAATATTTAGATTTATAGATAGTTATCACAGCAAGACAAAGAAAGAACTTGTCTGAAGAGTGTAATGGATTTATATAAATATATGTACATTTTAGTGCTTAAAGGATCTAGTACAGATATGTGTTACAATAACAAAAGTGAAAAATCACAGTGCAAGTGATAGTGAGAGCGAAGTGAGCAAACATGAACTAAAAGAAGGAAGTATAAAGAAAGACTCTTGAAATTTAACCTTTATATAAAAGCTTCACAGAAGAAACCATAACATATTGTAATTAGTATTTAAGGATTAATGTTTAGTCAAGTGTACAATTGTTTGTCATGTTAAAAAGATTAATGAGAAGATATGTTAATAACCAATTTCAAAACAGTGTAATTGAAAATTGTATATAATGGGAGTGTTGCTGATTATTCAAAATACAGGAGTAATTTTTAATTTTTCTTTCGGGCAAGACATTTACATTATTTTATTATGAAATAATAAAATAACATAAATGGGGGCATTTGATACCGAAATTTAGATTTCCAATCGAATGGGCTTGATAAAGACACGTTTTAATTTAATTGCCGGATGTGAGATTTGCGATAAGTGTTAAGTAATAACATAAATAGATGATAGAGCAGGAAGTGTTGTAAGGTGAGCAAGATATGAGTAAATAATAGTCGTTAAATTTGTAGGATAAACGCATTATTGGTTTGAAATTAACGAGTCATGACGTCATACTACATAGTTTAAATACACGTTCGAAAGTCAGGTCTGCTAACCTTAAAAGTCGCGCGATATATTTAATAAAATATAAAGTAAACATCGTTTAATCCTAAAAAGGTAATTATATATTCGAAATTTATAAAAGAACATGTTATAATAGAAAGGGACATTTCTAAATTGCGGGAAAAGGAAATAGCATTTTGGATACGAGGCTTTCTTGGATGACGTCATGACGTTTAAAATTGGAGAGAGAACGGTTTTCCTAGCTTGGGGACGCCAGAAAGCGTCACTACTCACCCCAGACCAGTACTGCAAGTTATGCTGTGCAGACGTGAGTGCGATTCCTCTACATATAGAATCGGCATAGCTCCCGAAAGTATCTAAGATGCAATAAATAATATGCAAAGGTTTTCTTGGGTTGTCTATCACACCTACGCAGACCCGAGATAAAATAAAGAGATCTCAAGCTGAGCTAGTGGGAAAGAACCAAATCAACGGGCGACAACGAGAACCGAACAACGACTTCAGCTTCAAATGGCGATCCAACAACGAGGACACAACGACTATCAGCCTCAGTTGAGTTAGATAAGGGATAAATAAAAGAGTTAAATGCACAAACGCACAGGACGTGTATACACGCCCAAGGCGCTTATGTGCCATTTTAAATGGACGCGATTTTATGTCCATAGCACTCAAGAGGTTAAAACTGATCCATCTTCGTAAACATCACTTATAATTCCGACATCTGTAGGCACACAAGGGTTTCTAGCCCCTTTTGTCCTTAATATTTATTCCAGACTTAAAATGTATTTCATACATACCAGGAGAGCAAATAACTTCTGAACGGGCTGTGTAGTGTTTTATCTGTCCACATTCTTGGTGTTCATTGCTGGCTGCCGCTATTGTAGAAAGATGCAGATGAAACCATACAACATTTTTAAAACTACTTTTAAAGGTTTTATTCACCAACTTTATGAAAGGACATGCTGAAACTGGCCACTGTTCATTGTCCATACATTTTTGGCACCTCTTTAGGAAACTATCCATCACTCGCCATAGTTCATGTTGAGAAATGTTGGCAATTTCCTGGGAGATATTTTGTTTCAAATGTGTGTGGGTTTGTCTTGTACAATTTACGTTTTAGGTTACCCCTGAGATAGAAATTACTTATTGGAGCTCTGAGAAACCTTTCTCTGCTAATGGTGCACCATAACCAATATTTTTAACATGAAGGGGTACTTCATGAACAACATTAGATTCTGAATTATGGCAACAATTTTTTTCAAGTCAACAGTTGACACCTGTACATACATGACTGCAATTTTGCTTCTTTTCTGGAGAATTAACAGACAGGGAGTGTGATTTTGCCTTTTTTCAATAAGACTGCAACAGCTCACACAGTCAATCTTGTGATGACAACAATAAATTAAGTGTGTTTCAGGACAGAATTATTAGTAGAGATTTGTGGGTCCCTCGGCCTAACCACCTGCAATTTCTATCTCTGGGGTAGCTCAAAGCAAAGTGTACAAGACAAACCCACACACCCTCATAGAATTAAAACAAAATATCTGCCAAAAAATTGTCAGCAATTCTCAACATGAAGTATGGCGAGAGACAACACTTTAAAGTGTAATTCACATAATTTGCAAAGAAAATCTTGGAAATATATACAAAATACCACATTTAAATGCATGCTAACACATTTATCATAAAAAAGGGTGAATATAAAATTATTTTTGAGATAGGAGAAGTATAATATTCCCCACTACAGTCTATACTTGAATGGCTTAAATAATTACATACTGAAATTATTACTCTCTTTATTTTATCCCTTCATCTTTCTTCTTTTTCTACTTCTGCCACCATTTTCAGCTATAGGATTTTTCATATTCCACATTTAAAGCATAGCACCAGATGCATCAAATACTGAACTGGCAAATAATTATATCATATGAATGGTATCATTTATTTCTCAGTTCAACCAATCATTTGTATTACCCAATATGAATGGTCTGGATAAAATAAAGTATGACGCAAAGACATAGACACAAATGCAGTAATATCAGGAACACATATATCATGCACCCTTTTGAAGATGGTGAATCTAATACTGATAGATGCAGGCAGACTCCATTACATTATAGAAATCCTACCAAACACAATGTGAGTGATATGTATGGTGTTTTGCAATCTAGCTCCTTATATTTTATTCAGCACTGTTTGATTCAAACTTCATGTAAGTAGGAAGAAGAATTACATTGCATTGTTATAGCAGAGAATAACTAGTATTGCTTAATTCTTGCACCAATAAAGTATTACGATAGGATTTGGCTTGAAAAGAATTATGCCAAAGATGATGAACCTAGTTCAAATATTTACTTAAAATAGGGAGTTTCCACATTCGTAATCTTAAACATTATCTTGACCGAAGCAATGGCGTAATTATAGTTATTGAAAGAATTTCCACGTTATGTAACCTCTTTATTACTTTTGGAAGCGTTCGGAGGCGTTCGTTTTTCTAGCTTTCATTTGCAGGGTTGACAACTTGACAGTATTTCCATCAAAATTGATGGATTTTCAAGTTGTATGGCAGGCAAATTTTAGTTTCGACAGATGACAGGTTTTTTTTATGGATATTGTTACTAATTATTAATTAATGTTATACATATACACACACGAATTGTTGCATTAAATGCATACTTAGAATATAAGCAAAAATTGTATTGGAAAGAACAGCTTTGATTTCCTTCCTGTTAAGCAATGTACACAGCTATGTTTTATTCAGGGCTATCAATAAATTTAGAGCTATCCAGATGAATGGACAACTCCGCAAACAATGATGTGGCATATGGGTCTAATTTCTCCTGTAAGCAAAGATAAGATACATGCCTCTAGTCTAACAAATATTATTATTGCTTATAATGCTCTGGCATATACATAAATATTATACTGTATATAATGATGTCCGTAATGGATGTGGTGAAGTAGTTTGCTTTACTTTTTGAATCAGTGTGCATTCTGCATGCAGTTCTAATTTCGTGTTCCAGTATTGTTGTTGTTGTTAGCTAATGCTGGATTTCTGACAATGAAGTCATTAATCCTCTTGCTCTACAATATTGTTCCAGTATTGTGGTGCCTCGTATGTTACAGTTACTTTATAGAGCTTTTTCTTCATTTTTTAATTGCCTGATTAAACATGTTAGAAAAGACTAAGTGGTCTGTATGACATTTTAAAAAATAAGAGCAGTTAGTGTGTTAAATAATGTGAAAACTTCCCTCAGGAATATACTTAAAATCAATCGCCACACTTAATCATGTGAAAAAGTCTGTCACAATTATGTCCTATCAAAAAACGTTTTGATGAAAATTGGTACGATGACTGCATACTGAGGAGAGAACAACCAAACACTTCAAACTGCAGAAGAGAAAGATGACGATGTAAATGAATTGTTAGTTTAATCAACACTAGTGAGTAAATATATTTATATTTATTTGTTATTGTTACGGTATGGTATGAAGTAGTTATCTGTTATTTTTTTCTATGTTACGGAGTTTGGCTGACTCTTAAATGTTTGTCCAAGCGACAACAAAATCAGCTTAACAGGTGCCATATTTAATACAAATTTTAATTTAATCTTTATTTTTGAAAGAAAATAAGGTATTTGGAGGATTTTTGTGTGTTGGTCTGACAGAAATAATCATATGTTGGTAACACTGTTCATTTATTATACTTTGATGTCTTTTATGTCACTTATTGTAAATCAAGGTCTTGTGCAAGACATAATAATAGTTGTAAGTGAATAACACACTTCCGTATTTGCCAATGTTATTTGTGTACATATAACCACACCTGGCTGCTCAGTTAAACACTACATTATTCAAGTGGTTAAACGTGCTGGCTTCTGAATGGACGTAGAATTAATGACGTCAGAATAACATTTAACATAGATTTCAGATCACCGTGCGAAAACTCCCTAATATTACTTTACCCATATCAAATATATAAAGAATATGTTTTCACTGCATAGTTATTTCCTAAATCTCATCTAAACTTAGCCATTTTACCCTTAAGAGTGTCTTACACCCTTAAGATACACTTGCCTTCTTTTCAGTTTTAATTGCTATGCAGACATATTTACAGTTTGATTGTTCAACCAAAACTGATTCATTGGGGAATAATTTATTTTAGGGCAGGGGTAAATGGAGATGGCAATCCAACAAGTATTGATGCATCTCGCTGATTTTATATGCTAATAGCATATTTTATGATGAGATTACTAATTTACAGAAAAATTTCAACCTTAACACATATATTATTAAATAAATGCCAACAAACTTACTGTTCTTGTTTTTAAACACACAAGCCATGTGTGGGTAATGTTTGAGAGGTAGAATTGTAACTGAAAAATTCAATGCCATAGCTGGGATATGAACCACAGATCCTCCACTTATTAGGAAGGTGCTCTAACCATTAAGCTACTGTGACAACCTGCCAGAATGATATTGAATTCTCCAACCATTCATATTTCTCCCAGTAAACCACAAAGGCAGTCTCACATCAGAGACAATTACCCCAATGGTGACTTACTATCGTAAGTACTTTACGTCCAGGGATTAAATAACCTTCAGATGGTAATTTTTATTTATACCAACAAATTTACTGTTACTCCAACAGTAAGTATAAGACTTCTGTATAATTGGTAAACTATAAGGGCTAAACAAAATCTTACTGCACAAAAAATATGGATCCTGTTAAACCACACAGTTTATGTCAAATAAAAGTGCTTGTGGAATTAGCCATTTTCATGAAATTTGTTATTAGTTTAAATTTTCAAATAGCTGCAGCTTTTTTACATGTGGTAATTTGCTATTTGTTTTGTCTTAGGGTTATGGAGAAAGCATGGAATTTCAAAGCCATAATATAGCAACTGCTTTTTAAAAATTGCTTTAGTCTACCATATGCTTCTTATACCTAACCTGAACTGTGCATATGTGTAATTAAAGTTTATCTCAATTAACAGAAAGCAGAAAGATGAATTAGCTTTCATAAAAATAGTGTGCAGAAGAGTGACTAGAGTAAGTAAGTAATATAATTCAATATATCAGGTTATTAATTGTATACACCCTTCCAATTTTAAGTGGTCTTCTAGCATATTAAATGTGATCTTGCATGTGATTAGCATACTGCTGTGAACAGTGCAATGTAAATCAATTATGACATTTTATGGTAATATTGCATTTCATCGCATAATCGTCGCCACTACATAATGGTCATACTTTGACAAACAATCAGGACTTAAGCATTTCACTGCTTAATCATTGCATTAATATTCCAGGTGTTCATCATTGAGAGGCAAGAGTATAGAGTATGCAACATATTATAATATATTTCTCATTGTTGGTGCCATCATTTTGCTGACTGCTGAGATGATACTTAGCCCATCAGTGAGTCTGACTGGTTCATGTACCTAAATCGTGAGAATTAACAGACGTGACAGAGCAACATGCAAATAGAGCAGCAAAGGATGTTGTAAACCATTTGGTTAGCATGCACCAGGTCAATAACCATCTTATTCTTCAATTGTATATGGTTGTTTGTTTCTATAGTTGATCTAACAAGTGCTTATGCATACAAAACATTCATGCATATCCATTATCTTCACTTATTTACTTATTTTAACTTTGTTCGAGGCCAACTTATGGACTTATTCAGTAGTTCAGTATAACTGACTCCAGTAAGAATTACATGTGATTCAGCAGTATTGTAAATACTTTAGTACATCATAGATGTCGATCTGGGTGGTTCAATTGGTTAGACGCTGGTCTACTGATCCCAAGGTCGCAGGTTCAAACCCTGCCCAGGCCGATGGTTTTTAAGTGTGCTTAAAAACGACAGCTCCATGTCAGTAGATTTACTGCTCATGTAAAAGAACTCCCGCAGGATGAAATTCCGGCACACCGGCGACGCTGATGTGATCCTGGCAATTGACAGCATCGTTAAACAACAAAATAATTAACTAATTACATCATAGATGAGTCTTAATTCAATAACATAACATTTATCTTTCTTTTTTTTTAATTATTATTTTTGAATTACTGGAGTAGGTTTTTGCATTGCAATGTCATCACTTTTAAGGCTAGAGATTTCTTCCGGAAGAAATCTCTAGCCTTAATTCTAACTCCGGTCGTGAAAGCTTCGAACTACTCAAGCATCACTTTTGTTTCTCCTTCTTTGCCTTTCCTTTCTTTTCAACTATGAACAACATAACATAGCCAAGCTTCAACATGCTCAGACTTGCTCTTAGGCCTTGGTTATGATGAATTTTACCTATGATTTATTGTGATGGGATACAATGTGAAGTAAGAATGTCACTAAACTAGGCCTATTATGTCCTGGCGCATTGCAGTGTTATGTTAAATTCATTGTAATCCCAACATTAATTCTGTTACCATGTACACTAGTCGTTGAGAGTTAATATATCCAGTCTTAAATAATAAAATTTATTCTTCGCATAATGGTCGCAGTGTGTATTTTCACATTATGAAGAAAACATAAAAAGTGTCATGATTATGCGATGAAATACGGTGTCTAAAAGCTAATTGTGTAATACTCCTAAAGATATCTTGCATTCTTTTCAGTTATATACATACCTAACAAACTTCTTGAAGATTCTGATAAGCTGACCAGATGTACACTCAAGATTTTTACCATTCCCTGCTGCCCTCCCAGACAGCATAATATACATTCAATGGAAAGTCATTGCATTGGTTTGGTCTCAAAGGAAGGTAATATGGCAGTCCCAGTGTACATAATACTGAAGGAAGATAAAATATGTATCAAAATAAATCCCATAATGATAGCAAGCCTTATGTTTTACCTGACTAATACAATGTGTGGGCTTCTTTGCATTTTGGAACAAAGTTCTAATTTGTAATGTGTAGTGCATATAGTTTCATCCCAGAAACTATATGCAATAGAACCACATTTTAATTTTCCTGGATTTAGAAGATAACTATTTTTGCATCTTCTAGCAAAAAGGTCATAAGAGTAATATTATTCATTCCCACATTTTACAAAAATGCTGTTTAACAAAGACATCAGTTTAAAGGGTTATTTTTGTCAAAAACCTATCATCACAGACACCTAATAACAAAAATGTTTGATTGTGGTAGTGTACTTTTACTTCTGCCACAGTTGGTATATACTGACATGGTGTAAATGCCAGTAATACCTTCTTTCTTCAGCTTCCCCTTAATCCCATAGATTTGTGTCATTTTTCTGTGTACTGAACAAATGTAAACGTATATAATATTATACAGTGCTCAACATTTTATTTGATTTCTAGTTTGTGAATTAAAATGTCTGCAAAACAGAAGTTAACAATTCACCAGAGATTTGAGATATGAAACACCGCCCCGAATTTTATTTGCCACATGTTGCAAATAAATTGAACTGGCTCTATCCACGTGGATAGGAATTTTGAAGCACACATATGAAGGTAAAGCAATGTAGTGCTGCAGTTACTAAATGTAAGAATGTGTTTAGCCTTTTGTGCATGTGGAAGAAATCATTTGCAGCAAGAAGTGAAAATGACTCTCAGAATAAAAGTTTCGTTTAGTAAGATACAGAAGTAAAACTTCATGTTTTTATGATGCTTCATTGTCACAAATCCAAAGAAAACTGATAAGGCTTTCAGTGCAGAGACTTCATAATCTCTGCTCACCCGCAGTTTACTGCAATAATTTTATGGCCAAGCAATGTGTGCCTCATTATATGTGTGAGTCTGCCTACCTATCTGCCAGAAATGCCCAGGTGTTGTATTCTTGAATGCTGGAATGCCACAATTTAGGAACAAGTGTTCCACAAGTTTCCAAATCAAAATTGACCACAGTAGATTCAAAGTATGGATGAACAGAATAAAACAGTTAAATTTCAAGCCTAACCAAAAGTTCCCTCGTTTGTTCTGAGTATTTCATTATGCCATATTCAAGAGTAAACAGGTCACAATGTAAATGTATCAACTGAAATAAGACTGCAGTGTGAACTCTGTGTAGAAGTTCTTAGGGACATTTTAAATTCATTAAGTTAAATTCTAAAACTTCTGAAAATGGAATGGAAAATGATCTGAATGTGTCTATGTGAAACTATGGATGAGCTGTAGACTAACTTTTTCCAGCAAGCCATTAGCAATCTCTCTGAAATCTGTAATTGTGTAACTAACAACCCTGTATTTATTTATTTTTTAGTTTCAACAATATAAGTAATTGAAAACAGCATTTTTAAAATGGTCATTCTATTTTCCTTTTCCCACAGTTTTTCAATAGCCATTTGCACCAGCTTTACTGCCAATAGCGCATGATTTATTGAAATCTTATATGCTATGTTTACAGTTCTAAACAGTTAGTGAAGAGGTATCATTTTAATTAGTGTTTCCTAAGAAAATTTAGAAAGTATGTATAAAATTAAAACTTGCTTTTTATTTTGAAACTGAATCCTTTAACTAATAAGAACTTTAATTATAATAAGTGTCAGTAAAATTATCATGATATAATTAACGTGTTGTTTAATTTGCATTAATATACATCAGCACTTAAATGTTATACCTTTAATATCACTTAAACATTATTTTAAACAAGCATTTCAGAAAATTAATAACTATGCAATATTAAGAAGATTTTGCTAATGAATAGTGAAGTTTTATTACCCTTTTTAGAGTGAAATGGAAAATTTGAATTTGGAAACTGTTTTTAAGCTGAAAATCACTTACAGGTGACCTTAAGATAGCCACAGATTCATTAAGGAAATCAAGTACATATTATATGTCAGGAGCATCTGAATTGGCAACAGGAACAAGAGTCATGTGCAGTTGCTTCTCTACCTACAAAAGAGTCAGGTTTAAATCTTGTTTGGTATGAGTTACCCACATAATATTTCTTTTCCTTGAAAGACAGATTCTGTGTACTATTCCCCAAGTTCATTTGAACATCACTTCTACCCATTTCATGTTGTTGTTGTTGTTTTTAATGCCACTTTTACTACTACGGCGGACCCATTTCATTCATGATTTGACATCCTGCTGGTTAAAGGATGTTCAACTTAAATAGGGTTGCCAGTGCTCAGTTTTTCCCAAATTTTGGGGAGCATTTTATATTTACCCGGAGTGCATGACTCTCCATTTTTCTCTTTCCTCCTAAAACAATATTGAATCGAAAAAGTTGATTAGAGAAAAGTGCCTGTTTAGTGGCAAGTTAGTTATTTTGAAAATTTGAAATGAGTGAAAATGAAGATGATCTTTCAGACTCCTTCAAAGAAGAAATTGAAATTTTCAAAATCACATCACCACTGCCAGGTGTATTTGAAAATATAGGAAGAACAGTTTGTGTGAGTTAAGCTGGCCCCAGATAAACATCAGGCTTTTTATGTAGAAAAGATTTTAGTATTCCACATGGTGGACAGTCTGACCTGAAATGACACCAACAATATAAAGGCCATAAAGAAAAGGAAAAATTGAAGCTAGGGAGTGGAAACAAAATATCTGATTTTTTTGTAAATCTTAAAAACAATGACCAGTGTAACAATTGCTGCATGTGAGTTGAGTCTAGTTTTCCATGCAGTGAAGTATTTCATATTTTCAATGATTCAGTGGTTGCATCTAAACTTTCCTGTGGACACACTACATCTGAATTGCTTGTGAAGAATGTACTTGGACCTAGAAGTGTTAGTGATTTTTTAGATATTCTACAATATTCTGAAAAAAACTGAAAAATTCTCTTTAGCCACAGATGCATCAAACACATACATGTGTACTCATTATTTTAACCCTCAGAGAGGAGTGGAAAATAAAATATTGAATTTTGTTGAAAATGCCAGTGAAACTGCTGTTGCCATTAATGAGTTGGTGCTGCAGAGTTTAGAATGGCACAAATTAAATGTGAGTCATTTCTCTTCATATAGTGCTGATACTGCTAACGTAAATTTTGGGAAAAACTATTCAATGTACCAATTATTGTTAAGTAAAAATGAGACTATTCTGAAGGGCAATTTCTCCACTCACAATACAAAATTCAGTGAAGCATGCTACTGAAAGATTGAATATTGATGCAGAGAATATTGTGTTGAAAATTTACGAATAACTTTTCTGTTTCTGCAAAAAGAGGACAAAAGAGTTACAGAGTTTCTTCGAATTTGTAAATTTAGAAGGACAGAAACTTTAAGACATGTGCTCACTAAATGGCCCTCCTTAACTCCAGCTGTAAATCGACTGCTGCAGAATTGGGCTGCAATTAAAAATTACTTCAATAGTATTGATGACTGTCCAAAACTACTCTCTACAGTGTTAAAAAATGAAGCAAGACATTCTACATGAAATCTATTTTCGTTTCATAAGTGTTGGAAGCCAACTGGAAATAGTCACAAAAACATTGGAAAGATGTGATTTAAGTGTGTTAGAAACCTTCAAACAGATGAAACTACTTAGCAAAAAAGTACAACAAAGAATGAAAGACAACTTCTTGGAAGCAATGCAAAACAACTTATGAATGAGATATCCCCACTACTACAGAAGAAAATATGTGCTGATTTCAGTAATTTCTTAACTTAGTATGTGAACTACCAAAAGAATGAAGTTATGCATGCTTTGTCTGTACAGCAGATGAACAGAACTGGTTCTTCCACACTGTGCCATCACATTTGCTACAAATGCTGATAATTTGATTCCTCTAATGTAGCTGGACTACTAAGCCTAGTAATTTCTATAGTAACTTGATTAAATATTTGCATAAAACTTTGATGTTACTGATAAAATTAGTATGTTTCTTGTCTACCAAAATTCAGTTTAAGGATTTTGAAAGAGCAGTAGATGTGATGAAATTAAAAGTCTAATGATGACTTCTATGAGTAGTTCAGTATCTATCATGATAACTTGTGTGAAAGTGTGAAGAAAGAAGATAGTAATGTTTCATAGTGGGTTGATTTTTCCCTCAGTTTCTGAACATAATTAAAAAGTGGAGAACCTTTGTTTAGCATTCCCAGATATAATGCATTTGTGGAAAGAATTTTCTCACTAATGAAAAACATGTGGAGTGACATAAGAAATAGATGTTCTGTAGACTTACTTAAGGATTAACTACAGGCATTGAATTATCGAAGTATGCATTGTGAAGAATTTTATAAGTTTGCAAGCAATGATCTCAAAATATTGCAAAGTGTCAGGTCATCATTAAAGCATACACTACTGCTCATAAGGCTTTGAACACACCTCATTTTTAGAATTTATTGAAACAATGGAATAAAAGAGACACAATATGTAGTCACAAAGGTATATTTAATGAAAATCAGCAATACACATTAGATTTTGCTTTCTTCAAAGTAACCTCCCCTTGCTTTAATTACAGCTTTGCAAACTCTGGGCATCCTTTCTATTAAGTGTGCCAGTATATCTTCAGAAATATCCCTCCATACATTTTGCACATGACTCCAACATTAGTGGATTTTTTCTTTCTGACCTCTCTGTCCACATGATCCCAAAGTAGTTCAATAGGATTTCTGTCATGCAAACCATGATCTTCAAGTCTTATCTCTCTTCCAATCGTTCAACACATCTTCTTCAGAGTAAAGATGTATGCTTGGGGTTACTGTTCTGCTGCAGAGTGAAACCTTTGCCAATTAACCACATTCCAGATGGTTTGGCATGGCGTTGGAGAATGTTGTGATAATGCTCCTTCTTCATAATTCCTTCTTTTTCACAATATCGCCTGCCCTATTGCCACCAAAACAACCCTATACCAGCATCGAACCACCTCCATGCTTGACTGTAGGGGATATGCTCTTTTATACGTTGGACAAACTGGCAACATTTTGAACAAATAACTCAAACTTAGATTCATCAGTAAATAACACCTTTTTCCATTGATCAAAAGTCCAGCTTACATGTTGGTTGGCCCATTGTAATCTTTTCCGTTTATTGACAGCCCTTAATAGGGGTTCCTTTTCCGCAATGCAACCTTTCAAATGTGCATCCTGAAGTTGTCTCTTCGCTGTAGAAACACTCACAGATTCATCACTCAACTGGCTGAGTCCTGCTGTCAGCACAGGTGCTGTTTTGAAACAATCACATTTGTTGGTTACTATTAAATGTTTATCCTCACTTTTCAAGGTCACCATAGGCTCCCCCTTTCAATAACAATCCTTATTGCTATTTGTAGTTATATACTTCTTTTCAGTGTAATGGACACTTCCCAAGGAAACTTGTTTTCGTGTGGCAATTTGATGCATGGTGTGGCCTACTTGATGTAAACTGACTATTGCAGCACATTTTTCTGCTGAAAGCTCCCTTCTTTTACCCATTTCAGACTTTTCAATTACATAATAACAATGTGTACCATTCACCTGCTTATGAAGCACTAAAGCGCTGTTTACAACCCATACCTATTTACAGAACGTCTGTGAACGATGTTTATGGAATCATAGATATACTATGATATCCAAAACAATATTAGGGTAAGTGTTCCTAAACGGGTCAACAAATGCTACATTTTCAAAATGCACATAATTGTCAAATAAAAGGTAACATAGTACATTTCAATTGCTTTCTTAGATTTCTACCATATATAATATGACATTGGCTTTATTTGACATTATACACTTATTAATTGCAGAAAAACAAGCTGTTCAAAAACTTTTGAGCGATACTGTAACTATAGTAAATCCGGCTTAAGAAAGCTGCTTAACATCAACACCACTAATGTAAAACAACAGCAGTAACATTAAAAAATGGTAGTAAGGGGTAGTGATGCGCCTCCTATAGCCTCTCCTACCCAATTCCCATCCTCATCCTGCCCGTGGTGCACCCTGCTTTTAACAGATGAGGCTCTGGGGACCGAATCACAGCGGTATAACTGTTTAATCTAAAATGGAGGAAATGTCATTTACATATGTGCTGGCCTATCACAGCACAACAGCGTCCCTCAGAGGCACATGAGGGGAAGGTCGGTGGATCTAAATACCACCTATTTAGTCCTCCCGGCTAGGTCCGATGGACCCGTTGACCAACGAAAGGTGTGGTCCCCCTTGCAAAATGGGGTTTAAGTCGGGTGATGTAACTGCCACATTGTAAAACTAGTGCCTGTTAAGAAAACAGTTACATGAAAGCCACATACATGAATATGAGTCCTAAAGATAAACATTCCGGAGTTAAAACTGTCCCCCAATCAGATCTCCAGGTGGGGGCATCTTTAGGCAAATTTCATCACAACAATTCCAATACTTTAAGAATTCTACAATGGAATGCAGGAGGCATGTCCCAGCCTAAAAAACAAGAGCTAATGAAAATATTAAAAGACCAAGATATAGATGTCTTCACAGTACAAGAAGCCAATATATCAGAAGAACAGGAAATATACTTTGAAATGGATCAGTACACTACACATATACTTCCAAAAGCTCGTCAAATAGCAAGTGGTATTCTTACAGGAATTAAAAGAAATATGAAAGCTACTATCCAAATCCAAAAAACAATGGAAGAACAAGATAAATCAGAAATAGATAAAATTGAAGTATGGAAAAGTAACTACCACTATAGAATTTACAGTATCTACAATCCTCCAGACAATACACTAGATCTAACTTCTATTCCCATAGAACCCAAAAGTATTTTAATAGGTGATTTTAATGCACACTCCCCTAGGTGGGGCTACAGAGATATAAATTCAGCAGGAACAGTCATAGAAGACCTATTAAACTCATCAACAATGGAATTAATATTTAATCCAAATGATCCACCCACTTACCTTCATTATAATGGTTCAGGTACAAATCCTGATCTTCTGATGGTGTCATCTGACATAATTGATAATACAAAAAGAGAAATAATAGAAGACCCAGGTTCAGGCCACAGAATCACCATAAACTCCATAAGAGGTCTAACAAATAAAAGTAACGAACCAAAAATTAAAACTTCTTGGAATTTTAAAAAAGCAGATTGGTCCAGTTTCCAAAATGAGATAGAAGGGAAGTGTAATATACTGTTAGAATCAGAGTTCAAGTCAACAGATGAAATGAAAAAAAAAATTTGTGAAATATTATTGACAGCAGCCAAAACACATATCCCCAAACGAAAGTTAAATAAATATAGCTACTTTTGGTCTCCATCTTTATCTAAGTTAAAACACGAAAGAAATATAGCAAGAGTCAAAGCCAAAAGAACCAAGTGTCCACAAGATGTACAAAACTGGAGAAGAAAAGCAGCCATTTTTAAGAAAGAATTAATTACAGCAAAGAGGGCCAGTTTCACAAATTTTGCAGAACATATGGACTATAGGAAAGATGGAAATAAAATATACAAATTCCTTAATAAAACAAAATTATCAAAAAATACAACTGAACCATTAAAACATAATAACAAAAGCTTAACTACAGATAGGGAAATAGCAGAATCCCTTAACAAGTTTTATGCTCAGTCACAAAGAATACCCCAAGCATATAAAAAACAAGATAAGGCTATCCAAAAAACTATCAGAGAAACTAATAAGCCAAAAGGTATACGAAATGATATTTTTATTCAGGATTTTAACGAAAAAGAACTGGATTTAGCAATAGAACAATTACAGTACAAAAAATCTCCAGGACCTGACAAGATCCACCCAGAGTTTATTAAACACCTTGGCAGGAAAGGAAAACAAATCCCACTTAAACTATATAACACGTGCTGGAGAATGACTGTACCTTCCGACTGGAAAAAAGCCATTATCATCCCGATTTTAAAGAAAAACAAACCCTCAAACAATATTAATAGTTTCAGGCCAATATCTTTAACCAGTGTTATTGCAAAAGTGATGGAAAGAATGGTGGCATCTAGACTTAACTGGTTCCTAGAATATTACAACTTAATTAATAGTTCACAGACCGGCTTCAGACAGAATCATAGTACAAGTGAAAATGCACTCCTACTAAGCCAAGACATCAAGGAAGCTTTCAATAGAAAGGAGGATACCTTGGCAGTATTCATTGATTTGAAATCAGCATATGACTCAGTCTGGAGAAACAAATTAATTGAGAAGTTGCAATCAATAGGTGTGAAAAGTAACATGCTTAAATGGATAACTCAGTTTATTTCACAAAGATTTTGTGCCACAAAATATAATACATACATTTCCAAATATAAACAAACACACCGAGGACTTCCACAAGGTGCTGTTCTGAGCACAACACTCTTTAACATATATATATCAATGACCTTCCATCAATAATAACAACTTTAGAAACCAAAATTGCTTTATTTGCTGACGATGTAGTCATTTGGACTTCAGGCTCTCCAAAAAAACCCAAATTAATTAAAGACAGAATAGAAACAGCCCTAAACAAAGTACATGAATGAAGCTCCAAAAACCTCATGACAATCAATGAGGAAAAAACAAATTATGAATTATTTACACTAAAATACAAACCAGTTAATATTAACATAAACTATAATGGTAAACCACTCAAAGCAGTTGATGATGCCAAATACTTAGGCATCACTTTCGACAGAAAGCTAAGTTGGAAAAAACATATAACAAACATCTCAGAAAAGGTTGAAAAGAAACTGCAAATCCTGAAAAGGTTAGCTGGTGCTAAATGGGGCTGCTCAAGGAGAGTCCTTAACACAACATACAAAATGTATGTTAAACCAAACCTCTTGTACTGTTCTGAAGCTTTAATAACGGCAGCAAATGCTAACATCAATAAACTTGAACAAATACAAAATCAGGATCTTCGCCTAATCACTGGAGCAGTTAAATCCACACCTATTGATGCCATGCTTGCCTTAACACGGACCCCATCAATAACAACAAAAATAGAAGAACAAGCATTGCTCCAACATGAGAAAATGTTACGACTGCCAAACTCTAAATGGACAGAAGACAACCTCCCCCCTTCAATCCTTAAAACTCATAATAGTTTCCTAGAAAAGATAACACAGATTAAATCCAAATTGAACATTCCTAACACCAGAGAAAATCTACTTATAAGAGAAAATCCATTGGAATTATTGCAACCTACCTTCAATTTGGAATTAATAGAGGAAATAAGTAAATCAGACACACCAAAAGAAATACAAAAACTTCTAGCTCTGGAAACAATCAATACTAGGTATCCCACAGAAGAATGGCTGCACATATATACTGATGGATCCTCCAAGGAAAACCTTACTGGAGCTGGAGTTAGGTGTTCACATTTTTCCTTTTATCATTCTGTTGGCAGAGACACAACAAATTATGATGGAGAAATAGAGGCTATATACATTGCTCTCCGACAATTATTAAATCTTCCCTTAAATAAATTTAACAAGGCAGTAATTCTTTCGGATTCTAAAGCTGCAATTCAGGAAATATGTTCAAATACTACAAAGAAGTCAACAAAAATTAGAGAATGCTACAAAATGTTAACACAACTCCAAAAAGTTAATAAGACTGTTCAGCTCCAATGGATTCCAGCACACTGTGGAGTCATGGGGAATGAAGCTGCAGACTCACTTGCAAAGAAAGGCACAACAATAAAACAAAAGTCTAAATTCAATTTCTCATATTCCTCAATAAAACGCTTGATCATTAAAAAATTTTCTCATTCATACCTACAAGAAATAGAAACAAATGCCAAAGATAAAAAATGGATTACACTACTTTCCAACCCAGATATAATCCCCCAGAGACCACGGAAAACAGCGGTTGCAGCCTTCCGACTATTGACAAATCACGACTGCTTAGCAAGTCATCTCTACAGAATAGGTATCTCAGCCTCACCAATGTGTGTCCTGTGTAACAATCCAGCAGAAATGAACGAAGACCACTTGAAGACCTGTGAAACATTAAGATCAGAAGAAACTACAGTTCAAAAGTATTGGAAAGCATTAATGCTAATGGCTTCATTACCAGATGCAAGGCACTAGAAAACAACAACAACATTAAAAAATGGATCTATTTAGTTTTCTTCCACAGAGAGCTTTGGTCAGGAACCAATCAGAATGTTCTCTGTAGTTCCATGCTTACAACCGCTATGAGCGTTTGTGTGCTTCAAGTGGCTTTCTTATTTCGGCAGCATTATAGATAACAGTAAATGAGAAGTATATTAATCAAATAAGGAAAATTGAAGCTATTAACAGTGAAGCAACAAGAGTTGGAGACAACTTGAAACTCGAGTCAGTTTGTGCAAAAAGAACTTGCAACATTACTAAGATAAATGAAGTTTTTAGTTTCTAATTTGTTCTTACTTTAGAAGTATATTAATCATTTTAGGTTTAAATAAATTGAACGTTTTACTTGTTGAGTGAAATTTTATGAATTTAGTATACTAAAATAAAAACAAATTTAGAAACTAAAAGCTTCACTTATCTTAGTAATTGCTGCAAGTTCTTGAATTAATATGCAGCTAACATGTTTCACGTGATGCTTTCCATCACATTTTCAAAGCTCTATTTCAAGAACTTACAGCAATTACTAAGATAAGTGAAGCTTTTAGTTTATAAATTTGTTTTTATTTTACATTCTCTTGCTTCATTGTTAACAGCGATAGCTCTGAATAAAGGTGATTGGAGGTCTCAGAACAAGAGGCCCAAGCCTGCTTTGGGCTGTAGCACCATTAGAAGAAGAACACACTGTTAACAGCTTCAGAGTTTTCATTGAATGTAATATACGTTACTCATTTATTTTGGAAAATCTGGTAACCCTAACTTACAACAAAACACAGCCATTTTATTCACAAATGAATAATATTTCAAGTTTCTTCCTTTCATAGAAGGAAAAAAGATTTTAGAAGGATTAAAATACAGATCAAGTTACAAAAATAAACGAAATCTTATCCATTCTTTAAAACATAAAAACATAGTATATACAAAGGCAGACAAAGGGAACAAAATAGTAATAATGAATAAATCAAATTACATAGCAAAAATGGAAACAATGCTAAATGATAGTAACTACGAAAAAATCAGCAAAATCCTGCTAACCACTCGTGTTCAAACCTTTGAAAAAACTATACAAAATCCAAGCATAATACCAAACAAATATGCAATTAAACCAAATAATCCAACCGTACCCAGAATCTATGGTTTACCCAAAATACACAAGCCAGACATTACCATGAGACCCATAATTAGCAGCATAGATTCACCAACATACAAACTGGCAAAATGGCTATCTAATAAATTTAATTCATTTCCTAAATTTGAAAGTTTAAGCATGATAAACAGTTATGAACTAATAGAACACATTAAAGACTTCAAATTAACAGAAGAGGACACCCTTGTCTCCTTTGACGTAAAGTCACTATTTCCCAGTATACCAATAGAAAAGCTCCCATCACTGATAAAAAATTGGCTCAAATCACTTGGAATGTCATCGTCAGAAATTGCAGAATACATAGAACTCACCAAATTATGCACAGAACAAAATTCCTTCCAGTTCCAAACAAAGTATTTCCGTCAAACTTCAGGTTTAGCAATGGGCAACCTTCTCTCACCATTCTTAGCAGATATTTACATGAGTTCATTGGAAATAAGGATCACAAAAGGTTTCCCGTGGATGTTCAAACTCTGGCAGCGATATCTGGATGACATATTTGCAATAGTTCCAAAAAGACACATCAGTGACGCATTAAAACTTCTGAACATACAGGACAAAAGTATAAATTTCACAGTGGAAGTAGAAAAAGATAATAAATTACCATTTTTAGATCTAAAATTAATCAAAAACAAGGATAGAATAAATTTCGGTATTCACAGAAAACCAACGCAGACAGACAACTACATAAAAGCTAATAGTTACAATCCAAGAAGCCACAAACAAGCAATTTTCAATAGTTTAACACATAGATTGGTGAACATCCCTTTTTCAGCAGAAGAATATAAAACAGAATATTACAAAATAACTGAAATAGCACAAAAAATGGCTTTCCCAAAGAATTAGTAGATAAAAAGGTAAAACAAGCAGAAAAGAAAAAATTATTAAAAGAAACTACAACTCTCACAGCAGCAAAAACAAAAATGATATTCAAAAAATTCACATATCATCCATGGGCCTTTGATAAATTTAAAAAGGTGTTCAAGGAATACAACATTCAGCTAGCACCAGTAAACCATTACTCCATAAAAAACCTACTACTTTCAAACATCAAAGATGCTATTCCACCTAACAAAAAATCTGGCATATACCAAATTGAATGCAGTGATTGTAATGAAATATACATAGGAAAAACCAAAAGAAATTTAGAAATTAGATCCAAGGAACACGTTAGAAACATTAAGAGTAAACAATTAGAAAAATCAGCGTTTGCATTTCACTTTTGGACAAAAAATCATGACATAAAGCTAGAACCGAAACTTCTCAAACGCATAACCGGAAAACAAGAACTGCCACATGGGAACAAATCTTTATTTTAAAAATAGAAACCGAGTATTTAATTTCGACATTCCTCAGAGAGACATTTTCAGTACGTTCATTGAACCGCCACCAGAAGAAACACCAGAAGAAGCATCACCATCTGCACCATGAAACACCATGGAAACCAGTTATTTTCCGGTTAATAATGGAGGAAAGTTAACCTTCGAAAAGCGTCCCGGAAAAATATGTTGTAAGTGTTGTTCAGTGTTATTAATTAACTCACCTTTTAAATTAAAATATTTCAAGTGTTTGCATTCAGTCTCCAGGAAAATATGTGCAAGCAGAGAACATGTAATGCAAAAAGAGTGAGACACATACAGGAAGGTCACAAATTCAAAAGAGATAGTCTGGGAAATAATAATGGCTAGCACAAATAGAAATTCTTTTGATCTGCAGAAAAACAAAAATGTTTAGCTAAAGCATCTGGCTATGAATTCTCTTACATGCATTTTAATAGCACAGCAAATGATGCAGAATACGCCTAAATGGTTAGCAAGACATGTATCACAGTACTGAAGTGGCCTACTTAGACCCGAGAACTACATTCAATCAAGTATCTGTAGAATAGCCCTAGCACAGATTTTCTGAGTGTACTGAAAGCAAAGAGACTAGGTGATTTATTCATCATCACTGGCAAAATTGTATACAAATGAAATGCTTCCCCTATTTCTTCAATACCAAGGTGCAAAGTAGAACCTAAAGAAATAAATAACAGCACATAGCACTGGTAGCACTAGCATATTTTTAAATTGTTTAGACAGAAAGTCTTTTTGTTATTAAGAAGGATTCAATGTTTCTTTGGTATACTGTTGTGCTGTTGTAAGTATTGTACTTAGGGCTGGTTCACGACCTCCAGCAACAGTAACCAGAACAAGAAAGTTGAAACACGTGTATTCAATTCACGGGAAGCTTTCCCAATCCCCAGGAATGGGAAAGAAGACTTGGCCAAGTTTTAACTTTCTCGTTCTTGTTCCCTGGCATGACATGTTAGATGCACATTGTGCAAATTAGACTTTTTGCTAGAAATGAATCAAGGCGGCCGTGTCATGAAACAGCCACTCTCTCTAGTCAAAATATCATTGGTCAGTGATAAACAAATGAATTTCCAATGTGGAATATTGATTTTTCACTTTGCTATTGATATGATATGATGTGCATCACGATTCTTGTTTCTGTTATGGTTACTGCTGCTGGGTGGTTGTAAAGCAGCCTTTATTGTTTATAATACCTGTATGACTAAATACTGTTATTAATTATGAGAAAATTAACGAAAAATATATTTAGTTAATTTTTATGTATGAACATGGTTCTGCTACCTTTCATTACTCATGCAGTCCAATAAGCATGAATATTACTCATATAGTCTTCTTCACATGTACACTCATGAGTACAAGATTTATGAACTCCTCACTTTTATTCCTAATACAATATGTTAATATATCTTTCTCCCACATTTAAGTTAAAATTTAAAATCTTACAAGAAGAAAATTATGAAAAAAGAGAATGAACAATTGTGCAAATTTCAAATTACAAAAAAAATTGCATTTTTCTAATGATATGCATATTACTGCACTCCATGCATGCAAAACACAGAACGTCACATACATTCATGAGTAAAGTTTACCTTTATAAGCATGCAGTGATAATCTTTATTACAGTTTTACAATAGCATTCAATCATGATATTAAAATCTTTTAATGAAAACTGCTTGTAATTCATGTTATAGTATGAGACATACCAGTAAAAGCTTTCGTGTTAAACATTTAGTAGCTCACCATGCAAAAGGATATATAATATTTTACCATGTAAACAGTAGGAAACTTCCTTTTTGATTCTGCAATAATTTCATTCCAACTGTGCCCTTCAAGGCTTCCCATTCCTAGAAAAAATATCACAATGCACACTGGGGATGCTACCAGTTGATCTAGAATAATCTTCTTTGAAATACTTTTGAAGTCCCTTCTTGGTAAAATTTTGTCCAAGATTTTGTAGAAAATATGCTGAGGTGGACCTTGAGCTAATCCAACAACAAACATTCGACCTAAAAGCATAATAAATTATTGTTTGTTAATATGCAAAACCTCTATTGTGGAAATCTAAAGACAGTTCCTATGCAATAAGTATATGAAGTGGTTCTGACTAACCTGATGGTATTTAGAAAGGCCAAACTTGTGCAGGCCAATCCCATGAAAAATTAATAGAATGGCATTTAAACAGCATAAAAGTTACTCTAAAGTGTTCTCTATAGTCAAAAAGCTCCCCAATATTGCACCAGAGAAAGATATTTGTCTACTTTGGTCACCTGCAGTAGAAGATTGTTTACGTTATGGCTGGGAGTGCCACGTTAGCTTAACTTTGGTTAGGTTAGATGTAGCTTAGTTTTGTAGGTTCGAGGATCAAATCGATAAAGGTGAGGGACAAGGAGAGTGTAGAGGAGGAGAGGAGAGGCAAAGTGTACGGAAACTGCATTTCAATGTCTTTTTCTGTGAGCATTATCTTTAAAACTTTTTTTGCAGAACTTTGGGAACTTTTTTTTGGCAGTTTGAGACATTTTTGGAAACTAGAATTTTGGGTACACATTTATATGTGCCTAATGAATATTTTGGGATAAAAAATTCTTTTTTTCAATGGGGTTGGTCTGGGGAAGTTTGCTCTTTACAAAGTATATAATGCTTCGCTAAAAAGGTGTGTGTAAATTTAAATTGCTAAACAACATAAAAAGTATACTTAATGTTACAGTAACATAACAAAATCTGGTAGTATGCAAGTTATATTTAAAAGATATTCAGCAATAAATTTACATGTAGCAATGACTTTCAAACAATATGCAAAAAGAAGATAATGGTGCCCTGTGGTCAACGCTCAGAAATTTATGGTGCATTTCATAGTTATTTCTCTTTACAAGTTTTGGCAGTTTCTTTACTCTTTGTGAGAGTGTAGCTCCAACAATTGCAGGAAAAAAAAAAAAAACCAAGAAGCCTTTGGCACAGCTGATCATCTGAGAAGCTGTTATTAGTAGTGTTTGTCATGAAAGTTTTAAGTCTTGTAAGTACAGAATTATATCCCAAGATGGCATCAAGTACATTTGTTAAATCTGGCTGAGCAATGAGGAATACACTGAGCTCCATGTTGCTTGCTCCCTGTTAGTAACAACCGGACCACACAAAAGCAGTTGGGTGTGTTTAATTAGCAGTATGAATTAAAAATGCCAAAATGAAACTGTGAATGTTTGCATTAGTATGTACTTGAGTTTAAAAGCACTTTTACCACTGATGGGAAAATACTATTTCATCAGCATTGTGCAAAATCATCAATATTCCCACATAGTGCAACATTTGTCAAGAATTGAGCACATAGCAGTTGCATCATTGAGGCAATTCCTTAAAGCAGAATCAATGCTATCCTCTTCTGCCACAGCAAAACATTCAGAATTTTATTCAGATTTGTGTAAAGCATTTATTTCAGCTGACATTCCCCTTTGCAAGGTGAACAATACGAGCTCAGAAAGTTTCTTACTAAATATGTTGTTTTGTTGTTTTCTAGTGCCTTGCATCTGGCAATGAAGCCATTAGCATTCGTGCTTTCCAATACTTTTGAACTGTACTTTCTTCTGATCTTAATGCTTCACAGGTCTTCAAGTGGTCTTCGTTCATTTCTGCTGGATCATTACACAGGACACATATTGGTGAGGCTGAGATACCTATTCTGTAGAGATGACTTGCTAAGCAGTCGTGATTTGTCAATAGCCAGAAGGCTGCAACCACTGTTTTCCTAGGTCTCTGGGGGATTATATCTGGGTTGGAAAGTTCTTGTTAGCTAATGCTGGATTTTTGACAATGAAGTCATTAATCCTCTTGCTCTCCAATATCTGAAGAGCAATAGCAGTAATAGTAACCGTTTTTTTAGAGAGCACCACATTTTTATGTATTGGCGGTCACATCGCTCTCTCACAACCCCCAGAATGTCTGGAGGACCACACCTGCCATTGGTTTACGGGTCTCACCGACCTGACCGAGAGAATTATCAAAATAAATTCACCGACTATATCCTCTGATTACGAATCAGAGGACGTATACATGCCATGGCAGGTCAGCATGTTAGAGGTTAAGAGTTTAGAGAGAAATTAGAGAAATGGAGAGGTTGGAAAAATAAAGACTCCCTAGCCCTCAGGAACCCTAATAGAATTGGGGTCAGAAGAGAACAACAAACTTACTGTTGGTGATTTTAAACACACAAGCCACGTGCGGGCAATGTCTCAGAGGTCTCAAACATATTAGGCATCTAAAATAAGAAATTAGAAACTAAAAGCTTATTTTCAAAGCTATAGTTAGATACAACTTGAAACATGTCAGCTGTGGAAGAACTTGCAATATTTCTAAGATAAGTGCAGCTTTTAGTTTCTAATTTGTTCTTATTTTAGATTCTGTTGCTTCAATGTTAATAGCTTCAATTTTTCCTTACTATCAGGTATTTTTTTCATTTTCTTTTATTTAATTTGAATTACTCAAATATACATAAAAATAAAGCAAAGCAAGCAAGGAGATTTCCTGGATAAATCCTTTTTAATACATTTCAATAAAAATTCTGCTTAAAATAGAACCTACTCTGGGTTGGAAAGTAGTGTAATCCATTTTTTATCTTTGGCATTTGTTTCTATTTCTTGTAGGTATGAATGAGAAAATTGTTTAATGCTCAAGCGTTTTATTGAGGAATATGAGAAATTGAATTCGGACTTTTGTTTTATTGTTGTGCCTTTCTTTGCAAGTTGAGTCTGCAGCTTCGTTCCCTATGACTCCACAGTGTGCTGGAATCCATTGGAGATGAACAGTCTTATTAACTTTTTGAAGTTGTGTTAACATTTTGTAGCATTCTCTAATTTTTGTTGACTTCTTTGTAGTATTTGAACATATTCCCTGAATTGCAGCTTTAGAATACGAAAGAATTACTGCCATGTTAAATTTATTTAAGGGAAGATTTAATAATTGTCGGAGAGCAATGTGTATAGCCTCTATTTCTCCATCATAATTTGTTGTGTCTCTGCCAACAGAATGATAAAAGGAAAAATGTGAACACGTAACTCCAGCTCCAGTAAGGTTTTCCTTGGAGGATCCATCAGTATATATGGGCAGCCATTCTTCTGTGGGATACCTAGTATTGATTGTTTCCAGAGCTAGAAGTTTTTCTATTTCTTTTGGTGTGTCTGATTTACTTATTTCCTCTATTAATTCCAAATTGAAGGTAGGTTGCAATAATTCCAATGGATTTTCTCTTATAAGTAGATTTTCTCTGGTGTTAGGAATGTTCAATTTGGATTTAATCTGTGTTACCTTTTCTAGGAAACTATTATGAGTTTTAAGGATTGAAGGGGGGAGGTTCTCTTCTGTCCATTTAGAGTTTGGCAGTCGCAACATTTTCTCGTGTTGGAGTAATGCTTGTTCTTCTATTTTTGATGTTATTGATGGGGTCCGTGTTAAGGCAAGCATGGAATCAATAGGTGTGGATTTAACTGCTCCAGTGATTAGGCGAAGAGCCTGATTTTGTATTTGTTCAAGTTTATTGATGTTAGAATTTGCTGCTGTTATTAAAGCTTCAGAACAGTACAAGAGGTTTGGTTTAACGTACATTTTGTATGTTGTGTTAAGGACTCTCCTTGAGCAGCCCCATTTAGCACCAGCTAACCCTTTCAGGATTTGCAGTTTCTTTTCAACCTTTGTTGAGATGTTTGTTATATGTTTTTTCCAACTTAGCTTTCTGTCGAAAGTGATGCCTAAGTATTTGGCATCATCAACTGCTTTGAGTGGTTTACCATTATAATTTATGTTAATATTAACTGATTTGTATTTTAGTGTAAATAATTCATAATTTGTTTTTTCCACATTGATAGTCATGAGGCTTTTGGAGCTCCATTCATGTACTTTGTTTAGGGCTGTTTCTATTCTGTGTTTAATTAATTCAGGTTTTTTTGGAGAGCCTGAAGTCCAAATGACTACATCGTCAGCAAATAAAGCAATTTCGGTTTGTAAAGTTTTTATTATTGATGGAAGGTCATTTATATATATGTTAAAGAGTGTTGTGCTCAGAACAGCACCTTGTGGAAGTCCTCAGTGTGTGTGTTTATATTTGGAAATGTATGTATTATATTTTGTGGACAAAATCTTTGTTAAATAAACTGAGTTATCCATTTCAGCATGTTACTTTTCACACCTATTGATTGCAACTTCTCAATTAATTTGTTTCTCCAGACTGAGTCATATGCTATGTATGTATATGTTATATACAAATATAAATCCTCCTGATGACACTACAGAAAAATTACCTTCCAAATGGTTGTCCATTTGTGAAAATGAAAACAAATCTGGTTGCCACTGACGAAACTATACAAATGATAGAAAAGTGGAAATTTAATTATAGGTGTACTGAAAAAAGAAAAACTGTTAAAAATTCTTGCTAGGTAGCCTATACACAAATGTCAGCCGCAAGTCATATAATAATATCTAGGGCGTTTAAATGAAGCTTTAGAAACCTTGGGGCCAAAAAGCATAAAATATGACAATGTATTGCTTCTGCTTATGGACTTTGCAGTGTATAAGAACAAAACTGCCCAAGCCCTAAGTGTAAGTTTCCTGATTTTGATTTATGTAACTTGTGTTATTGATGCTCTGCAGTCTATGTGAAGCTTTTATACAAATACTTTCTCCAGCAAAATTTGAATATATTGATATTGTGCAAGATCTTTATTGTCTTTCTTAACTCATCTTATTTTCCCCTTTCAAATCCAAAAAAACAAAAACAATCACTCTCCTAGTTACCAGAGAGAAATTAACACATATAAATACAAAGAATAATTAACATATTGTTGTACCTAGAAAGCATTTCAAACCCTTTATCCTAATGTGGACATTCGTCCAATATGACACAATGTTGGAGGATGTTAATTAAAAAAAAAAAAAAAAAGAAACTAATGTGGACAAGCTAGTCTCCAATTGAAAAAAGTGTTTATAAAAGCCCCATTACAGGCTGATACTTTAAAAAATCTGATGTGTTGCACTCACATGACTTTCTCTACTCTTGTACTAACCATTCTAACACACTCTTATTCCTATATATCCATGTTAGTTAAGATAAACAATCGTACAAATTATCTTACTGCTTATGTCCTTGTAGGTGCAAGGGGAATATTAGAATACAGAAGGCTTTGTGCGACAGTAAAATCTTTTTGACATTTGAGATTCTGTTCTCTTTGCAGGATTAACATATAAAAAATGAACAACGTTGTTGCATTTCGCTAAAGTTCTAAGTTTTCCGAAACTCACACACATAACAAGGAATATCTCCGAAATGGTTTACGCTACAAGAAAATTTATTGAGACATAATATGTGTATTTTAGCAAGATCTACATTTTTTGTATAGTATGATTTGGTCTATCTCTAACGGTTTACCAGTTATGCAAAAGTTGTCCAAAGTAAATACGACTACAGGGGCTATAGCCAGAAAATTCAAGATATACATTTCATTTGTCATAAAAATATCTCAAACATATGACATTTTAATAAAAATCGTTAGAGCCATTTTCAAGAAAATAAAAATTTACGAAAAATCTTCCATGTAAAGGGTAGTGTAAGGTGGGGCTGTTTTCTTCAAAATCTTGGTGTCACATCCTTGAAAGACATTAAACTTAAATACCAAGTTTGGCTTTTAACCGACTTTTCGTTTTTGAGTTATGCTGTCCACAGACTGACAGACACACAGACAGACACACACGGGCCTTTTTCTAAAAATGCTTTTTTTGGATTCAGGGGGCCTCAAAACATATATTTCCGGTGAAATCTCGACATCGAATTTTTGGGTGGAATACAATACTTCCCCTACTTACCAGTAGAGAAAGTAAAAATATTGATCCTGATCTTCCATTGCCTCCTACACTAGTAGTCATGTGCTGAAGTACCTGACTTACAGTGCCTTGGTATATTATACAGATCATTTTGAAGCAACTGCATCAGTAGTAAATGAATCAAACAAAGAAGATGCTCTTGCAATTGAGGTAATCCAGAATTTAATACATGATGCTAATTTAAAACATGACTTGGCCTTGATATCTTCCAATTTTAATTTCTAGTTCATTCGATAAATTAGAAACTTCAATTGACTTAAGTAATTCAGCTAAAGAAATGCAATTTGTTGAAAAACAACTTTATACTACTCGAAGTTCAAAAGCAGAAGTTGTAAGAAAACAATTATAGGCTTTGTTTCAGAACAACAGTGGCTACCAAACCTTCATAAAAGCGGCTCTGATTTTGGAAGACAAATGCATAGGTGAACTTGAAAGTGTGTCTGTTACTGATATTACACTCTTCGAGATGCTAGGCTAATATCATGTGATGTAGAATGTTCCTTTTTAGATATAAAGTGTTATGCAAGGATAACAGGCAAGTCTATGTGATGTGCTATCTGGAGATCACATTTGTTTTGCACTGCAAATTCGAAATGCTTAATTCTGATGTTTAGCTCCAAATAAGCAAGTTCCAATATTCGTTGTTCTGTAAGTTAAATGTTTTATGTTTTGATCTAATTTTTTAAAAATATTTTGCAGTTTTTTGGGACATTTTTAGAATTATTATCAATAATAAATAAATATTTTAACCTTTTTAGTAAATAAAAATTTGAGCCCCACTGGTGAAATTTATCAATTTAGGTGAAGTCTATGGGTTTTCCATACATCTACAAGTGAATAATGTAAGCATGTAGACTAGATATAAGAGCATGTGTGGATATTACATATACTGCTGAATGTCTGTCTCTAGGCTCTGTTTCACTACTATAGCAGAGTGTACTACATTGGATATGCTATTGTGGATTTGAAACATACTAAAACGTATTTCACTTCCATAACTTACATAGGTTCAAAATTGAATACAGGAAAAATGAAAGAGCATTTGAGAAGTAGGTATATGTATTAAATTTGTTATATGTCTTGCGTGTTGTATGATACGCAGTGATGACTCTGCTCAGTGAAACATAGCACTGCAATGAACGTATGGATTATTTTAGGTGTAAAAGTGAGCTTTTCATTAAGCATTATATTTTGCAATGTAAATTAAATTTTAAAAGAATGCTATAAAATTAAATCTAAAACTGTAAGTTATAATTATTGTGTACTTACATCTAGCGTATATTTTGTTAAATGCTTATTGTGTATCCAAATAAATATATTTCATTTACAAATTAAACAATGGTAAAATTAAGCATTGCTAACCTGTCCTTTTCCAATCAAATTCTTTCTCCGCTTTTCCTATTTTTTCAATTTGTTGTTGGATTACATCCCCTCCGGCCATTAAAATGCCACACGATAAAGTATTAGTTACAAAAAGATATTTTCCAAATACTATATTCATCGTATTTTTTATTCTAGTATTTATTGCCGTATAGCTTTTTAAGGGGTGATTTTGAAGTAATCTTAAACAAATATGCATTTTATCTTCTTAATATTATCGGTTAAACCTACAGAAATATTCAAAACTATACCACTTCACTGCACTTCACTACTGGACAGTACTATGGCCATTCCGTCATAATACGAAAATTAAAACATATTTCCCCCCCACATAATTAACTGATAAGACAACTCACAGACAGTACACAAACCGCATGTGCTATTAGCAGAAAGCAAGATGAACAATGCATGATACTGAATGTTTTCACCTTAGCGTATAAGAATGTTCACAAGTTTGCCAACAAATAAAAGGCACTACTGATTTCCTTCTTTTGCTCTTTTGTGTAACTGTTAGGGACTGTCAGTATTCTAGAGTTGTCGAACGTACAATCTGCTGGCGCTGTTTTTAAAAGACTGTTGCTGTTATTCATCAATTAACTTACCAAATTGGAGTTAATATGTAAGTTACCTTATAATTTTAAATTGGCAACAGTCTTATGTATAAAATCAAGTCCGTGTATGTTTGTGGCATTTAAAATAATTACATTTTGTATTCTGAAGAACATCGGCTGTCATCTGTTAGAACAACTTGCATAATTGTTTGGCAACACTGATAATGAGGAATGGAATGGCGGCGAACGAAGTATCAATGTCAAGACTCCTAAAATTAGCACACAAGTTCAACTGCTTTTATCTGTCAGGTAAATTTCAACCTAAAAAATTGAATTTTATAGCGATAATGCTTCAAAACTATATATGTAAGTGCATAACAATAACATTTTGGGAATGTGCAAACGCGAAGTATTGATTTCTAGAACGCCTACTTTTTATACTAGCCATTCCAATTATGTTATCCGTAATATCAGACTATAAACAGATAATAATTAAATTAATATTCATATTGTGTCATCCAAGCTGAACTGATTATGCAACTTCATAATAAACAACATATGGGTTATCTATAATGTGAAACACGAAGATGAGCCTCTGACCGTAATATGCCACAAATAAGGCTTCTGATTTCATCTTGTTTTGTTAAACTTCAAAATAAGGTTTATTAGCTTGCATTCAATCGAGAAATATGTGGGGAAAGGGATTAATAGCTACTGGTAAAATTTAGGATCAGATCATTGTTTATTCCATCAGCATTTTATATCTCAAGATTCCTAAAATCTTATAGACAAGTTCTCAAATGAGCAGAGCTGCTGTGCTAAAAAAATTTGTGACAGTAAACTTTAATTTTCTCTTTTTTGCCTACTTGAGCTTGACTATACGTAAAATATGAGGGGTCTTCTAAAGTTGGTTGTACAGATTCAGGTTATACATGTTAGTTTAGATTGTGTATTTACTAAATGCCTCATATCTATTTTCGGGCATGTGTAGCATTATATTGCACTCATTTATTGCAGAACTTGTAACAGTACACTTTACAAAGAATAATTGACACTTATAATATGGTATTTATACACGTACACATCAGATATTCACTTAAATGACCCAAGGTGAGAGAAGTTCTCAAAACCATAATAAGGAAGAAACACAGTCCACCCGAGGCATCATAGGAGCATTCCTCTCCTGTTCATCCCTTCCCTCTGCAGTCTAGCTGTTGCCAACAACAGCACTCCATATGTATCTAAATGGTGCTGCAAGTGTGGAATTTCTACTGCATTCATTTTCTTCAGATTTTGCAAGTGCGTGTAGCTGCCCCTCTCAGTTAGCACCAATTCTAGGGAATGTTTATCTTTAAGATGAGTAAAGCTCTCATGATCCAAAGTGTCATAGGATTTTTAACTGTTGCTGATTGTTAATGTTCCTGGCAGTATCCAGTCCTTTATTACTTCCAGAAGAGTTTCCCAATTCCTCTGTTTAACAGGAGGCTTTTATTCGCATGTTCTGCACCACCACCATCCATTGTCGTTCCACAAGGCATCCCTGTTGTACTTTCTGCACCCAAATTTGGATTTTTCAATTTCCACAATTTTATTCCGGCTGCCAATTCACCTGCGTTTTCATACCATCCACTTCACACTAATCTTGCAGTTGAATGTTGACCAATTCTCAATTGTATTAGCCATATTGTAACTCCTGTGCAATAGCAAATTAATGTGGATGCAGAAACAATAACCAATGCAGGCAGAAAAACATCACATTATCAATGCACCATTTACTGCATTCACTAAGGTATTCACTCTAGTCAGTTTCTTGAATGCAAGTGACCACGTGCATAATAGTAAAAGCATTATATGCCGCTAAATCCCTTAGTTCCCTGCATTTTCATATGTTGGCAACACCACTTTTCCCACCTTCTGCCTCCCTTTTGCCCTTACTCCATTCCCTTCACATGGAAATCGCTGCAGCATCTGCTATCTAAGCAGTTTTGCTAAAATGTTGTGTGGGTGGTCCTACGACGACAGCAAATCATGTTCCTAAAACAGTAATTATGAACTCAGGATATTTAGGCACTTATGTAGGATTTGCTAACTTAAGTGTAAAAAAATTTATTTCAGCACATATGCTATCTTAATCCAAAACATTTGTTGATAGAATGGAAATAATTTATTTCACATTTGACATAATATATAACATGCACAATAAACAGTCAATATACTACCTCTTTTATTGTCCCTTTTCTCTTTAGGCATTGGGTTTCTTTAATCACTTCCTGAATTCATTCTTGTTCTGCACCGTTGCATGTATTTCTCCTGTCTTCCCATGAATGGCTGCCACCTTTTCCATATATGCCTCTATTCTAATCTTGGTCTTCCTACACCCCTTCTTCCCTCACAGTCAGTATTACACTGTAAGAAAAGATCCCTCCTTGCAGACAACATTGCCAGGAACAGTCACCAAGCAGACTTTTCCTGTCCCTTTAAAGCAACTGTTAGTCACAATTTCTTGCATCTATTTGAGGGGCTGCATAAGTTTATCAAACTTAGTTCAAGTAGTAAACACCCGGTTACTACAGTAGAACATAGTTTCCAGGTTTGAAAGCCAAGGTCCAGTCAATGAGCTATCACCTGTGACTACATCAGGCATCTTCAGAGAAATATTACTTTATGCTGGTTAACAACTAGGTTTAACACCATCGTGTAGAACATTATTAAGTTAAGTAAACTAGCAACATTAGCTTAAGTAAAAGTTTTGGAATTATAGATTTTGACAATTCTTGGGAGACACAGCCCAAATGGCCATTTTCCTGAGAAGTTTGCCAAGTTTTTGTAGTGCATTCCCTTAAAATAGCTTCTTCAAATGCTTATATGCTTTCCTGTATTTTTATATAGACTATGTATTGTATATAATGATGTATTTGGAAATATAGTAGAACCCACTAATCTGAACCCTGCAAATTCGAAATTCCGAATAATCCAAACACAAATTAAATAATTTAAAAAAACATTAAAAAGCTTATCTGTAGTGTAGAGAAAGCATTTTGATTATTTATGATTTATTTATGATTTATTCATCCATATGTTTCTGTTACATAGGATATATCAAGAGTTCAGAAGAACTTACCTAATATGTACATATAAAGTTTAATTACAACGTTTATTTACAAATCTGTTTCAATTTCACGTACCTGTAAAATACATCTACACTCATTTACACATTTTGATTACATTTAGTGTTGTACTTAAATTCTTCAGTATTATAGAAAGCATTTTCTAGTAGATAGTTCTTGATGGTTTTTATTTGTATCTCTCTTTGTTTTAAGTCTTTTATTATAGAACTGACAAACTTATTATTGAAATTACACACATCAAAACAAAATGTTTTGCTGAATTTTCCTAAGCCAATTTGCCTGTACATAAGTTGCTTGGTCAGTATTGTCATACAGCAACACAGTGAAGTTGTGACGTTATTCCAACGTTTTCCTCTTTAATTGCGCTGCAGAAGCTCTCAATTCCGCCCCCCCCCCCCCCACCCCATTTTTTTTCTTTCTTCCAGTTACTGATAGTGGCTTTCCCAACACCAAATTCAATAGCCAATTTTGTAGCACTTATCATTTAAGCACTTCCAGGTTTTCTTTTAATGTACAGGAACTATGTTTTCATTTGGTTGACATCACAATGCACTGTATAACATAAGCATCTGTTCTGTATTATTTTATAAGTGAAAAGCATAAACTACTGTAGAATGACTGCCAGCAAACTGAACTAAGTATCGCCACTGTCGCATGCGAAGGGCTCTGCCCACAGGTCAGAAGAGTACATTGTCATGTGCATAGTAGTCGCAGCATTGTCATTTCCTCACATCATTACGCTACGTTACCTACACATGAATTAACATAACTGTGTATTCTGACAGTTTGCTCAGCATCCGCTACACCCCTGGTGGAGGAGGGGCAGAGCAGGCGATAACAGGTTTAACCTTGAAGTAGCCAATAGACTTTGTGGCGGGATTGCATGGCCACGAAATCTATTGGCCGTTTCAAGGTCAAACCTGATTGTCATGACAACAAACTGTTCTGCCCCTCCTCTATCACGTGCAAAACGCATACCGAGCGAACTGTCAGAATACACAAGTTGCATTAATTCAAGCATAGTAGCTGCTAATCCTATAGCTGAATTTATATACTTAATTTTTTTTTTTTTTTTTTTCAGATAATCTGAACATTTCCGAATTTGAACAGACCACACACCCAATTGATTTGGATTAGTGGGGTTCTCCTGTACATGAAAAGTGTTTAACACGAGAACAGGTCCTATTTAATTTTCTATAATTTTTAAATGCATTTCACATGCACAAGTTGTTTTTTTTTTATTTCTTTTCTTCCCCTTTTAGATTAGACAGCATATACACCATGAGGTACAGAGCACAATTCATACCAACAGGTTTATAGCTCCCATACATGTTCTAAAGTCTTGTGTATAATCTTTCCTAAAGCTGTGAAAGTCTTGGCATAGTTTGTTCATTTGGCCCCATCATGAGCAAAGTTCAGGGCTATTGAATACATCATACAATTATGGAACATGCATCACAAATTCACCCATAGTATAGTCACTGCCAGTATCACTTTGTTTTTACGATATCTTGTATTATGTAAGAAAAAATTAATCTTGAATGGGTTTGGATATATATTGTTCTTGAAAAAATTCAGAAGAAATAGGATAATGAGAAATGTAAAGAATTTTGAGATAATTGGTTGCCCTTACAGCAATCGTTAATCCTGGGTGGCTTTGTGAGATAATGTACCTCCTATGGTTACAACATCTATATTATTTTATTGTAAATGTGATAGGTATAGTGTTACACTTTCACGTTTAGGAAAATGTAGCTCATTGCTGAGTAGTGAACAGCATTTTACTTCAATAATGATTGAATTAACTTTGGTTGTTACTGAACAACTCATTTGTTTCTAATGCAGTATTATAATGCAAAACTTCCATCCTTCTTGAATATACTTACATGTTACAGAAAAATAGATAGTAGTAATTGCTGTATTCAGTCTTCTATGTCTTTCCATTTGGATCACCCAGTACTTTATTAGCATGCTCATCAAGGATTGATTTCTCCACTTGGTTCAGTTTCAGTCTTCCAGCATTTTTCTCTTGTAGGGTACTAGTCTGTCAGTTTAATCAACAGATGTCATCCCATAGTCATAGATTCCAGGATTTAGTAGAGAAGAGACCTGGTTGGTTCTCTTTGCAGGGCTTGCAAAAGATCTTAACTTCTTCCCAGAGCTTACTTGGTTTCAATTTAATGTTTTCCCAAACTTTTTCTATTATGTCAGTAACTCCTGTTACTTAAGGAAGCCTGATAATTCTTGTTTCATAATTCACAGGTCTCTCCATGCTAAGCAGCTGGTGCTTCTCAGCACATAGAGACTGGAGAATTTGCCTTTGCTTAAAGCATATAATGGACACCATTTTTACTTTACATTTTCCCCCAAAAAGTCAGCCATAAGATAGTCAAAACATTGGCAACTGCATTCCTTGGCATCTAAGTCAGTGGCAAATGATGGGCTTAATTCTGGACAGATCAGGAACCTGATATTGGAAAATGTGTGCTCCTTTCCTTTTAATACAAGCAAATTTTCACAGTCCCAATACCATTGATGATGATGATGATGATGATAGTAATTATAATGATAATAATAATAAGTATAATAATAAGAGTGCGAGTCACATTTATTGGCAAATAGCCTTTTTACTTTGTAGCTACATTTTGTGTGTTTAAGAAAAGAAAAACTTTTAATTGAATTACTGGTTGTAGGGACAGTAGCAATTGGATAAAGTTTGGAAGATAATGTAAGAATTTGGTCTGTTTCACTCGCAGTCATTATTTTAATCCAGTCTCCCAAACTGACAGAGTGAAATGTTTCTTTATACTGGGAAGGAAATTCAGTATCCAATTCTGCACACAGCTGTGAGCAGCTGAAGCATGTACCATGTGTTTCTGATAATAAATCCAAACCATCTACAGTAAAAATGTTGAGCATCATTGGTGAGCTGAGCAGTGAAGCCTAATTTAAGGAAGAGCAGTTTATCACAATGATAAAATCTTTTTCCAATTGTAGTATAATATTATCCAATATCTCAAAGTACATTTTGTTCATATATCAATGGATTGCCAATATATTCATGTTTCAGTCTATTCATGGAAACTTAAGTTGCAAACTAGTCAAGCTTTTCTTAGACTTTAAAATCTCAATAATACATACATTTCCAAATATAAACAAACACACCGAGGACTTCCACAAGGTGCTGTTCTGAGCACAACACTTTTTAACATATATATAAATGACCTTCCATCAATAATAAAAACTTCAGAAACCAAAATTGCTTTATTTGCTGATGATGTCATTTGGACTCCAGGCTCTCCAAAAAAACCTGAATTAATTAAAGACAGAATAGAAACAGCCCTAAATAAAGTACATGAATGGAGCTCCAAAAACCTCATGACTATCAATGTGGAAAAAACAAATTATGAAATATTTACACTAAAATACAAACCAGTTAATATTAAATTATAATGGTAAACCACTCAAAGCAGTTGATGATGCCAAATACTTAGGCATCACTTTCGACAGAAAGCTAAGTTGGAAAAAACATATAACAAACATCTCAGAAAAGGTTGAAAAGAAACTGCAAATCCTGAAAAGGTTAGCTGGTGCTAAATGGGGCTGCTCAAGGAGAGTCCTTAACACAACATACAAAATGTATGTTAAACCAAACCTCTTGTACTGTTCTGAAGCTTTAATAACAGCAGCAAATGCTAACATCAATAAACTTGAACAAATACAAAATCAGGCTCTTCGCCTAATCACTGGAGCAGTTAAATCCACACCTATTGATGCCATGCTTGCCTTAACATGGACCCCATCAATAACAACAAAAATAGAACAAGCATTGCTCCAACACGAGAAAATGTTACGACTGCCAAACTCTAAATGGACAGAAGAGAACCTCCCCCCTTCAATCCTTAAAACTCATAGTAGTTTCCTAGAAAAGGTAACACAGATTAAATCCAAATTGAACATTCCTAACACCAGAGAAAATCTACTTATAAGAGAAAATCCATTGGAATTATTGCAACCTACCTTCAGTTTGGAATTAATAGAGGAAATAAGTAAATCAGACACACCAAAAGAAATACAAAAACTTCTAGCTCTGGAAACAATCAATACTAGATATCCCACAGAAGAATGGCTGCACATATATACTGATGGATCCTCCACGGAAAATCTTACTGGAGCTGGAGTTACGTGTTCACATTTTTCCTTTTATCATTCTGTTGGTAGAGACACAACAAATTATGATGGAGAAATAGAGGCTATATACATTGCTCTCCGACAATTATTAAATCTTCCCTTAAATAAATTTAACAAGGCAGCAATTCTTTCAGATTCTAAAGCTGCAATTCAGGAAATATGTTCAAATACTACAAAGAAGTCAACAAAAATTGGAGAATGCTACAAAATGTTAACACAACTCCAAAAAGTTAATAAGACTGTTCATCTCCAATGGATTCCAGCACACTGTGGAGTCATGGGGAATGAAGCTGCAGACTCACTTGCAAAGAAAGGCGCAACAATAAAACAAAAGTCTAAATTCAATTTCTCATATTCCTCAATAAAACGCTTGATCATTAAAAAATTTTCTCATTCATACTTACAAGAAATAGAAACAAATGCCAAAGATAAAAAATGGATTACACTACTTTCCAACCCAGATATAATCCCCCAGAGACCAAGGAAAACAGCGGTTGCAGCCTTCCGTCTACTGACAAATCACGACTGCTTAGCAAGTCATATCTACAGAATAGGTATCTCAGCTTCACCAATATGTGTCCTGTGTAACGATCCAGCAGAGATGAACGAAGACCACTTGAAGACCTGTGAAGCATTAAGATCAGAAGAAACTACAGTTCAAAAGTATTGGAAAGCACGAATGCCAATGGCTTCATTGCCAGATGCAAGGCACTAGAAAACAACAACAACAACTTTAAAATCTCAATCAGTTTGCCTTCACTTCTTAAATGTTAATCTTCACTTCTTAGGTTTTTCATGCATTGTGAGACAACATTGCTGCAAAACTATACTTATTTTTTCCTGAAGAACGTTGAAAGCATTTTATTCTTAAGGAATGTTTGGAAAACAAAGAAGAAAAATAAATTGAAAGTCTAAGAGACTATTTTTTAAACTACATGCTTCTTCGTGCACCTGATTCTGGAAAGTTAATTAAACAGAGTGGAAGGTACTGCTTCGGCCAGAATAACCTGGCTGATAGCTGCAGGTATAAGAAATATAAAATGCTAAGCTTTGTTTCCGTAGGTTTAATTGTTTTGTAAAAATTTCATTTTTTCAGCAATGTGAATGGCAACACTGTGCTGTCCAGGCACACACCAGTGGCCTCTGTTGCACATGACCAGCGTGCACTTCCAGACCAGCATTGCCTTGATTGTAAACAGAACACCTGACTGGTGTGTGCCTCGTGGCAAGCATTGCCTCAGTTGTAAACAAAACACCTCACTGGCTTGTGCCTCTCGGCTAGCATCACTTCAGTTGTAAACAAAATGCGTGACTGGTGTGTGCTTCGATGTAAACCAAACACTCGCCCCCTGCAGTACGCTTGAGCGGGCCACTATCTTGGGAGATCTACACGAATCTAAATGTTATGCTGGAAAGGTGTGAATGTAACTGAAATTATGCATTCATTCAAGTAATGTTGAAGATTCAGGTTTCCATAGTTAGAAAAACAGAAAAATGAAGCAATTGAAATCACATATTTTAGGGTTAAAACAATACTGACATAAAGGGATACAGATTTTTCTAATACTGGACATTATTATTATTATTATTATTATTATTATTATTATTATTATTATTATTATTATTATTATTATTATTATTATTATTATTATTATTATTATCATCATCATCATCATCATCATCATCATTATCATCATCATCATCATCATTTAACGGAGTATTTTGGTTGGCGGCATGAAGGGCTGTTGGAAGAGCCAAAAGGAAGGGGGTGGTCGGCTCAAAGATGGAACAGCCGGGTGTGTTACGTCAGAGACAAAATTTGGTTGACGGGGTTATTCTGCAAGCTGTGTGAGATCGAGTCAACCGTCAGTTGTGCCCTGGAGTGAGTTGGTCCTGAGCAGCCCAAAGTCAAACGGTGGACCTTAGCAAGTTGGCGAGGAGCCGTTCGTGAACCTAGCCAGGCGTGTAAGCCTGATTCTGCAAGTCACATATTATTTAACCTTGTTTATGTGGTTCCTTTGGGAATTGAGCTGCATGGACTTCTGAGTGGAATTAGCAAGTTAATTCCTAGTAAGAGGCAGCGCTCATATGGAAAGGAGAATTTGCTCAGCTGCCATGAAACCAGAGAGATCAGCTGTACATTGACTACGAGGGCATTGACCTTCCAGGCTGGGAGTTTGCTGTCAACTATGTGGTTCCAAGTTGCAACATAAGAATGAGTACCAAGTTAAAAATTAATAGTAGTTCTTTGTGGAAGTAGGGAAAATCTAAAGGAACGGTTAACTATCGGGGTTGCACATTATGAGGCACCTTTCACCATTAAACTGGGGAGTAACTTGGTAAAGTGTAGTGTTTGTGTAGAGTTTGTAATAGACGTTAAGGAAGATTTGTACATGAGGTAGGGGCGTTTGTTTGGTGATAACAGTTGAGGGCGAGGACAGAATGGTAGTGCCCGATTATAGAAAGCCAGGTTTTCCTGTTAGATTGCAGTTTCTTGATCTGTCTGTTTTAATTTGAAGTGTTCATTTTATAATAAATGCTGTGTTATGTTGTATTTCTTGGCGTTACTTGTTACTATCCTGTCTCGACCCTGCAGAAGAAAGTTGTTAGTAAAGGGTAGGGAAGTAGGTGAAAGGATAGCGCAAAAGGAGGCATAACAATTATTAATAATAATTATTATTATTACTCCTACTACGACTAGTACGGTCTCGGTGACAACCATGACGACCACCATCCGTTGTGAGCTAAAACAATAGTAAATGCTTTTAATATACAAATAAATAAAAGTAGTCTCTTTATTTTCTAAAACAATTGTACTCTTCTGTGTATTACTGGGCTGGAATAAAACTTAACAATGTCGTCATAAACTACAGTTGTGGTCATAAAGACACCTAAATAACAAGAAAAGCAAAATGAAATCGTTCTCTACAAGTAAACATGACTGATACCATCCTTAAAACAAAATATACATAATTAGAGTTTCTCTATACATATGTCAAACCAAATTTGTATCTAATATGAAACTGAAGCACAGTTAATGTACTCTAAAAGATAATGCTACACTTACAAGTACTATGTAACACAGAACTTAAGTACCAGTCACCATTTTAAAATAAATTCCATAATCCAATCTAAATACATTTATAAGCATTTTACAACAAGAAATACTGAAAATGTATCTCATTTATGCCGATTTTGTGTTTATTTAGGTTTTATTATTACTTGAAGTTCTAAACATTGTGTTGCACTTCAGTTCACAAGAGACGATATTGTTTTTGTTTTGTTTTTGCTCTTTTTTCTTTCTTTTTTTTTTTTTTTCTTTTTTTTTCTTTTTTTTTTTTTTAAGGGGAAAACAGAAGAAGAGTTGAAGATAAAGAGTGGCTTATTTCGCTAGATAAGGGATGAAAGGGAGTGGGAACATTTGCCTTTACTTATATGATCTCATTGTTACGCTTTTATTTTATTTTGTCTTTTTCTGTACATATCTATTAATCTTTTATTCTTAACGGGAATTTCTCTCTGAAATTAGCAGTAGCATATCTAAGTACTCCCTTGATGCGAATGGGTTCATGATTAACATCTGGCTGAAGCAGCACCTTCCGCCTGTATAATCCAGAAACTCATTTAAATCCTGATGGGTCATGAGTGATAGAAAGTATTCTAGCATTGTAATTCCATTTGGTTTCTCTATTTGAAGGAATGCATTTACCAACAATACTGTTAAGAAAATAGCACATTTGAAGAGAATATAAGAAAGCAGAAATGCCTATTCTTCAAAATTTTGTCATAGTTTCAAATCTTGAAAATAAAGTTGCCAGCGGGGAAGTAATGAAGTCCTATCTCGAAAGAACTATGTCTGGACTTTCACAAGGTTGAGCTTCATGCATACTTTGTGCATATGGGACAACTAAGAGAAATCTAGATAGCCAAAACAGCAGGAACTGGTCTGCCATAGTGTAAAGATTAGGACTGTACCACGTCTACTGCTTCTGACAGCGACATAATTTGATTATCTAAGCTGGTCCTGTAGTTCAGTCGGTAGAGCACCTGCCTACTGTGCAAGAGATCTCAGGTTTGATTCCCGGCAGTGGGGAGGTGTAGGAATTTTTCTCCAGCCAAGATTATTCCTTATCCTACAGAGAGTCTGAAAGTATGAATGAGAGTGTGAATGTGTGTGTGAGTTATGTTTAAGAAAGAAAAGCCCTAAAGTTAACCCACTGTTAAACAAGTACCACTATTGCCAATAGGCACAAGAGAGGCCACCAGTCTGACCTTAGTAGTTAAAAGTGGGATATAAATGGAACAAAAAAAGTAACTTGGTTACCATGCTAACCACAAACTTGCAGGCTGCCCAACATGTATGTGGCCTCAGTGCTGCATTTGCACTTTGAACTTCCTCTCTAGCATTCTTGTAGAACAATGTTGGCAATTTATACTAAATAACACAAGCTTGTGTCTTTTGCACTGCTTGACAAAATTGTGGAAAAGTTTATTACAAAACTTCCATAAAAAAGTGAGCTGGTCCAGCTCCCTTGTCTCCTCTGATCAGCCACCACTGATTTAACCTTCTGCAGAACCCAAGGCAATAATTGTTTAATTTATGAATATGCAGATGAAAGCAAAGATTATAGCAGGGGAGGAGATGATGCTATATGTTGCAGTTCTTTAAAAGTACACAGGTGTTCTTACGCCAATTTTTGGGAACTATTTTTTATTACTATACTGATTGCTTCAGTACCTTTTATATCTACTTCTTAGGCTTTTCAAAGTATATTGCTCTTTTCTTCATTTTTAGATTTATTCTAATGGGAGAGCAAGAAACTTACAAACCAGCTGTGCAATGTGTTGCCTGTCTGCATTCTCGGTGCTCGTAGGCCATCTGCCACCATCATAGAAAGGTGCAGATGAAACCATACAACATTTTTAAAACTACTTATAAAGGCTTTACTTACCAATGTTATCAGCATTATACAAAGCACGCAAAAAAACCTGACTGGGGACAAAGTCAAAGTCATATGCCATCAACAACTTCAGCTACAATGGAAGCCCCCACTTTAAACCAGCCCATGCAGCAGCCAAGCCAATAAATAAAGACCAGACCAACTGTCATAGGCCCACACATGCTAAGCATATAAAACCTGTGAAACCAAACAGCTCCACATTATTCACATAGAGTAGCAGAGTACTACGGTCACACCACTGATGATGTTTGATGCAATTTCGAACAAAACTTCTGGAAAGAGATTTTTCACTAGACCACAGCCCACAAGCCCAGATAGTATTTTATGACACTGGCCGTGAAAGCTTACACAATTTTATCTATAATAATAGTGATTGAGATGTGAGTATATTTATGAAACGAGCAAAGCAAGTTCTATTATTTCCATATGAGATCTTAATTACCATTATTTCATTCCACTATTTATGCTCAGCGTGTGCTCAACTTATAAATTATTTTTAATATTATATGATTACTCGTGTGAATAAATGCATTGATCTTACCTTCTCAGTGAAACAGCTGCCAGATTATATGTCTACAGACTAGAGGCCTGCACGGGCCGACATTCTTAGGTTCAGCCCGGCCCAGCCCGAACTCAACCAAGCCCGAGCCCGAGAAGAGGTTATAGTGCCTGGGCCCAAACCCGGGCCGGCCCGAATATTCAATTTATTATGATTATGACATTATTATTGTTATTATTATTATCACTATTATTTGAAACCTTTCAGCAGAACAATGATATATAATTCCTAGTAATGGAATGCTGTGATAATTGTGCTATCCTCGGAAAAATATATAATACATTATTTTGTATCTCCTAATTTTCAAGCCTGGGCCCGGCTCGAGCCCGACAATCATTTTCCAAATTAGGCCCAAACCCGAGGGCTTGGCCCAAGCCAGTGCAGACCTCTACTACAGACACAAAAGTATTAATTTTATTCTGATCTCGATCTTGAATATTTTGTTTCAAATAGGGTAGTGAATCCACAAGGTTGATGGTTTCCTACTTTATTACAATTCTTCAAAGCACACCAACAGTAAATTTTGTGAAAATGAGGCTAAGCATTTTGATTTTCCAAATATTGATTAAATACCCATGGATTGTGTATAGAATTTTTGTACAGGTTTCTTGATTTTTGTGACAGTAAATTATTAGTCACATTGTGTGGTTTTGCAGAAATTTTGACAGTTTAAGTTGCATCTCACTGTCACTCGTGTCCAGCAATTTTAAGTTTTCTATACTTGCATTACTAGTTGCTCTTTGACTGTACATACAGGAATAATCTATAGTTGCTCTTTCTTCAATGATCAATGGAAACCTGTACTTTAATGAGCTCCATTAAAGTGGGGCTACCAAACGTATTTGGCATAAAACTGAAACTAAACCCCAGTGCAACAGCCCTTACTGGGCCAATCAATATAAATCTAGTTTTAGGGTAGAGTTTATGCAACTATTGTTTATTGACTTAATGAGTAGCATATAAGTAAAACAACGATGATAAGTGCATGAGGTGTAGAGTAACATCCTTCAGTTTGTGTAATACCCCTTTATCCATATAGCATTGTTTGACACTTCAAAAACAAATTCCAGATGTTCTCGGGCTTCGAGCCAGGTGTAGTGATGAAAAGACATCGACGTTTCCAGAGTGTACATCTCTCCCATCATCAGGATGATGAATGACTACACCTGGCTTGAAGCCCGAGAACATCTGGAATATGTTCATCACCAGGAAAACTTCAAATCATATTTTACTTCAAAAACAAGTTTCTGTGTCTGCTGCTTTTTTCTCTATTAAGGCATCTTTTCATCTACATTATCAGCTAATAAAGCAAAAGGAAAGTAATAAGTTTAATTTATGTAAGTCAACAGGAAGAAGTGAGGAAGAGAAAGAAAACTGTATTTTATAAATAATAGGGCCATAATTTATTAAATGGACATTTTGAGAGCATCCTTTATATATAAATATCAGGTATGTATATAAAATTTTCATGTATTCAAGTGCTTTTCAGTGTTATTTTCTTTTACATTCGCTTTGTTTCCTGTACTTTCTAATTACTTTTCACACTATAGGTTATAGTATCTTAATTTCTACCCATTTGTTTGTTGTATGTGCATTTATATTTGTGCATTAATTTGTTTTGGGTAATCTACTTGAGCATTTCCATGAAGTCAGATTAAAGAAAGTAATAACCATCATATTTTTGTACAGTAAGCAGTACCAGTGCTGCTATTAAATGATCCATAGGAGATATATTTAAGTTGTTATAAATCCACGTAAGAATGGACATACATTGTAAACAATTTTAAGGAGTTACAGTTTGTCCAGATTGTCATGACGCTCCTCCACTTCTGAAGCATAGATGCGCAATAGAAGAGACGTGCCCACATGCATAATAGGATCAGTGCATCACTTGCTCTTACCGTGATAACTATACAATAATTGTTTACAATATGTAAACATACATCGCTTGTGTATGTGACTGCCTTGAGTTCTGACATCACTCAGTTGTTTTCCACCACTCCAGTCACTTCTCCTTAATTTCTCCTCTCTTGCACATGTGAAATGTCTCTACAATCTGGACAAACTGCACAGCCAGGAAAAAATGATGAGCGCACTCTGAGAGCAGAAAATTTCTAAGTCCCACTTTGTATCATAGTGCAGTTTACACTGGTCAGTATTTGCAACATGCAGTTAAACCAAGCTAATAGTCTCAGTGGCATGTTATCATCTGTCGAACACATATATAGGCTGTCTCTTGAATGGTGTCTGCATTTGTATTGGTTCCTGATAAAGAAACAGGGGCGGTGCAAGAACTAGCACCATACTTCCCATTCTTTGTTAGCCAATTTATTAGCAAACCCAAACGTGTTTCTGCCTGATGCTATGCGCATTGGTAGTTATACATATAGGAGGAGCAGCAATATCCAACAAATGACATAAGACATGAAGTACCCTGAATATGATAAATTAGTCATGTTACTATAAAAACTGTGGCTGGTGTTACAGCATATATATAGATGTGCCAGCAGCAAATACAGCTCAGAGGTAACATACACGCTTTGAGAACTGATAACTTACGTTCAAACCTTGGCGACAAAATATACTTTTTTCCTCCCTTTATTTTGTTTCCTCTATTTTCATGTTCTACTTCATATTTTTAGTTTGAACTAATATAGATTATACCCAATATTAGCTATGAATTGAGTGTTAGATATATGCAGATATAAGTATGAAGCTATGTAATAGACAACTCTCAACTACTGGTGACAAGGTCAATTCTTGTGTCATTGTGTTTCTTCTGTGTCAGTCACACACTTATGTTTAGTTCCACTCAGCACCGAAAGAGGTCCTCAGTTACTACATAGGCTACAGTGTCGTGTTCATTCATACTTTAACAATGGCAGAGGCTGTTTATAAACGTCCTGTTCTCACTTGGTTTCACAGGGCCATTCGCCCACCAAAGCTGGTAGCATTTGTAATGTTGCACAGTCCATTGCGAGGAGGTGGGCGAAATCATATCGTGAAGATGCACAGGTTACTGCAAGGAAGAGTATAGGACGCCCACGTGTATCTGCTGAGAATGAAGATAAATCTCTCTTGGCAGAGGTGGAAAGAGATCTGTTTCTAACTGCCACTGATTAAAGGCATTATTTATTCCCGGGTAGTGCACAGACGGTTAGCAACCGCTGTAAGGATGCTGGAATATGGCGTAGACATGCAGCAATAAAGGAAGTGCTAACTGAAGCCCACAGAATTGAACAGGTTGGCATTTGCTATACAGTATGAGAACTTCAATTGGAGCAAAGTAATCTTCTCAGATGAAGCTGCATTCTGTACTGCAGATGCCAATTCAGCTGTGTTTGTTTACAGGCCCAGTGGGACTCACTATGACAAGCATTGGCTACTTGCGCAAGGAGTGGTCGAACAAGCGTTACTGTTTGGGCATGGATGTCTCGGGAAGGTGCAGGAATGCTGGAATATGTTCATGAAAAACTAAATGGGGAAATCTATTATGAAATTTTAGAACATGTTCTACTCCCGTTTGCCCAAGAGTGTTATCCTGGAGGAATTATTACATTCCACCAGGATAAGCATTTGGTCCACAAGTCGCGCAAGTTCCAGAAGTGATTTTTGGAGCACAGGGATATCTTAGAACAGATACTGCGGCCTCTAAAGTCAGCAATTGAACACGTTTGGGCAAAAGCAAAGCAGAGGCTCTCTCGGGGTCCCAGATTGAATAATGCTACACACCTCTGGTGTGCCATTACAGACACTTGGGAGTCATTAGCAAAAGACACTAATTGTTTTAAAACGGTGAATTCCACGCCCTGAAGATTGAGGGCAGTAATAGCAAATAATGGAGACCACACTAAGTATTAGAATTTGTTTCTTGGTTTTTCTCTTGTTTTATTAGCATTTTGTTACATTTAAAAGCAACCGGAGATCAGGTTGCTGTCTTTTTCTTTATTTTCTAGTTTGCGAGAACAGCAGATAAAGATTTCACATACGGTAATCAATATTGATTTACAGAGCATAATCTACGTCAATATAAAAGGTGTTAATATGAAAGAAAAATAAAAAAGAACTTAAAAAAAACTACCTGGATCCTTGGTCTCGAACCTCCATCCCACATAGCATACTGAGTTTCAAGTGCAGAATATTGGCACTGAGCCATTTCTACCACAGACAACCTCTTCTCATATGTAGAGAATTCTAACGGACAGTTCAACCCTCAGGGTTTGGCTTATGTATTTTGTGAGCGTTTACTGTGCATGTTGGTGAAGAACGGCTCTTTTGAGTTCTGGTTGTTATTTTATGTTATAAAGTAATAAACTGTGTTTATCTCACTGTGTGCAAACCTATTTTGTAGCATAGTGCATGCACCATGTGTGAACCATGCTCTGGTTATTTCATGTACTTCCGTGAGGCCGAAGCAATACTTAGAAAATTTATAGCACTCAATCTTTTTTTCCGTAGCTGTACTATTTCTCTCCATGCATAATTGATCACACTTATTTGCAAAAATAAACGTAAATGTATTCAAAAGAATGAGTCAGAGTTGAAATGGAGTTGTAACACTTACATCGCTTAAATTTATTTGTTTTGGCTAGTTACAAGACTATGTACATGCTCCCATCATTGGAGCACTGCCTTAATGGTGGTGTCCAGTGTGTGACTATTATTTGTTATGACAGCATTATATGTTTAGGGATCCAAAGTTTTAATTTACATAATCTAAAAGCATTTTGCAAATGCTCAATCCATCAAACAAATGACAAACATCCAGATGATAAACTCATCTCATACTTGTGAGCATATCTAGTGTTACTGCAGCCACTTCTGTTTCTATACGGTGTTGCAGTTTACCCACATTTGTTGGAAGGGGAGGCACATAGTGCATTTCACAAAACAATAACATACAGGTGACCTTGGAGACCAATGGTTCAAAACAGGAACTCTTATAGCCAAACCATTGTTGAGGAACCTCATTGTCAATAAAAGCTCTCATGTACTAATGTAATGTTGCTCCATCCTGTCTAGAAGTAAAATCTTCAGCATATTATAAGTGTGGGTAAAGCATCACTTCTCCACATGTATGCGATTGCTGTAACCATGATATTTGCTAATAAGAACGGAACATAAACCATAAAATGGTGCAAAACACATTAAGGTTTGGAGAATCTCTCTCATGTTGCACTGTAGAAGGTGACCACTAAGTTCAATATTCTTACATTGTAGTAGTTCACTTTTCCACTAAATGGAGCATTGTGTTGTCACTAAACAGTAAATGTGCAAAGAAAGTGTCACTTCCATCTCTACCCCAGAATGAACTCAGAAAACTTCACACATTGCTTATCATCATCACCATGAAGAGTGTGTAGCTATAGAATCCTATATGATATGAAACACATGTCACTATAAGAGCCATCAGATAGTCACATGAGGAATGACTAGATCTCAGCCTGTTCAACAAGTAGTATTGTGGACGACATACTAAACTTGGTGGAGTGCAATCTGCATCTTCACTGGGCACACAGGGATGTTCTGTGGAGTTTTCTTATGTGAATGGCTGTCTTGAAACTGCTGGTGCCAACATTGAATTTGATATGTAGGAGGTGCAGTGGCGAACATTGAAATGTTATCCAAAACATACTGTAACAAGAATGACAAATCCAATCCAGTCATTTTTCTGTTGCTTTATTTTTATTCTTAACTCTTGCACAAAAGCACAGTTCTCTTCTACTCATGTTAACGTCTACAGTCTTTCGTGATATTACAACTCAACTGTTTTCTTCTCGTAGCTTTGACTCAGTCCTTTCACTGTCTTTCTTCACTTTCTGTGTCTCTCATACACTAACTCTGGATATACAATCACTCAACACCTGTTAAAACTTCTTCACTTTGACGCCACATACCTTTCAGGTGACAGTACAACACACACAAACATACACAGCTACCTCACACTCACTTTCATACTGACTGACTCATGTCTGTAACTTTCCCCTCTGCTGTTTCCTTGCCTCCTTATATAGCAAGGACCTTTCTGGAACTTCTACAAACATGCCAGTCACTGAATGCCTCTCAAAGGTTCCAGCAATCCTTTGTTAAGTGCAGGCCCAGTCGTGTGAGACAGCCTGACTTTAAATACTTTTGTTTGCTCACAGCCTAGTATGTGGTGTGAAGTAGCTTAGCCCCTTTGTTGTGCACTGTTCCTGGTGTCACAGTACTATAAAGGTATTATAATGACTTTTACATATTATAGTTAGCGGTGGGTTTGTCTGTCTGTCAGAATTTAAAAAATGTGATTATTTATTATTAGCTTAGTACAATGTTCTTTGTTTTATATGTATGTTGATTTGTATATCAAAATTAGCTTTTATATAAAACCTAAACTTATAATTTATTGCTTTTATCATTACAAATGCTAATTTAGTTCTTTATTTTTTAATAATATTACCATTGCTGTTTGTATTATACAATCATTCGTTGTATAATGGGGCTGTAGCTCAGATGTATGTGTGCTCCTCATACTGTCTGTTACACTGAGGGGTTTTTATGTTTTGAAATTTCTAGTTGCTAACTCTCAAGTGATATTAGCATGCACTTAATAAGTACTAATGTTATAAGTTGTGTTGAAAGTGAGATATTTAATTCATCTGATGTTTCCCGTCACAAGTTGTGATTCATGAACTATAATCACTCTGTAGGGTTCCATTTTAAAAGTCTAGCAGGGTTTTGAAACACCCACTTGCTGTGCAACACATCTTAAAGACTTTTTTGGAGAGCATTCAAATGATGTACCAATTTCATCAGTTTTTGCTTCTTAGGTTTAATGTTTGGCATGCCTATGTTGAAACTTGAGCCAGATATCTAACAGTTTCTCTACCTGGAAATGGAACACCAGGAAGTTTCTCCTGAAATTGTCTACACACCTATCTGCATGGTTTTGTTTTTACACATGTATTGTGCATATAAATCCTTTGTTCAAGTGTGAGAGTTTTGGGAGGCATTTCAGTGGACTAATAACAAGACAAGAACATAATAATAATACTTTAATTAAAGCCATTCATGAACAACTCAGATGTCTTGAATAAACTTTCACCTTTGGGATGCACAATTAACAAACTTTAGTCTGTAGCAGTTCTAACTGAATGCGGTAACTGACAGTGTAAAAGTTTAACACAGCTGAGGAATGTAGCCTTGAGCAGCTCCTTCACATGAGTGCTCAGTGAAAAATTGCTTATTTCCTGCAGTGAAGCACATTAACCGTTTTACATTTAGAAACATGTCATTAATACTTATTTGCTGATTTTTGGGTTTTTAAAATTAGGTTTTATAGGTTTGAAAATCATTTGCATAATTCATAATGTAGATTTCCAGACTCTAAAAGGTTACTGAATGTTTAATAAAAGAAAATTCCTATGCCTCAGCCAGGAATAAGAGGGAACCTCTGGAATGCTAGATACAGGTGATTTCATTTTATCTTGAACTAATACTGAACTGAAGATTTAAGAAATAAATCCAGAAATGAAATTGAATAACCCTGTAAAGCTAAGTGAAACTTGGGTTTACAGTGCAAAGGGAGAATGTGGATAATTAAAACTGGATTTGTCATTTACAGCTAGGTTGCCAAGTGCCAAAAATTTCAATGCGTGTTGCCTAAATTAATTGAGCTAAAATTAAACATGGCATGAGGAAGCCCAAAAACATGAAACAATATTGCTTCTACATATGCATATGTTAAGATGTTAGCTCTAGGACTTATTTAGTTTATTAAACCGATGTACACCTTATAGATGCATGGAAATGAACAGTATTATCAATCAAGTGAGTAATAACACTTCTTAAACATCTTATGATCTGATTTCATTAATCATAGGTTTTCTTTTACATGAGAATTGTGTGAAGATTTATTTAGATTTGAGCATATTTTCATTCTTTTAATTAATAGAATTCACAGTGTACTCAATTTATATATAGTTAATATTTTGATTCACATTTTCATGGAAATGCTCTTTTAGTGCTAAAATGTTTGCTTCTTAGATATTAGATTTTCTTTTACAAAGCAGAGGTAAAGGTGGTATTACAGAATCCTTGTTAATTTTTGCGTAATATACCATCAACAATCTCATCCTTCTGTCATCAATGTTGTGGCTTTCATGCTGTGTGTAATCAAAGTTTAATTTTCTTGCAATTAAAAGAAAAAAAAATAGGAAAAAAAGTTCTTGGCTGACCCTCATATTAATAAAGAATATTCAACTCACAATTTTTGAGTTCTCAAATGGAGCAATCTCTTCATGTCAGAGTCTGATTCCATAGTATTCAGTTCCTTTAGCAGTCTCATTGCCCTGCTAATCTTTTTCCCTTAAAGATTAAAGCTATTATTATTACTATTATTATCATCATCACCACCACCACCATCACCGCCGCCACCACCGCCACCACTGCCGCCGCCACCACCACCATCATCATCAGCCATCATCATCATTCAGTGACTGCAGCCCAATAAGGGCTTAGGCCAAGCAACATAAGTGCTGCCTCATGCCCTCTTATGCCCAGCCAGATGCTTGATAGAAATGTTAGCCTTCATGGTCAGGATCACTGTCTTGCAGCTTCTTAATTTCCTCATGAGGCTGAGAATAGCTAGAATTTAAAATGTGTAACCCATGCGTGGGAATAAAACTGGTCATTCTATGGCTAGGAACCAGAGCTCCATTCTTTAGCCCACTGTGCCACAGCGAAGGACTAAAATTGTAAATGTTCATGATAAAATCCAAGAAGCAGCAAACAGCATGCACACAACTTTACGTAGGCAATGAATGTTCAAAAGTGACATTTCCATAAGCTCTACATATAGAGCTGAAGTGTTCATTTAACTCTGAATGTTGATCATCACTGCTTAAAATTTAATGTTGTAATTCATTTTTACAGGAAAGCCTGTGCTATATTCGTACATGCACAATAGTTTTAAGAAAATGGTCACATCTGCTAAGTTAACAATTAAGAATTAGCCTGTGAACATCCCAGTTCAGATTAGAACCTCCTGCAACAACTTACAACTTACAACTGCATCTCTAGGCTAGCTAACTCCGTAGGACTTTCACTATTGTGGACCACAGGTTTTCTAGATGACACTCAAAAACTTCGTTCCACCGCTTCTTTTGCCTTCCTACATTCCTTTTCCCCATTCTGGGTTCCCAAATAGTCAGTCATTGCATGAGTCCAATTTATAGGATCCATTAGGAACATGCGCCGCTACCGCCCCCCCCCCCCCTCCCCCCCAATGTCCATTTTGAACACATTGCTGCACAATATCGCGTCAACTCAATACTGATTGTGAGCAGAGCAGAGAAATACAAGTGATGCTCATGACCTTGTGTATATCAGCTGTTGTTATCGTATTTCCGTGTTCGCAGTGGAAAAGCACCATGTAGCGGTTCACATGTATTTAGATCTCTCTGTATTTGAAGTATAAAATGCATAGATAATTTATATACCTCAGATTTTGAAGGATCAAGGAAGAGAATTTTGTTCTCTGTCTGCTCATCATTTAGTTGGTCATTTCTTCTGAGAGAAATGTTCGATATATACTAATATGAGATCTCACATTACCAACAGGATTCATAATACCATCTTTACTTTTGAGATTGTTTGATATTAATGTAGTGCATTGTTGTTCCTACATTGCTATTCCTACATTGCTTTTTCTGGTAGCAGTTGTTAAAGGAGTGTGATCGAATGCATAAAGGAGTGATACACACCGGCAGCAGCTCTTAAGAGTAAGTACGCTGATAATTAAGAAAACAAATGGTGTTTCAGCACAGATGAAACCAGTATTCCTGGCACCTAATACTACTTGGCTTTCATCATCTCAGGATTCACACAAAACCACACCAAAGTCTCATTCAGGTAATATGGCGTTATGAAAATCCCACTGGTTAAGGCAACACATGTGTCAGTAGCTTCAACATTTTGATTTATAAGTTTTGTAACTCTTTCTAATAATTATTGTACAATATAGAAAGTAGAACTTATTATTAATTTATGCATGTGTTAAAGGTTGCAAATTGTCAGTCATGTTCTCTAGAAATTAATGTCTTTTGCGTTAACAAGGCCTTACAGGGATCTTAGGTAAGCATTTGGGTTAGGAAAACTATGATCCCCTTTTCCAAATATCTAAGTTATAGCGCATTTTGAAAATTGGCATCTCAAGATAAGAGTAACAGAGGTATTAATACTATTTGATTTCCAAAGGCTTGAGTTGTAAAAATACAACATTATTACATACTATATGAAAATTACATTATTGGCTCTCTGTTTTGTTAAAAATTTTCATTCCATAAGGTGTACATGATTTCAGATCACGTCAAGAGACTATATTCTATTGTATTTGAGCTCAGTCAACATCTTACCAATTAATGCTGTATTACCAGGTTCATACCTCTTTTAAATGTTGTTTCCTCCTAGCCGCCCCTCACAAAGGTATAAATATTGATGAGTATACATTTTATTGAACATTCTAAAATAGGAAAACTGACTGTTAGCCGTGATAGAAAGAAACTTGTATAGATCCCAATTGTAAAACATTTAGTACAGGGTCTGGCAGAACGAATAGTAGGATATAAACAGAACAGAACTTTGAAACATTGACAAAATTATTGAAACATACACTGAAAACACAGAAGGATATATGCCATTTCATAAAAAAATATGGCATTACTTGGTTTTGAATATGACACCTCATCCGACATCATGTTGTTTCGCTTCTCTGAGTTGGCAGCTAAATATTCAAGGAAGTGAAAGGGTAAGGTTCATCTGGCAATTATTCTTTATTTATGCCAGCAAACTTACTGTTGGTGTTTTTAAACACACAAACTGTGTGTGGGCAATGTTTGAGAGGTAGAACTGGAACATAAAATTCAATGCCACAGCTGGGATTTGAACCACAGACCCTTCGCTTACTAGGCGGGTGCTCTAACCATTAACCTGCCAGAATGACATTGAATTCTTAAACCAGTTCGTATTTTTCCCGGTAAACCACAAAGGCAGTCTCACATCAGAGACAATTACTCCAATGGTGACTTACTATTGCAGGTAGTTTATGTCCCTGGATTAAATAACCTTCAGATGGTAATTATTATTTATTTATGCCAACAAACTTACTGTTGGTATTTTTAAACACACAAACCATGTGTGGGCAATGTTTGAGAGGTAGAACTGGAACTTAAAAATTCAATGCTACAGCTGGGATTTGAACCACAGACTCTTCACTTACTAGGCGGGACATAAAGTACTTGCAATAGTAAGTCACCATTGGGGTAATTGTCTCTAATGTGAGAACTACCTTTGCGGTTTACCGGGAAAAATACAAACTGGTTTAAGAATTCAATGTCAATTTGGCAGGTTAATGGTTAGAGCACCCGCCTAGTAAGCGGAGGGTCTATGGTTCAAATCCCAGCTGTGGCATTGAATTTTATGTTCCAGTTCTACCTCTCAAACATTGCCCACACACAGTTTGTGTGTTTAAAAACACCAACAGTAAGTTTGTTGACATAAATAAATAATAATTACCATCTGAAGGTTATTTAATCCTGGGACATAAAGTACTTGCAATTGTAAGTCACCATTGGGGTAATTGTCTCTGATGTGAGACTGCCTTTGTGGTTTACCGGAAAAAATACGAACTGGTTTAAGAATTCAATGTCATTCTGACAGGTTGTCACAGTAGCTTAATGGTTAGAGCACCTGCCTAATAAGCAGAGGGTCTGTGGTTCAAATCCCAGCTGTGGCATTGAATTTTTAAGTTCCAGTTCTACCTCTCATTCATCTGGCAACTTTATCTTGTCCTCTTAGTTCTTGTGTGACCTGTAATTTTTATCGCTGGAAGTGCAGGTCATCATGGATGATGCACCTCTGAACCATTTGACATTCCTAGTGGCAAGTCATGTCACGCTGCAGAACGCCTAAGACTTTGGATGAGTACTACCCAAGCTTCCTCTACTTGCTCCGGGATCCACTGTGTCTTTGTTTGTCCTGGGGTTTTCTTCTTTGCACAAGATGCAGTAGTCCGAAATTGTTGCACCCACTGTACTATCACCCGATGATCTGGGACTTTTTGATGTCATCCCAACACAAAAGGGCAAGGAAAAAAGGATTGCTCTGTGATGGGAGGCTCGTTAATTTTGAAATACGCCTCTAGGATGAATGTGCAATGCTCTGGACTCCATAAGACAATAATTACAAATCACAGTCCTTCCTCAATATAGTGCGCAAACTAATTTTGCGCATGCGCAAGCAGCTACACCATACTACATGACTCATATCAGGCTATTTGTTCTACCAGACCCTCTACTGAGATTTCTTCAAACAGATGAACTGTTTTTCACCAGAGCGTATACCTCCTTTAAAAATTTAGAAACCAAATTTTGTTCCACAAGTGCTGGAAGTAATAATAGCAATAATGGTGGTGATAATGGTGAGTAACTGTAGTCCTATCAGGGAAACACAAGAGAAAAACGCACTTCATATACGTAGGTGCATTCCAAACCTGTGTTGCATGGGTGAGAGTCTGACATACCTGCTAGGGCATATTTGTCTAACATTTACTTTACAATTCAACTTCTATCACAACTCATTGTGTTAAATCCTCGATGTACATATGTGGTGTGAAATGAGTACAAGGGCTTTGCTCTTACTTATTTTGTAACTACATTATTATTTACAGTTTCACGTTAAGTGCAGTCCATTTGTATACTAAAGATGTGTAATTTGTTTAACCAAATAATTCGGAACAACAAAATGATTAAAGTGTAAACTTGAAAAACAAATAGTTCAGATGGTTTGAACATCCAATATCTCATGAAGTTTGATCAGTGGTGTACTAATCCTTAATAAATATTTTACTATTGCATGGAATTTGGAAGCCATAGGCCCATCTCAGAATGCTTATTTCCACAATTCCTGAAATTTGCAAATTGAATTGTGGGACATCTTGTGTATATAGGCAATGTTGGTGGTTATGATGACAGTGTGTTATTCATTGCAGGCCAAAGAGACTGCAGACCATTTATAGTGGAGGGATATCAAGTTGGACTGGTGAGGCCGGATGTTATGATGCAGCTACTTAGATATCCAGATGTGTTTCATATCCAACCAGATTCTGTGGAACTTAACCCTGCATTTAGAGACTATAATGAACGCAGTGCTAAAGTGGAAGCTGTCTTAAGGGAATGTTGCTCCAATAATGTTTTTATTACATTAAAAGGCTGGCGAGAGGAGGTGAGTGCACATATATTTCCTATACATCAGTATTAGCATAGTATTATAAATGGCATTTGTAAATGGCAATGAATAAAGTTTAATAACTTTGTGTTATGTAATGAAGAAGAGAAAGAATATATTACAGGTTTTAAAGTGCTAAATGAGATAGTGAGTACCAGTCACTTCCCAATAATTTTAGAAATAAATGAAACAGAGTAGAAAACAAAAGAAGTATAGGTAATACACACAAAAAATATAAAAGCATACAAATGGAGGGAAGAACAAGAAAATTTTAAAAAGAAGCTAGAGACAAGAGTAAGCAAGGTTATAGAAAGGGGTATATTAATAATAATGAGAATAATAAAGAAAAAGTGCCCGGGATGCTGCAAATGTTAGTAATGAGAGCAGAGAGAGATGGAAAGTAAGGATAAAAGAGTAGAAATGAGGGATGGTATGATGATTGTAGGCTTCGAGAAGGAAGCATATAAAGATATTAAAACATAGAGGGGATCCCCTCTCAAAAAAAAAAAAAAAAAAAAAAGGGAAAACACTAATTTACAAATGGGGATATAAATGCCTATTGGAAGAGAGAAGAAGAGTAGCAAATAAAAAAAAAAAGATGGTGATAGCAGCAACAGAAAATAAGATAGTAAAAATATATGGGAGATGGAAGAAAATGAAATTACATCTAGTGAATGGTTAGGGTATTTTAAAGGACTGATTGGTCATGTCTTAGGACATGACAAACAAGGTAGGATTCGGAGAAGTGGAAAATGAAGAACTAGATGGGGAAATTAAAATAGAAGTAGTATATAAGCAACCAAGACGGATAAAAAAGGATGAAATGGTGGGATTTGACGGGATGTTTTGAGAATTCTGGAAAAATTTGGAGAAACACTCAATGGTTTAAAAATGATTGCTAAATTTATAAATAAAATCAAAGAGATGATGATGATGATAATGATAATGATAATAATAATAACCATAATAATAACAAGAAGAATAGCAACAATAAATATCTTTACTGTCTGTAGTATTGTGGGTTACAAGTATTAGACATGGTCAGTATCTATATATTGTACATGAGAAATGTTACAAAACAGTTTATAATGTAATTACAACTACGATATAACGAATGATCAAAAAGACTCCGAACTGACTGTGCTGTGTTTTGCCTATATGTGTCTTCAGAGCTTGTCGCTGTCTGTCGCTATCATAGAA